>CM062295.1:697312778-697912778 GCA_031216915.1 Pictodentalium vernedei
TAAGCCCAAATTTTAACTGAGGGACTTGATTCAATCAAAAGTGAATCTGACCCTGGTAACAATGATGCATACCAAATAAATATTAAAAGATTCTGACTAGCAGGTCTAAGAAGAAGATTTTTAAAGCTTTTTTCTCATATTGCCCTAAGTTAAGATTCAGGCTCTCGTATTGAGCCCAAAAATGAATCAAGGGGCTTAATTTGAATGCAATTGTATCTGACCACCCTACATATCAAAAGATTCTGATCAGTGGAAGAATTTTTTTTTTAATAGTTGCAAATAACTGACTCAGCATTTTTAGCGGCCCCGTACAGAACACCCTGACACAACTGATGGCATTTTTTTTTACCATTTCATTTTACTGGTCCTAAGGATGCTTCATACCAAATAACAGTCCTCTGTTCCGTGTGGTTTGGAAAATATGGGCATTTAAAAATATTTCTATTTTAGCTCCTGGGGTTCACACGGGGAACATGGTATATATTTTTATTTTTTTTGGGGGGGGGGGGGGGGGCATGAATCAAGTACTTTTGACCAAATAATACCACATACCAAACTGTGTTCAAATCGGACCACAGTTTCAGAAATTGGAATTTTGGGTGGGGCCAAAAATCCTGCCCCTCCCATTTTAAAGGCAAATTTTGCTCCACGAACTTCGTTTGAATAAACTTGATTCTGCACCTCAAAAGGAAGCTCCATACCAAATATCGCGTCATTGTACCCTCTTGTTCATGAGAGGAAGACTTTTTTTAGAATTTTGGAGCATTTTCCCCCACCCCCTCCCTATAGAGCATGGCAACTTTATTTGAATAAACTTTAATTGACATATGATAAGGACCATGCATATCAAATTTGGTTCAATTTGGGCCAGGGGTTTAAGAGGAGAAGTCGATAATGTAAAGTTCATGCTGGATGGACGACGGACAAAAAGTGATCACTTAAGCTCCCCATGACTTTTAGTCAAGTGAGCTAAAAAGGCAAAAGCATAAAATAACATAATTTTAAACCTGCCAGAACATAAATAAACACTTTTGAAGTTTATTGTTTAGTTCCATTACCTAATTTGGGTGTGGTATAACTCAAAACATGAGAAATAATATAATCCAGGGCCTCTTGGACAGGCTGAGCAGTAATATCTGGATTCGCTGAAGTCACTTGAATTATCTAAATTGCTTGCATTACTATCACTGTCAGCAAGTAATTCTGCAACAACTTCAATGGTTGTAAAAAATTTTGAGACATGTTTACATTTCAAGAACATCAGGACATGTAACACTAACTGGAAACCTGACATGTGGTTGATTCAGGTATTTCTGTAAAAACGACAGAAAATACCGAAAAAAATCTTTGCCATCATATTCTCTCTCTCTTACTTAAGTTACAATGAGCGTTATATTCAGAATTACACTGTGTTGCATATCAATTCTATGTACATAATTCTATGCATCTAATAACTCCATACTCAGTATGGATGTATAGTACACGGCATCAAAATTTGGGTACATACTCACCAAAGAGGTTAAGGGTTACAAAACTAATTCCAACTTGGATCACTTATTGCAGCAACAAAAAAGGTGTCCCAACATATTGATCTGGGATAAATTCACAGGTTTATTTCTTCAAGTCCTATATAGGCAGTCAAGACCTACCAAGAAACAACTGCAAAGCCACCTGACGTGCACTGTCAAAGTATAGCAAAATCAAATTATTTATTTATTGGTGTTTTAAGGTCACATACTTATGCACAATGGCTAATCATGACCGTGACAGTTTTACATGTGGAGGAAGCCGGAGTACCCAGAGAGAGCCACCGAGCAACGACTAGCAGCTGCCAACTCCCCAACATCATAACTCCGCACTGCAGCACAGGCAGGGTTAGAGTGGTTGAAGACATGCGCACCATCGTAAGTACACCTAAGTACACAGCATCATCGTGCCCCCATGTGAACAATGGGGGTAAGTGCATTGCCCAAGGACACAGCGCGGGAGACCGAATTGATCGCTCAGACGGCCACCCATCCGTGGACTAACCGGGCTCGACGTTGCTTAACTTCGATGATCTGATGAGAACCGGTTACCGCAACACCACCGCGCCCCCAGCAAAATCAAATAAAAAATCTCCAGGCCTTTAACTTCATCCTTCCATCATTTCATGTTATCAACAAAAGACATGTATCAACAATTTCTGCAGCAGAAGAACCACAAATGCAACAAAAAGAAACATTGTTGACGAGACAGAGGCTGGGAGCTTTCCTGGATAAACAATTCATGAGCTAGGGCCATGTTCACTGAATAACCCTTATGTTGAAATGAGACATTCACAATAAATAAGAGTAAATGCCCCAAGGTTTAGCGGATGCGCATTACAAAATTTCAACATCACCATAAACAAGAAATAAACACGCCGTATCTAAATGAAGCATTGTTTAAATTACAGATCAGTTTACAATTCTAACTAAGATGGAATAACTTTGACCTCTATCTAATTTATTGATTATTTGTCGTATGATGTCATTGTGTACACAAAAGATTTATATACTGAGCTTGTTATCATTAAAAGTTGCCTTGGGGTGTGACGATTTACCACACAGAAGCACAATGAAGCACACAGAAGCACACCGAAGTACATAGAACCCCACAGAAGTGTATGAAGGCACCTCAGCACAATATGATCGACGTACACAGAAAAAAGGGCTCGAACAAGAGCCACCGGTGGCCGTAAAAGTATCCCACCTTCGATCGGAACAGGTGCTATCTGTTTGACGATTTGTACGATGGGCTTGCAGAGACTCATTAAATTCAATGGTGTTTTAATGCTGAAGGCATTTTTTTACAAACTTCCATGACACTGTGTCCTAATATTTTATTTTACAAATTACTGTGATGTTTTAGCAGTCGGGTGCAATGTTCCTCAATTTGGTATGATTTCACGTGCATGCATTGCCTGTCCCGGACATCCTCTGCCCTTTTCATGCAGTAGACGGGGTATGTTAAAATGAAAGTGTCAATGACACTGTAGCTCAACTTGACAAACTTGAACTTGGTAAGTGATAAATGAAATGGCAAAATTGAAGATCATTGGTACCAATGTTATTTGATGAAATTTCAACATAACAGCACTGTGTGTGCACAACGTCAGTGTAATGCATGCATTTTTAAATGTAAACTGTAAGACTGGCTCAAGGAAGAATGTTACACAAATGCAGTATGTTCAGAGGTTATTGTAAATGGCAACGTTTTTCACAGAAATGAATGCAAATCAATAGCTCTTATCTAAAGGTCTTGCCTAATGAGCACACCAAGTTCAAAAACAATCCTATGATAAATGTGGCCTGCAGGCCATGTCAAAGAATGTTGATACACAAATGCAATAAATTCAAAGATTGTTGCTAACAGCAACAGTTTTTGATGGAAATGAAAAGAAAATCAATAGCTCCTACCTCTGTCACCCAGCATAAGCATACAAAGTTTCAAAACAACTTGATAATGAATGTGCCCTCTGAGGCATGCCAAAGGAAGATGTTAATGCACAAATGCAATAAGTAGAAGGTCACTGCTCGTGGCAATGGTTTTTTTGTTTTTTTTTTATGGAAATTCATAAATATACCCTGCAGAGAGTGCAAAAGGGATAAGTTGATGCACAAATGCAGTAAGTTCAAAGGCTGGTGATAACGACAATAATTTTTTATGGAAATGAAAAAAAGCAATAGCTCACATCTAGAGGTCACCCCGAACACACATACCAAGTTTCAAAGTGGTCCAATCATAAATGTGTCCTAAAGGGTGTGTTAAAGGGAAATATTGAGGTCTGACTAAACTAAGTTCAAAGGTCAGCGGCAACATTTTTTTAACAGAAATGGAAGAAAATTGACAGCTCCCATATAGATGTCACCCCACACAAGAACACCAAGTTTGCAAGCGATCCAATTATAAATGTGCCCTGCAGGGAAATATTGCTGATTAACTGCACTAAGTTTTTACTAAATTCATTGAAGGTCATTGCCAGTGGCAACATTTTTTGACGGAAATCGAAGAAAATGGATAGCTCCCATCTAGAGGTAATCCCAAACAAGCATACAAAATTTCAAACTGATCTGATCATAAATGTGCCCTGTAGAGCATGCCAAAGGAATATATTGATGCCTGACTAAACAAAGATCGTTGCCAGCGGCAACATTTTTTGACGGACGGAAATAGAAGAAAATCGATAGCTCCCATCTAGAGGTCATCCCAAACAAGCATGCCAGGTTTCAAGGCAATCCGATCATAAATGTGCCCTGTAGGGTGTGCCAAAGGGAAATATTGAGGGCTGACTAAACTAAGTTCCAAGAACGTTGGCCACGGCAGCATTTTTTGACGGAAATGGAAGAAAATCGAAAACTCACATCTAGAGGTCGCCCAAAACAAGCATGCCAGGTTTCAAGGCAATCCGATCATAAATGTGCCCTGTAGGGTGTTCCAAAGGGAAATATTGAGGTCTGACTAAACTAAGTTCTAAGAACGTTGGTCGCGGCAACATTTTTTGATGGAAATGGAAGAAAATCAATAGCTCCCATCTAGAGGTCACCCCAAATAAGCATACCAGGTTTCAAAGCAATCCAATCATAAATGTGCCCTGTAGGGTATGCCAAAGGGAAATATTGAGGTCTGACTAAACTAAGTTCTAAGAACGTTGGTCGCAGCAACATTTTATGGAAGAAAATCAATAGCTCCCATCTAGAGGTCACCCCAAATAAGCATGCCAGGTTTCAATGCAATCCAATCATAAATGTGCCCTGTAGGGTGTGCCGAAGGGAAATATTGAGGTCTGACTAAACTAAGTTCTAAGAACGTTGGCCGCGGCAACATTTTTTTACGGAAATTGAAGAAAATCGATAGCTCCCATCCAGACGTTACCCCAAACAAGCATACCAAGTTTCAAAGCGATCTGATCATAAATGCGACCTGTGAGGTGTGCCAAAGGAAATTGTGGACGTACGTACGTCGACGGACGAGAAGTGATGGCAATAGCTCAGCTTGACTTTGTCAAGCTGAGCTAAAAATTGAACTGACATGTGAGTATGGGTTCCGAATCGTGTGAGAAAAAGAGTGTTGCATAATTTTCCAAAAAGGGCAGTGATTGGTCAAATTATATAAATAAATAAATTTTAGCGTCAATCCGTGCTTCAAACTTATCATTTTCTGATTAATGGAATGTCGCATTATCTGACAATATGACATGTCAAATATCAAAAAATTGTAACCAGTCATGGACTTATATTATTGGATCACAAACACTCGAAGGCAACTTAGCAGAATGATTTTACTGACGATTGTTTGAGTTTCCTGGCGTTTGGGTTCCGTGGGTAGATTAAAACCCTGATCGTGATAAATAACAACGAGCATCGAATTCGTATTACAATTTATTAGAAACCAAAAAGTGGAAAAAAAATAAAAATAATAATGGTGAACAAATGAACGGACAAACAGATAAATAAACACAGAATGAAAAAATAGATAAACACAGAATGAACAAATATATAAACACAGAAGGAATGAATGAATTTATATATTTCTGCACAATGGCTAATCATGACCGCAACACAGATATAAAACCAAGTTTAGCTAAACAATTGACCCATATTGCCCATATTAGAGGACATCTACCCCAAGCATTGGTTACTGGCTCCTATTCTATCAGCAAAACTAGAGGGGGGTATCAGTACCCCGTGGCTCACCAACAGGTGGCCAATGTAAAGGGGTGGCTGGAGTAAAAAAAAAAAGTTCAAAACTTGCACACAAAAGTCCAAAATTAAAGAAAATAAGCAGCTAAAGGGTTAAATAATATAATAATAACCCCTAAGAAGCATGCTAACATAAAATAGGAACCATGGCAATATGCTACAAGGTAAGTCTCCACTTTGAAAAAAAGAAAGACAAACCTCAAAACCTGCACATAAAAGTAAAAAAAGTATCACATTTGTTTCAAAGGGTTAAAATTTAGAAAAATACCCTGAAAATATTACAATAACCAGCGTGGCAATATGCCAGTGAGATAAAACTCCACTTAAAAAAAATATCAAAACCTGCACACAAAAGTACAAAACCTGCACAGAAAAGTCCAAAATTAAAGTAAATAAGCAGCTAAAGGGTTAAATAATATAAAAATAGCCCAAGAAGCATCCTAACATAAAATAGGAACCATGGCAATATGCTACAAGGTAAGTCACCACTTGGAAGAAAAGAAAGACAAACCTCAAAACCTGCACATAAAAGTAAAAAAAAAGTATCACATTTGTTTCAAGGGGTTAAAATTGAGAAAAATACCCTGTCACAGTAACCACAACGGCAACATGCCAGTAAGGTGAAAGTCTACTTGAAAAATATCCACTTGGAAGAAAAGAAAGACAAACCTCAAAACCTGCACATAAAAGTATCACATTTGTTTCCAAGGGTTAAAATTTAGAAAAATACCCTGAAAATGTTACAGTAACCACCATGGTAATATGCCAGTGAGGTAAAACTCCACTTAAAAAAAAATATCAAAACCTGCACACAAAAGTACAAAACCTGCACACAAAAGTCCAAAATTAAAGTAAATAAGCAGCTAAAGGGTTAAATAATATAATAATAGCCCCAAGAAGCATCCTAACATAAAATAGGAACCATGGCAATATGCTACAAGGTAAGTTGCCACTTGGAAGAGAAGAAAGACAAACCTCAAAACCTGCACATAAAAGTAAAAAAAACATCAAAACCTGCACACAAACGTCAAAATAAGTCCAAAATTTGATTCAAAGGGTTAAAATTAAGACGAAATACCCTGGAAAAGAGTTAAATGTTATCATGAACCCCCACAGCAATATGCAAAGAAAAAAATTTTTTTAAAAGCACAAAAATCCAAACCTGTAAACAAAAGAAGTCCAAAATTGAAGTAATTAAGCAGGGAAAGGGTTAAAGAATACAACGTAGCCCTAAGATGCATGTTTACATACCATAGAAAGCATGGACATATGCTACAAGGTAAATCTACACTTGGAAGAAAGGAAAAAAAAAAACCATGAAAACCTGCATGCAAACGTCAAAATAAGTCTAAAATACTATTAAAAGGGTTAAAAAAATTTTAAAAATGCACTGGAAAGATATCAATGTTATAATAACCACCACTGCAATATGCAGTGAGGTCAACCTCACTTGAAATTGTTTTTTTTATCGCAACCTGTACATAAAAGTAAGAAACTGTAAGCCTAAGTCCAAAAGCTGTACATAAAAGTCCAAAAATGAAGTAATTCAGCAGGAAAAGGGTTAAATAATACAAACATAGCCCTAAGATGCATGTTTACATACAATAGAAAGCAAGGACATATGCTGCAAGGTAAATCTCCACTTGTAAGAAAGGAAAAAAAAAACATCAAAACCTGCACGCAAACATCAAAATAAGTCTAAAATTTGATTCAAAGGGTTAAAATTATGACAAAATACCCTGGAAAAGAGTTAAATGTTATAGTGAACCACCATAGCAATATGCAGAAACGCTACACTTGGAAGAAAGGAAAAAAAAAAAAACCCATGAAAACCTGCACACAAACATCAAAATAAGTCTAAAAATCTATTGAAGGGGTTAAAAAATTTTTAAAAATGTACTGGAAAGATATCAATGTTATAATAACCACCACTGCAATATGCAGTGAGGTCAACCTCACTTGAAATTGTTTTTTTTTATCACAACCTGTACATAAAAGTAAGAAGCTGTAAGCTTAAGTCCAAAAGCTGTACATAAAAGTCCAAAATTGAAGTAATTCAGCAGGAAAAGGGTTAAATAATACAAACATAGCCCTAAGATGCATGTTTACATACAATAGAAAGCATGGACATATGCTGCAAGGTAAATCTCCACTTGAAAGAAAGGAAAAAAAACCCATCAAAACCTGCACGCAAACATCAAAATAAGTCTAAAATTTGATTCAAAGGGTTAAAATTACGACAAAATACCCTGGAAAAGAGTTAAATGTTATAGTGAACCACTATAGCAAAAAATTTGAAAAGCCAAAAAATCAAAACCTGTACACAAAAGTTCAATATATTTAAGAGCGGACGCCGACATGAGGGCTATGCCATAGGCTCACACAACTAACGTTGTTGAGCCAAAAAACCATGAAAACCTGCACGCAAACATCAAAATAAGTCTAAAATACTATTCAAAGGGTTAAAAAAATTTTAAAAATGCACTGGAAAGATATCAATGTTATAATAACCACCACTGCAATATGCAGTGAGGTCAACCTCACTTGAAATTGTTTTTTTTATCGCAACCTGTACATAAAAGTAAGAAACTGTAAGCCTAAGTCCAAAAGCTGTACATAAAAGTCCAAAAATGAAGTAATTCAGCAGGAAAAGGGTTAAATAATACAAACATAGCCCTAAGATGCATGTTTACATACAATAGAAAGCAAGGACATATGCTGCAAGGTAAATCTCCACTTGGAAGAAAGGAAAAAAAAAACATCAAAACCTGCACGCAAACATCAAAATAAGTCTACAATTTGATTCAAAGGGTTAAAATTATGACAAAATACCCTGGAAAAGAGTTAAATGTTATAGTGAACCACCATAGCAATATGCAGAAACGCTACACTTGGAAGAAAGGAAAAAAAAAAAAACCCATGAAAACCTGCACACAAACATCAAAATAAGTCTAAAAATCTATTGAAGGGGTTAAAAAATTTTTAAAAATGTACTGGAAAGATATCAATGTTATAATAACCACCACTGCAATATGCAGTGAGGTCAACCTCACTTGAAATTGTTTTTTTTTTATCACAACCTGTACATAAAAGTAAGAAGCTGTAAGCTTAAGTCCAAAAGCTGTACATAAAAGTCCAAAATTGAAGTAATTCAGCAGAAAAAGGGTTAAATAATACAAACATAGCCCTAAGATGCATGTTTACATACAATAGAAAGCATGGACATATGCTGCAAGGTAAATCTCCACTTGAAAGAAAGGAAAAAAAACCCATCAAAACCTGCACGCAAACATCAAAATAAGTCTAAAATTTGATTCAAAGGGTTAAAATTATGACAAAATACCCTGGAAAAGAGTTAAATGTTATAGTGAACCACCATAGCAATATGCAGAAACGCTACACTTGGAAGAAAGGAAAAAAAAAAAACCCATGAAAACCTGCACACAAACATCAAAATAAGTCTAAAAATCTATTGAAGGGGTTAAAAAATTTTTAAAAATGTACTGGAAAGATATCAATGTTATAATAACCACCACTGCAATATGCAGTGAGGTCAACCTCACTTGAAATTGTTTTTTTTTATCACAACCTGTACATAAAAGTAAGAAGCTGTAAGCTTAAGTCCAAAAGCTGTACATAAAAGTCCAAAATTGAAGTAATTCAGCAGGAAAAGGGTTAAATAATACAAACATAGCCCTAAGATGCATGTTTACATACAATAGAAAGCATGGACATATGCTGCAAGGTAAATCTCCACTTGAAAGAAAGGAAAAAAAACCCATCAAAACCTGCACGCAAACATCAAAATAAGTCTAAAATTTGATTCAAAGGGTTAAAATTACGACAAAATACCCTGGAAAAGAGTTAAATGTTATAGTGAACCACTATAGCAATATGCTGAAACTAAAAAAAAATTTGAAAAGCCAAAAATTCAAAACCTGTACACAAAAGTTCAAAATATTTTAGAGCGGACACCGACGCTGACGCCGACGCCGACATGAGGGCTATGCCATAGGCTCACACAACTAACGTTGGTGAGCCAAAAATCAGGGCTGAAAATTTACGAGGGTTGTTTTGGTAGCCTTCATGCAGCCCCTGTGATTTCAAATTTACGTGGGTGGTATTTCAGCTCGCATCATCCTTCAATCATATATAATATCTTCCATGTCTCTTGATAAAACCACGCCAATATGGATATCACTGGAACGGGCTCAGCAAGCCGATTCCAATGATATCCATATTTCCATGGCTCCTCATGGGGAGAACAAAAAGATGAATAAACACAGAATGAACAAATGAATGAATGAATGAATGAATGAATGAATACAGAACAAATGAATGAATGAATGAATGAATGAATTCAAATAAACGTATCAACGTATCAAAAAATCACCACGATGCAAATAATTTCCAATTAAAAATGCCTCAGCTACTTTTATTTTACGGGAAATTAACACGAAGCTCAGCTCTACTTTTTTAGCGTATAATTTCGAAGGAATTTTTGTAATAATACTTAGTCAGATAGGAAATAAAAGCGCATCAGCTGCTTTGATTTCACTTTGAAGTTATCGCGAAATTACTTCGAAGTTATTCACTAAAAAGCTCAGCTTGAGAGCCGTACTTTTTTAGCGAATAATTTCGAAGTATTTTTGGAAATGTTACTCTATTTCTCTATATTTTAATAAGTGACAGAAATTACAAAATATAAATAATTAACAGAATTTATTCTTTTATTTTTCCGGCTTTTTCTGCTCTAGGTCTTTCCTCTGGCCTGGTTTTCTGGCGACAGCATTAACTTTTGGGATTATGAAATCACAGTTTGAGGCCTTAATAGTGTCACTGTTTTTGACAAGGTTTCTTTGTGACAAAAACTTTTGAAACAATTTTTTTCTGTCTTGGTCTGTTTTGGGACACCACATATCGTGGGAACAGGCAAATTTTTTGTAGTTGGGGGCTACCTTGTAGTTGCCAGTACAGTGCATTGCATGCTTCATGTCTAGCATCTGGAGATTTGTGACACTAATTAGTTTTTCTACTAACTCTGGTAATTTTTTTGTTCGCCACTGTACTGCACACTTCAATATATTATTAATGGACTCTGTCCCATTATTAGTCCACAAAGACGATTTTCCATCAATAGTAGGTTTACACACATTTGCCCATAGTAAAGACTTCAAGTTTTTTTCAAAATACCTTTCAAACAGAGGGTACTTGTTGAAATATTCCTCCAGACCACTAACGTTACTTTCAAAGTTGTATGTGTCATACGACCCCACCAAACCACTGCTGTCAAAGATATGATGAACAATTCTTTTTGGTCGCTAGACGTGCAACCGACTTTATCTGATAGGTATCTATTTACATTATCCTTTAAGTGTTTTGTGCACAAAAGATGGTTACTGTTGGGGTAAAGATTTTTTTATGGCTTTTGTCAGTCCATTTTCTTTGTCACTTTCAAAACAAACCTCGATGTCTGGTAGATCCTCAGAAATTCTAATTTTCAGGTGTGCTAAAAATGCGTGATATGTCTCTGCACTACCATCCCAGTGCAAGAACATTGGACCTATCAATACCTAAGACATTGCTGTCTATGTCAGATTTTAGGTCTGTCAGTTGGTCGTCTGAATAAATGATCACACTCGGTGGTTTTCCTTTAGAATAGAAAACCTTCTTCACGCACGGATTCGTATTTACCAAACTCATCACTGCAAGGACTTCAGCAGCCACATTTTTTCTACCAATGTCATTTGTTGAACGTTTCGATTCCCTGTATTTCGCGTCTTGTAGTTGTCTGAAACTTTTTGGTCCATCAATAGAATATTCAGATACCATTTCTGAATAGACATCCCTTGGTGTTGATGTTACAAGCTTCTTTTTGGCCGCCTGTAAAACTTTGGGTTTAGTTTTATGGTACGGCTCGCCAGATTTTGAATTCCCGAATGGTAAACTTACAGTTTTAACACCTGCATATTCAACCAGAGAAAAACGACAAGAATCTTTTTCAATATAAGTAACTCTCTTTTGGTAGTCGCCATCTCCTCTGAGCTTAGTGTAATACCTATGAAATTGGATGATGTCATCGGGATCAGGCTGAGGTGTTACTTCGATATATTTGGTTTGTTTTGGGGTTTTTGATTGAATGCAGTAAATGCCATTTCTTTTTTACACAGTTTTTAATTTGCCCGACACTATTTTAACATAAGTGTGATTGACAGTGCTCGCCGAGTGGCTGTCCCATACTCCACAATCATCCGAAATTGCGTCTTTGTTATTGACTGTCATAAACACGTTGTTTTTGGGGTCCATTTGGAACATTTTCTAAAATGTTTACTGTGTTGGTAAGATGAAAATATGACTCCTCGATAGATAGAAACTTTCCAGGTGTGGGTAGCGAAGATAACTCATTCAACTCTGTTTCACTATCTGCAAGCACACTCATTGTGTTATCGGAGGTAGCACTGCTTGAGTCACTAATCTCAAATTTACATGTATTATCCGACTGACATGGGTCAATTAACTTATCACTGAAAACACTGTCTTAGTCTTCTGACAGCACTATGTCGGAATCAGATTCAGATAAAGGAGAGTTGGAAGAAAAGCCAACTGATTCTATGTCTGAGCCAGACTGACTAACAAACCATGGTCGTTTGGCCTGTGGTTCTCTAGTTGGGATGCAATGCTGATATAATGGGACAAAATGGTTCACATACTTCACGTTCTGCACAGATGGCACGCCAGCACTTGTCCACAACAACGTAATTTCGTGATCAATAGTCTCAGAAGCACAATATACACAGTTTAACAATCTGAAAGCAATATCAGCTGTACCATTGATTGAGGAATTTATCATTTTAATATTATGTTTATAACTGTACTTAATGCTGATATAGTCCAAACACTGGAATATCCACCAAGCCGAGCAGAATCCAGGCAAGTTTCGTGATATGGAGGTGAAATGTCGAGCACATCTCTTGCATTTAACAGAGAAGAGTTTCGATTTAAATAGTACTGTTCATTGAGGATCATTTCAACACAGGTGCGAAAGCGAAGTTCGATGGAGAGGTCCTCATTTGCAGAAAAGAGAAACGAAACGGCATTAAAAAGGCAATTACCATCAGCTGAGGTTCTTAGAGGTATACCTAAAATGAGAACATTTCGATTAGTTGCAGGTGAGTGAGCTTTCGCTGATCATAATATTAATAAACACTAATAATTAAATTAAACAAGAGGCCCCAGGGGGCCTTAAGGCACTCACCTGACATGGTAGTCTAAATATCAAACCAGGGACTTGACTTGAATACGCTGCATACGTCCCTCCTAAGAAAAGCATATACCAACTAGACGAGCTATTGTACCTACACAATACACAGGATTTTCCTTCTATTTTCAGTTCCTGCACTTGCACGTCCCAAAATTGAGATAAATGCATAAAAAACAGATTTTTTTAAATTTTTGTTCGGAAATTTTTGAAGTCCCAAACAAAATTTTTTCAGACTAAAATTTTTTCTTCTTCTTAAAATGGACCAAAACGCATAAAAAACCAAAGAACTAATTTCCGGATTTTGGTCCAAAATTTTCTAAGTCCCACCTGGCCCCCAAATTTTCAGTGTAAAAAAAAAAATTTTTTTTGTCTTAAAATTGACCAAAATGCATAAAAAACAGAAAAACTCATTTCTGGATTTTGGTCCAAAATTTCTAAGCCTGGATCAGGACCCCAAATTTTCAGCCCAAACATCAACCCAGGGATTTGGCTTGAACAGACTTGAATCTCACCTCCCTAAGCATGCTGCATACGAAATATCAAAAGATTCTTATTGGTAGATCTGAAGAAGAAGATTTTTAAAGAATATTCCTCATACTGCACTAATTTAAACATTTGGGCTCCCATAAAGAGCCCAAATATGGACCCAGGGAATTGATTTCAATAAACATGTGAAACAATCTTCCAAAGATATTATATGTGAAATTTGAAAGCTTTTGGAACAGTGGTTTGGGAGAAAAGTAGTGTTAAATGCTGACTCAGCACTTTTTCAAAGTCCTCCAAAACGTATCCCATGATAAAACCGATAGCAATTATTTTTTACCATTCCATTCTGTTGGTCCTAAGGAAGTTTCACACCAAATAAGAATTCTCAGTGCCGTGTAGTTTTGGAGATATGGGCGTTTTAATTTTTTTCTATTTTTAGCTCCTGTGGTTCCCATGGGGTGACAGGAAAAGAAATTTTGGCATAAATTAAGTACTTATGACCCAATCATATCAAATTTGGTTCAAATCTGCCTCTCGGTTTGGAAAATAGAAATTTTGGGCAGGGCAAAAATTCTTGCCCCTCCCATAACGAAGGCAAATATAGCTCCTCGAACTTCTCTTGAACAAATCTACACCTCAAAAGGAAGCTGCACACCAAATATCAAGTCTCTGCTACTGCTGGTTCATGAGAAGAAGATTTTTTAAGATTTAAGCACACTTTTTAGGCGTGGCCCTACCGAGGGGTGGGTCAACTTGATTTGAACAAACTTGACTTGACATATGATAGGGTACATGCAGAGCATATTTTGTTGAATTTGGTCCAGTAATTTGTTAGAAGTTGATAATGTAAAGTTAATGCCGGACGGAAAGTGATTAGTAAAGCTCCCCTTGAGCTGTGCTCAGGTGAGCTAAAAAACTACCGTATGACTCCCGACGAGTAAAGAATGATTTGGACAGGGGGCATTTCACCTTTAGCAATGCAAAATACCTGCACTGCAAATCAAATCCCCAAATTGATTAGCAAAATATCGATGCATTGTAACCCTTTACCCAACACAACTTTTGGGGAAATACACAAATTTCAAATTTGGGATAAACTTTCTTTTGTCTGACGCAACAAAAGCCATGGGTTAATTTAAAACACCACAACATGACTGGATGGAGAGAACATAAATAGCTAACTAATTTATTGATTTAGAAGAACGCCAATCGGACTGATGTGTCTAGACATCCATATCCACCTAGTTTCTTTTAAATCGCTAAACAGTTACAAACTTAGACACATTAAACATGACTGGATGGAGAGAATGTAAAAAGCTCACTAATTTATAGATTTAGAAGAGCGCCACTTGGACTGATGTGTCTACGCCCCAAATATCTTGTTTCTGATCTGAAAAATATAACTTATCACGCCTCAAGGAGGGGTCATAAATTATATTTTTTTGAGACAAGAAACCTTCATAAAACCTATTTATTTCCACCTTTTGTCACACAGCTCTGTTATAAGACGCCCCAAATATCTTGTTTCTGATCTGAAAAATATAACTTATCATGCCTCAAGGAGGGGTCATAAATTAAATTTTTGAGACAAGAAACATTCATAAAACCTATATATTTCCACCCTTCGTCGCACAGCACTGTTATCAGACGCCCCAAATATCTTGTTTCTGATCTGAAAAATATAACTTAACACACCTCAAGGAGGGGGTCATAAATTATATTTTTGAGACAAGAAACGCTCATAAAACATATATATTTCCACCCTTTGTCGCACAGCTCTGTTATAAGAAGCCCCAAATATCTTGTTTCTGATCTGAAAAATATAACTTATCACGCCTCAAGGAGGGGTCATAAATTATATTTTTGAGACAAGAAACGTACATAAAACCAATATATTTACACACTTCTTTGCACAGTTCTGATATATTCTTTTAAATCGACAGTTACAAAGTAAGAAATGGCCTGGCTCCCAACTTCCCCCATTCTGCAACTAGTTTTTTCAGGAGGCATTTCCTGACATCTTCATATTTGGAACATTCTTGGAGAATTAATTTAATTAATGTTCTTACCGCCATTAGCAATCTTGTGGTGCTTCAAAATCTCCGTGCTGAGCCTGTCTTCTTTGGCGTTCTGCTGATGAAAACTTTTATAATTTTCTCTTTCTGGAATTAATTCTTTTTCTTTTTTGCACGCGATACTTCGTTGCGTGGGGTATAATTATTCAAATCAGCGCTTTCATATGGAAGTTCTGCGCAAAAATCTTATTTCACCTAAGTCTGTACAAAATGGCTGCCAACGGCCAACTTGAATTCCAGATCGGACCCAAAAACACTCGTTCTCGTCTCACGGTCGTAACAAAGGTACCCAAGAAGTTTCGTAAAGATCGGTTCATAAATACGGCCTCTAGCCCGAGCCGTATTGAATTGTTGACGGACAGACGGACGACTGGCCATGGCAATAGCTTAAATTTGGTTTCGTCAAAGTTGAGCTAAAAATCATTATTGACTATTCAAAAATATGTCTATTGTGTATCAATTTTCAGCCATACTTTTTCAGCATATCACGGAACCAAGGTGAATTTCTATGAGGAAATTGTGACAGATTATTGAACTGTATTCCACTGCTTTGTCATTGTGGATTACAAATTGAGTGGGTAATTGAATAAAAAGAATGTGGATATTTGAAATAAATATATATTGGTTAATTCTTTTTCGTACATTTTATTCATCGGGAATCATTATTTAAGTGAAGGTGGATGCTAAGAGGTGCTCAATTCATCTATTTTTGCTTTGACACTCGTAAATTGACCATGCAGCTCAATTGAAATGAATATAACAGAAAAAACGTGGGTATAAGTGAAATATTTTATAATCAAGACACCTTTATTAAATATAATTCATTTGTATGCATATTTGTTGTTTCATTCATTAAGATTGGAGCTTCGAAGGTCTATGAACAAAAAACTGTGATAGTAGTAAAGAACTATTTTGAACAGCGTCAACGCCGAAGGAAATTGGCTGTTACTGTGAGGGTGGGAGACTGGACATTAAACTTGGAGTCTCCTGACAAAATTGAGAGACTTAACAGGTCTGGTCTCAGTTGAACATAAACTCTGAGTCGCAAACCTCAGACAATGTTACCTTCAATTTATCATAATAACTTATAATGCTATTTACAGTAAAACCCTGTCTTGAGAGACCACTGTCTTGAGAGACCACATCTGCCAGGCACCGATTGGCACCGATTGGTTTTACTCTATAATGGACCTGCTATGGGAGACCACCTGTCTTGAGAGACCACCTGTCTTGAGAGACCACTGTGACCTGGTACCAACTTGTATTTTTATGCCATAATGGACCTGTCTTGAGAGACCGCCCCTTTGAAGACTGAAACCATGACAAAAACGTTTTACCTGTTCTGGAATTGGAAAATCCATTGTGGTTATACTTACATAATTAAAAGTATTAAAAGCTCTTAATTGGGTTTCAGTAAAGATTGAGAAGTTTTTATAAGACCCCTGTGAAAAGATTAGGATTATTGCTGAATAAACAATTTCATAATACCTGAAATGTGACAGATGGGAATAAAAATAAATTTGTGTTGAAAATCTTTTTGTAACAAACTGAAATGGACTGTTATAAAAATTATAAAAATAAATTAGTGTTGAAAATCTTCATTGAAGATTTTCAACACTAATTTATTTTTATAATTTTCATAACAGTCCATTTCAATTTGTTACAAAAACTTCATAAAAAAGAACAACAAAAAAGTAATTACAGAAATCTATTCTTCTCCATTTCCGAATTTTGTGGTTGGTTATTCACTGACTTGAGAAAACCTGAAACCTGTTATGAGACCACCTGTCTTGAGAGACCACTTTTGTGTGGCCCAAAGGGCGGTCTCTCAAGACAGGTTCTACTGTATTTTAATTCACACATTTGTCATCGCTATTTAATCAACAACAATTAACAGTGGACTTATTAAAATAAGATCAGAGTAAAACTTACTGCCTGCTGGACAGGTTTTCCTTTTCTTCATCATCAATATGCTGCACTGTTATTTCTGTTGACTGTGGAATTTTCACCACAATTGCATTTAGTAACTTCTCAAGGAGACACTGAACATGAGCCTCTTGGCATTGTGGAAGACCTTTAATTCTGTTAGTGACAGAAAATCAAAAGTGGTAATTCTTGAACTAACATCTTACTAACAACATGACAAGGCTTTATATTCCTACTCACTGTAATTAGCAAGATAGATTTTGCACATCATCAAAATATTTGTGATACTATTAGGTTTCATAAAGTACATCTGTTTCTTAGGGCATTTTTTGTAAAACTGCATGTGGGTGGGCGTTTTTTAATTTTTGTAATTATTTCTTAGCTATCAAAAGTTCATGTTCTTGTTTGTTTTATGTTTTAGGCCTCATAATCTACAGAATAGCATGGTGGTGGTGTATTCCGTCCCATGAGAACAAGAAGGCTTTGCAAAGCTGAAGCATTGCAAAGCCTTGTTGCACTCAAGTGACAAATTTATCAATTTTATTAACTTGGGTAAAATATCAGACAAAAACCATTCAATTATTTTTTTAAAGTTTGAATTAGTTATAAAAAGAGAGTATGCGGCAGCCAAAACATTATGTGTACATCACCTGTATGAAAGCAGTCTCCAAAAACCCCAGTAATCATGTATGATTATGTAATGCAATCACTATTTGTCCAGGTCAATTAAGGTCATGTAATCTATTTATAGAGGAACTACTTATTAGAGACGGGGCTAATTAATGGGTTTTTCCAGCTCAGTGAATGACAATCAACACATTCCAGTTATCTCAATTACTCTTTTGTTATACATTGTAAACTAGAGGGGTGACTGTCCCAGATGGGCCTGTCCATACCCCCCTCCCCCAGCCAGCATGATTATTCTAAGATGAAAAGGGGCACAACTCTAGCAAACAAGAGGCCCCAGGGGGCCTGAGGGCGCTCACCTGACATGGTAGCCTAAATATAAAACCCAGGGAATTGATTTCAACAAGTTGCATCTGCCCCTCCTTAGAAAAGCTTATACCAAATATCCAAAGATTCAGACAAGTGGATCTAAAAAAAATATTTTTAAAGAATATTTTTCATATTGAACTAAGTTAGAATTTGGGCTCCCATAGGAAGCCCAAATATGAACACAGGGACTTGGCTTGAACAAACTTTAATCTCACCTCCAGTGGGATGCCGTTTTCCAAATATCAAAATATTCTAACTGGTGGATGTGAAGAAGAAGATTTTTGAAGAACATTGCTCATATTGAACTAAGTTATAATTCAAGCTCCCACAGGGAGCTCAAATATCAACCCAGGGACTTGGCTTGAACAAACTTGAATCTCTCCCCCCAAGGATGCTGCATGCCAAATGTCAAAACATTCCGACCGCTGAATCTGAAGAAGATTTTTAAAGAAAAATTTCACATATTGAACTAAGTTATAATTGGGGCTCCCACAGGAAGCCCAAATATCAACCCAGGGACTTGGCTTCAACAAACTTGAATCTCACCCCCTAAGGAAGCTGCATACCGAATATCAAAATATTCCGACTGCTTGATCTGAAGAAGATTTTTAAAGAAAATTCCTCATTTTGAACCAAGTTACAATTCGAGTTCCCACAGTGAGCCCAAATATGGACCTAGGGACATGGCTTGAACAAACTTGAATCTCACCCCCTAAGGATGCTCCATGCCAAATATCAAAACATTCCAACCGCTGAATCTGAAGAAGAAGATTTTTAAAGAAAAATTCCTCATACTGAAAGAAGTTATAATTCGGCTCCCATAGGGAGCCCAAATATCAATCCAGGGACTTGGCTTGAACATACTTGAATCCCCCCCCCCCACTCCCCCCTCCCTAATGATGCTGCACACCAAATATCAAAACATTCCGACTGCTGGATCTGAAGAAGATGATTTTTTAAGAAAATTCCTCATTTTGAACTAAGTTACAATTCGAGCTCCCACAGTCAGCCCAAATATGGACCTAGGGACATGGCTTGAACAAACTTGAATCTCACCCCCCTAAGGATGCTACATACCAAATATCAAAAGATTATGACTGCTGGATATGAAGAAGAAGATTTTTTTAAGAAAATTCCTCATTTTGAACCAAGTTATAATTCGGGCTCCCACAGTGAGCCCAAATATGGACCTAGGGACATGGCTTGAACAAACTTGAATCTCACCCCCTAAGGATGCTCCATGCCAAATATCAAAACATTCCAACCGCTGAATCTGAAGAAGAAGATTTTTAAAGAAAAATTCCTCATACTGAAAGAAGTTATAATTCGGCTCCCATAGGGAGCCCAAATATCAATCCAGGGACTTGGCTTGAACATACTTGAATCCCCCCCCCCCCCACTCCCCCCTCCCTAATGATGCTGCACACCAAATATCAAAACATTCCGACTGCTGGATCTGAAGAAGATGATTTTTTAAGAAAATTCCTCATTTTGAACTAAGTTACAATTCGAGCTCCCACAGTCAGCCCAAATATGGACCTAGGGACATGGCTTGAACAAACTTGAATCTCACCCCCCTAAGGATGCTACATACCAAATATCAAAAGATTATGACTGCTGGATATGAAGAAGAAGATTTTTTTAAGAAAATTCCTCATTTTGAACCAAGTTATAATTCGGGCTCCCACAGTGAGCCCAATTATGAACCCAGGGACTTGGCTTGAACAAACTTGAAACTCACCCCCCCCAAGGATGCTGCATACCAAATATCAAAAGATTCTTATTGGTAGATCTGAAGAAGATTTTTAAAGAATATTCCTCATACTACACTAATTTAAACATTTGGGCTCCCATAGAGAGCCCAAATATGGGCCCAGGGAATTGACTTCAATAAACATGTGAAACAATCTTCCAAAGATGTTATATGTGAAAGCTTTTGGAGCAGTGGTTTGGGAGAAAAGTAGTGTTAAATGTTTTTCCCATCACTCACAGTGTTAAAAAATGCTGACTCTGCACTTTTTCAAAGTCCCAAAAAAGTACCCCATGATAAAACCGATAGAAATTTTTTTTAACCATTCCATTCTGTTGGTCCTAAGGAAGCTTCACACCAAATAAGAATTCTCAGTGCTGTGTAGTTTTGGAGATATATGTGTTTTAATTTCTTTTTTAGCTCCTGCAGTTCTTATGGGTGACAGGAAAATTTTTTTGGCATAAATTAATTACTTATGTCCCAATAAAACCTCATGTCAAATTTGGTTCAAATCAGCCTCACAGTTTGGAAAATAGAAATTTTGGGCGGGGCAAAAATTCTTGCCCCTCCCATAACGATGGCAAATATAACCCCTAGAACTTCTCTTGAACAAATCTGAGTCTACACCTCAAAAGGAAGCTGCACACCAAATATCAAGTCTCTGCTACTGCTGATTCAAAGTCATATCGAACCCTCCTTAATCGTTCATGTGTTAGTCATAAAATAATAAAGGAACCGCAATGGTTCCCTCACGTCTAACCGACTCCATTATGCCACTATGGGCGGAGAAGGACGTGAAGAACAAAAACTTCCCCTAATAAACAAGGTCCTCTCGTGGAGGAAGCTTCCGGGGAACATCCCATGACAGACACTTGAGAAGACTGATCCAAGGTTTCTGTGACGACAGAGGTGCTACTGGTAGGATTCACAACGAGACTGTTTGATCTTAAACATAATCTACTGAATCAACTGAATTGGAGGATTCGCGTATCCTATCATTCATCCCCATGAGATCGGCAGAGCGTCTACTGCATATGCTCAATGGTCTGGGAATGGTGACACGAACAACGCTAACAGATTGTTCCGTGTGTCGCAAACAGATCTATCATGGGGCGATCCCTATGGATGCAAATCTGCCCAAATACTCGCTTGTTGAGCATCCACTCCAATTGCAACAGGTGACCTTTCCGAGAGAGCGAGTGTGCTAGTACGTTCAGACGACCCGGTATATGACTGATAGAAAGATGAACATGATGATTCATGATGTATAGGAAAATCTTCTCCATTAGTTGGCATACCGGAAATGAGTGGGTGCCGCCCTGGTTCCCGATGTACGCTACTACTGTCAAGTTGGCCGACCAAATTTTAACATGGACGTCCGTTATTATGTGAATCCAATGTTGTAGCTCTAGCCATACTGACATCATCTCTTTGATGTTTATGTGTTTCTCCTGGAACCGAGGGTCCCAAATACCCTGACACTTCCAGACTGCGGGACTTAGGGTCGTGCCCCAACCCGTCTGATTCACATCCATCATAATCGTGAAAGCCAGATCCGGCAGTTGCAGCAGAACTCCCCGAGTTAACCACTGAATATCTGCCCACTTTGAACCCTTGTTTTACTAGGTGCGTTAAAACAATACTGGTTCAAGTGAAAGCGTCATCACACTCCAGTTCTGAGTAAAGAATATCTGGAGGGGATGTGTGTGCAGACAGCCCATCGGAATGAGATCCACAGCTGCTCCGCACAGCTCCAACAGTTGCATGAATTCCCTCACTGTTAACCCTTTACCCAACGTAATGGCCAAAACCAGCCAGCACTATTCTCAAAAATCACCAATTAATTTTCATTATTTTTTCATTTTTTGTCTCAAAAACATAGGTTATGACCCCTCATTGGAACGAACTCGTGGAGCTCGTTCCAATGAGGGGTCATAACCTATGTTTTAGAGACAAAAAATGAAAAAAGTTAAAAAATTTATAGTAATTTATATATTTTTTATACTTACCAATGACCCAGACTTAGCTGGTGCTAACTCCAACAAAACCAGGGCCAAACACAAATTTTGCCCCCCCAATCCCCCAAATTTGCATTCAAAACAAAAAGAAATCATGTCCTAAAGGACCTCCATAGTACGCCTCTACTGCGCATGCGCAGTGACGCAGTCGTCCCGAAATTGGCGCCAATTATCATTCTTACTGGCAGTGCCTGGTCAGCGCTATGTACTCAGCGGGGAGGCAAGAGTTCCCAACTCAGGGAGGGCCATCCCCGTCTGGGTCATTGGTAAGTATAAAAAATATATAAATTACTATAAATTTTTTAACATTTTTATACTGTACCAATGACCCAGACTTAGCTGAATAGTAAACAGGCTGGAGGGCCTAGGACATAGAGGAAAATCCAATAAGCTCAATTATATAATAAAGAGGTAACCCCTTAAGGAGAAAAGGAGTATTAGGCTTTACATGTATCTTTCTTATTTAATATTAAATTAGAAAGATACACTACCCTTAATAATTGAGCACAATAACATTCATGTTCTCTATTAATATCCAGTATAACCCTTATACTAATTATTTTTAAAGCAAGCCAATAAATAAAGTAGTCCAGAGAATTGAGACTCTTTATAATCATTTAAAAGTGTCCGAGTATTGTATATTAAAGCCCGTTTGACACTTGACATATACAAATGCTTCACACCGAGCTACACTTTAAAAATAAGACATGAATGAAATTAAACATTAATATTACACTTTAAAACCATCCCGGAAGCGACTCAGAAATACTGTCTTGGAGGAGGCATTCCCTTGCTTTTCACTATAAAGCAGGTGACCTAAGGGAACACCCGCCCCCCCCCCCCCCCCCCCCCTTCCCCTTGCCCTGGGTCAAATAGCCCAGAGCGAAGAGGGCAGCCGGACGGAGTCACTGCCGGAACAGAAAGCCTGCATAACTATAGTTGCAACTGTTTAGTGGACGACATTCTGAGCAACAGATAACGGACCTAAACAATGCAGGTCTCCAGAAATGGACTCAATATTTCTGAGATAAAAATTAGTAAATGTGGATGGCTGAGACCAATAAGCAGCCTTCATTAAATCTGTAATAGCAACACTATTAGCATAAGCCCAGGAAGTAGAAAGAGCTCTTACTTCATGAGCAGAAATCTTAAGCACAGACTGCTGAGAAGAAGATAAATCTTCATAAGCAGTACGGATAGTTAACTGAATCCATCTAGCAATAGAATGGACTGAAATGTCCTTTCTATTAGGCATCAAAGACAGAAAGAAACGTTTCCGTCCCTTTCTGATGAACTGAGATCTCTGTTTATAGATACGTAGTGCTCTAACAGGACAGAGTAAAGGCCTACGCCCGTCTGAAGACGGAAGAGCCTTAATAACAATAGGTTCCGGATATTTATTAGGAGCCTGATTCTTAGCTAAAAAACCCACATTAGTAGTGAAGGTGATAGTGTTCCCAACACTACGATAATGAGAATCATCCACCGATAGTGCATGAAGCTCACTGACTCTTCTGGCAGAAGAGAAAGCTAAGAGAAAAGCTGTCTTATAAGATAAGAATTTGAAATCTACTGTCCCAAGAGGTTCAAATGGCTTTTCCTTCAATTTAAGGAGAACCCAAGCTAAATTCCACTTAGGAATTAATCTAAGAGTTCTGGGTCTATTTATCGAAAAGTTTCTAACCAATTTCGATAAAGAGACATTAGATCCAATTGTAAACTATCATGATGTGCATAGGTATCAGATAACATAGATCTATAACCCTTTATAGTAACAGGCTGCAGTTTGATTTCGTCAAACAAGTATACTAGAAAGTTTGCAATGTCTGGTATAGAGGGATCAAATATATCTACAGAATGATCCCTACACCAACGACGGAAAACCTTCCACTTAGCCGCATAGTTTAGCGAAGAGGAGGTCCTCCTACAGTTAGAAATCGCGTCCACTGCTCGTCCTGTAAAGTGCTTGCCATGCAAGAAGGACCGCACAACGGAAAAACGTGAAGGTTGAGACCTTGCGGGTTGTGATGGAGTTGGCGCGATTTCCCCTGCGAAAGAAGATCCTCTCGTGGAGGAAGCTTCCGCGGTAGGTCCCACAACAGACACCTGAGTAGATTTATCCACGGTCTCTGTGGCGACAGAGATGCTACCAACAGAATCTTGCATTGAGATTGTTTTATCTTTAGCAATACTTGTTGAATTAACGGCGCTGGAGGATACGCATATCCTATCATTCCGTCCCAAGGGATCGACAGAGCGTCTACTGCAAATGCTCTTGGATCCGGACACGGGGACACATACGTCTGCAACTGATTGTTGAGATGTGTCGCAAATAAGTCTATCATTGGCCGTTCCCATTGGTAGCAAATCTGATTGAATACTTGTTTGTTGAGAGTCCACTCCGACGGCAACAAGCGACCCTTTCGTGAAAGGGAGTCTGCTAGCACATTCAGACGACCCGGTATGTGACAGACCGAAAGAAGAACGTGATGTTCCAACGCAAACAGAAGGATTCTTTCCATTAGATTGAACAACGGAACTGAATGAGTGCCTCCCTGATTCCGTATATACGCCACTACTGTCGTATTGTCGGATAGGATTTGGACATGAGCATCGTGAATAATGTCCATCCAGTGACGTAACGCAAGCCAAATTGACATCATTTCCTTGATGTTTATGTGCTTGCATAGGAATTGCGGATCCCAAAGACCCCGGCATCTCGAATCCGTTGGGATTAATGATGCACCCCAACCTGTTTGACTGGAATCCGTCATAATGGTAAAACTCGGATCCGGCAACTGCAGCGGAACTCCTTGAGTTAACCACTGAATGTTTGCCCAAGTCTGAATCTCTTGTTTCACTTGATCTGACAAGAGAACGTCTACATCGAGCGAATGAATTTTCACACTCCAATTCTGAGTCAGGAAAATTTGAAGAGGACGTGTGCGTAGCCGCCCCATCGGAATGAGATCCGCGGCGGCTCCGCACAGACCTATTAGTCTCATAAATTCTCTCGCCGTGACTTTGTCTGCATGCAGACAATAGCGAGCGTAACAACTGACTAATTTCGCTCTGGTTAACGGCAGACGAACGAGATTGTTGTGCGTCTCGAAGCTCATTCCCAGATGAGTGAATGACTTGGACGGCACCAGATCCGACTTCTCGTCGTTTACTATGAAACCGAGACGTCGGAGCAATAGAAGAAGATTCTGAACATCGTTCTGAAGCGTTAACTCATTGCCATACCTCTGAAGAATGTCGTCCAGGTAGGCCGACGTTACCGCAGACGAATGAGCTCGGAAGTAGATCATTACCGAGTTCATTACCCGAGTGAAAGCTCAGGGTGCTAGATTCAATCCGAAGCACATGGCCCGGAACTGATACACCACTCCTAGGACTGCGAAGCGTAGATACTTTCGGAATGTCGGATGTACCATGACGTGAAAGTACGCATCTTTGAGATCTATGCTCGTTGCATAATCGTTCACCCGAATACTCGCTCTGACCGATCGAATCGTCTCCATATAAAACTTCGGAGCAACGATCAGCTTGTTTATCCAGCTCAAATCTATGACTGGATGGAACGAGCCGTCTGGTTTCGGAACCAGAAACAGATGGCTGTAGAATCCCAGCGATTCCTGGTTTTCTACGACCTCTACCGCGTTCTTCATTAAAAGAGACTGCACCTCTGATAACAGAGCGTCTCTTTTCTGTGGATTTGACGGAAGATGAGTCCACTTTGGACTTCGAGTTAATGGAGGCTTTCGTTTGAAGGATATCTTTAGACCTTCCGAAGTCACTCCTCTCACCCACGGGTCGTCCGTAATCGACGCCCACTCTTGTGAAAAACTCGACAACCTTCCGCCAACCGGAACGCGATAGAGGTTTAAGCCATCACCTCCTGGACCTGCGAGGCCTGCGGTAGGAGAAACCACGTCTTCCACGACCCGCACCTCGCCTCGACGACCTCGGGGCGTCCGACCGATTGTCCCGGCCTGAAGGACGTCCCGAACGAGAGTCGCTATCCTGACGGTCTCTCGAATAAGACCAAGAGGACGCACCGGAACCTCTATAGGAACCTCTCTTGGGCGCATTAGACCCAGAAGTGCCCGCCTTATTCGTGTCTGCTGTATCCGACCTTTTAGGAGCGGATCTGAACAACAGAGAATCATTAGCTTTCTTTTTAATATTATCATAAATAGCGGAAAGCTTGCCGTCAAAGAGAAGTTCTCCTGAGACCGAAGCGACTCTAAGAGAGCTCTTCACCTTAGAATCCACAAGTGTGGATGTAGCCAGGACTGCGTCACGTCTAACCAACTCCAGATTTGCCACTGAAAGGGCGGAGTTACACGTGGAATAAGCTACTGCCCTTGAAAGAAGTCTTAAAGAGGATTGTATATCCTGAAACTCTTCCCCTTGAAGGCGCAGTGATAACGCCTTAGTAAGGTGATCTGCGTAAGATAAGGCATCTAAATTGGCTCTGTTAGACGCAATAGTTGTTTCCAACACCGCGGTTGGAATAGAAGCTGACGACGGTAATGATAGCTCTAAGTCTTCCGCCTCGTCGTCCATACGCAGAGGAACTCTCGGTATACCCTGTCCTGCCGTGTCGAATTTATTCCTTGCATTAATGAAAGGCAGGTTGAGAGTATTTGCGGACAAGAAACCTGCTTTCCCCGTCCTGGAAGCAAGTTTAAATATAGCGTCGTTCAATAATTCAAATGTTCTTGCAACATTATTGGACTGCGACGGAAACTCGGGAGCGATGTCCCTGAACCGCTCAAAAAATTCAGAGTCCAATGACGCTATAATTCTCTTGTCCGGAAGCGCAGCAGTCTGGCCCGACGGAACAACTTGAGGGAGAAAGTGCCGGATGAAGTCCATGGCAGCTTTATGTTGTTCCGAAAGGGATAGCTCCAATTCATCCGTATCCCTTTCACCATCCGGTCGGACCTCCCGATGTTCCTGGTCGTCCGCCCCCGATGCTTCGGCGGAGCGTACCGACCCAGCGCCGTCGGATAATTCTCGATCCGACACCGTTTCTGTCGGCTGCTGGGATGCTGCGATAAGCTGTGCTATCTGCACTAGAATGTCCGACGTCGAGACCTGCGGAGGCGCGGTCTTTCGCTGCTTCGCCGAGGGCAGCTCCGCATCAGATGGCTCCCGCATACTTTTCCTATGCGAACGTCCGGAGTCCATCGGTCTCGAATCCCTGGCTGCCGGATGGTGTGACCTGGTCGCCGAAGAATCCTTCATCGGCGAAGCTGGCAAAATATCGGAGGTCACGCAGCCAAGGTGCGGTCGTGTGCGCCGACGAGAAGAGGAAGCCTTAACAGTCTCTGCGGACTGCTTATACAACGGAGCGTCCCGAGCGACGGACGTATGCTCCGCTAAAGACACATTTTGTACCACAACATCTGGTCCCAGATGTTGTTGTACGAGAGAGGGGCCTCTCTCGCTCGCGGCCCGGCTGGACCTGGACGAGTTAGGAACCGGACTAAAAGGCTTCCTCCGTTCTCGTTACTATCCGCCGTCACTGGGTGTGCATCTATTATGTTTATAGTGCTCGCATCACCCAAAATTTCCTCTTAATGAGACACTTTCGGATAATATAAATGTATCTTATAATGAGATAAACTACCACAAAGGCAAACAGCCCCCCTCAAAAAAGGCTGTTGCCAATGAAAACAAACAGTGTAAACACACTAGAAAACATGACTCCAGGCACTGAAAAAACTGGCCCGGAATCAGTCATCAATTACACTCTATCTGATGCAAAACAGAGACTCCCAGGGGAGAATCTGCAGAACATCAGATGGAAGATGCAGAACACAAACGTTATACACCCATGGGTGAAAACGTAACTATGGGGAAAATAACAGAAAACATTCTGTAACCAAGCAACTCTCCCAGGAAATTTTAGAAATGAAACTTCTCAAAAATATGCCAAAAGCATGGGAGAATTGCAAGGGGGGACTTTAGAAGGCTAGGGGAGAGGAAACACTGAATAAGCAGTGCAACAATTAGCAAGAATGACAACAAGAGGCCCATGCCTCGAAAATAGGCAACTTAACATAATTTCAACAAAAAATTTTAAGTACAGCCCTGATTATTTTTTGCCACTTCTTTTTTCCTCTCCTCCTTCTATCCTCCTTAGAATCACATTTTCTCCAAAAATTACGTGTCTGGCATCCTTTAAACTGAGATTTACAAGCACAAAGATCAGTGAGATGTTGACTGATGAAGGGCCAAACAGAGAATGATAATTGGCGCCAATTTCGGGACGACTGCGTCACTGCGCATGCGCAGTAGAGGCATACTATGGAGGTCCTTTAGGACATGATTTCTTTTTGTTTTGGATGCAAATTTTGGGGATTGGGGGGCAAAATTTGTGTTTGGCCCTGGTTTTGTTGGAGTTAGCACCAGCTAAGTCTGGGTCATTGGTACAGTATAAAAATATTAGTTGTTCAAGAAATTCTTTTGCAAGTGTCGTCTGCTTTTCATGTTAGGTAAAGGGTTAATGCGTCTGAGTGTAGACAAAAGCGAGCATAACAACTGACTAACTTCGCTCTGGGTAAAAGCAGATGAACCAGATTGTTGTGAGTCTCAAAGCTCAATCTCAAGTGAATAGACGACTTGTATGGAGCTTGATCCGACTTTTTCTCATTTACAATAAAACTGAGACATCGGAGTAATAGAAGCAGACTCTGAACATTGTTCTGAAGAATAATTCTGTGGCTGTATTCCTGTAGAAGGTCGTCCAAGTAAGCCGACGTTACCGCAGACAAATGAGCTCGTAAGTAAGACATTACCGAGTTCATTATTCGAGTGAAATGCCCAGGGAGCCAGATTCAGACCAAAGCATATTGTTCTGAACTGATACACCTTCACTTGTACGGCGAACCGCAGGTACTTTTAGAATGCTGGATGTACCAGGACATGAAAGTACGCATCCTTAGATCTATGCTTGCCGCATAGTCGATCACTCAAACGCTCGCTTTTACCGACTGAATGATTTCCATAAATGAACTTTTGGAGCCATGATAAGCTTTTCCAGCTCAAGTCTATTATCGGTCGGAACGAGCCGTCTGGCTTCGGTACGAGGAACAGGTGACTGTAAAAATCTTGAGAATCCTGCTTCTCAATGACCTGTATTGCTTCCTTTGATAAGAGAGCTTATACCTCCGGTAGAAGAAACTCTCTTATGCAAGAATTTGATGGAAGATTTGTCCAACGCGTCAACTTGTTAGTGGGGTTATTACTCTGAGTGATAGCCATAAGGCGTCCGAGACTACACTTCTCACCCACTGATCTTCCGTGATTATTATCCAGTTTTTTGTGAACTTGATAACCTTCCGCCAACTGGCCAGCAATAGAGGTCTAAACCATCACCTGTGAGGCTTACGGGAGGAGGAACCACGTCCTCCCCGCAAAAAACCTCGTCTCGTCGGCCTAGGGGCGTCTGACCTATAGTCCCGATCAGATCTACGCCCCTTTCCCGAGTCGCTATACTGACGACCTCCAGACTAATTATAAGAGGGTTTCTTGTACCCTCATGAGGAGTTTCCTTTGACAATTTTTGTCTGGAACGCCCTCCTTTACTCATCTCTGCTGAAGCGGGTCGTTGATACGCTGACTTCAAAAGCAGAGCACTAGATGCTTTATTAGTAGCCTGTTCATACACCAACGAAAGCTAGTTGTTGAAAATAAAATGTCCGGAAACCGGAGTGACTCAGAGAAAGCTTTTCACCTTGTCATCTTATCAGTGATGACGCAAGGGCAGCATCACGTCTGATTAACTCCAGATTAGCCACTGTTAGGGCGGAGTTATACGTGGTATACATAATTGCCCTGGAAAGAACTCAAAGAGAGGTACGAACGTCCTCAAATTCCTTTCACTTGAGATGTTGCGCCATAGCTCTTGTAAGGTGATCTGCTTAAGACACAACTTCCAAATTCGCTCTATTTGAAGAAATTGCCATCTCAATTGTGTCTGAGCGAATAGTGAATGATACAGGTAAGGATACCTCTAGATCCCCGGCATGCTCATCCAAACGCAGAAGAACTCTCTGAACATCTTCCCCAACCGTTTTTAAATGAACGAGGTCCAAAAAACGGTATGTATACGGAAGATAAAGATAAGAAACCGCCTTCTTCCTCACACTCAAGAGGATAAATACAGCATCGTCTAAATGGACGAAGGCCTGCGACACCTGCATAAACTGAACCTTAAAAGAAAGGTCTTACTCCTTTGTCCTGATAAAGTCTGCACCTAACGACGCCAGCGGTTTCTTTCTTGTCGTTGCAGAATTCTGATTCGGCGGAACAAAATAAGGGTAGTATTGATGGATGAAAGCCTCGCAACCATGTACTGTTCTGAAAGGGAAGGGTAATCCTCTTCCTTATCCCTTTCACCATCCGAGAGAATCAGTTTCGAATCTCAGTCCATTGCATCTGCGTGAACAGACGACTGGATCGACCCAGCACTGTCCGACAGCTCAGATTCTGAGTCTGAGGGAGGCTGCAACTGCACTTGCTGGGATGCCGCGATCAGCTGCACAATCTGCGACAGCAAGTCCGTCATCGAGGCCTGAGGAGCAGCGGTCTTCTGTTCCTTAGCCGCATGCTGCTCCTCGGAAGGTGTGTCGGAAACTGATCCTTTCTCCGAACGTCCCGATGATCAAGGCTTCGTCTCCCTAGCTACTGGATGGTCCAACTTCACAGGCGAAGAGTGGTTCCTTCTTCGTACAACTGGCTTGATATCCGAAGTCGGGTAGCTAGGATGCGGACGTGTGTGCTTAAATAATGTAGCAGAGGAAGTCGGGACTGAAGCCGTCCCCGGCTGCAGACTAGACGGAGCGTCCCGAGCGGCGGGCGGACATATGCTCCATCTCGTGCAAGTTTCCAGCCACAAAACTTCATTTCGGCCTTGTGAAACGTAGCGGAGGAAGCCTTGACTGAAGCCGACCCCGGCTGCAGACTAAACAGAGCATCCCGAGTGGAGGGCGGAATATGCTCCGGCTTGTGCAAGTTTCTCAAAACAACATCTGACCCCAGACATTGCTAGATTAGAGAGGGGGGCCTCTCCCGCTCGTGGTCTATCAGACTTCGCCAAGTACAAGAACTATTTACTCCCTATTTCCGTTGTCGTTGGGTGAGCTATTTATATTACAGTGCTCGCTCTACCAAATCCACTTCTTAGACCGTAATGGACTTACCCGGCGTCACGGCACCTACAGACGGAGTACCGCTTCACCGGTCAAGCTAGCTGCTTACAAGAGATTAAAACCTTTAACAAAAGGCCCTAACTCTTGCAATAATGAGCACTGCAGCTAGCTCTATATGCTCCATGGAGCACGATGATGGTAGCACACTTGGATGGGTGTCAGAATATCATCACCATGTTCATGTCCTCTGAAATAGAAACTGAGAGAATGAATTAAAATGCAGTGAGAGGCTTTGATCCCCAGAACCTCACTGCCACCAATGTACCGCGACACCCGACTACAACATCAGTCATCCCAGTGCAACACAAGAATGACAAGAGTCTGCAGAAGTGTATGAATTAAAGTTGATATCAGTCCTCCAAACTCCAGAACAAAATATGTCTGCAGAAGTGTATGAACTAAAGACGATATCAGTCCTCCAAACTCCACAAAAATATATAACAAGCAAATTCAGTGAATTCATGTCTCCCGCTGGGCAGCAGTTTCAAGGGGAATTAATGCATCCAGTGGAATATAGTTGAGTTGGAAGTGGAAGTTATTTAGAAGAGACAGAACAGACAGTGCTTCAGGCAGTGGTTATCAGATTTATTTTCACGGAGGTCACTGTCAAAGCAAGTAAAGTGATGTGGAGTATAACTGTGAGAATCACTAAAAATCAAGACTGTATGATAAGACATATTACATTAAACTGATGTGAAAAGTAATCCATATACAAAATTTCTTTGAAATCGGTTGACTCTAAGGAAAGGTAGAGTCTGGAAACCATCAGCCAATCAAATTTAAGCAACCTAATTAAATATGCGCGGAAAATGCCCATGTTTGAACTTGGACCCACAGTTGATGAAAGTGATCTACTACCCAAATTTCATCGAAATCGACTGACTGTAAGGAAAGTTAGAGTCTGGAAACGAAAAACATGGAAGGTGTGCACTAACTTTTTATTAGTCGAAGCACTGAATAAATCAAAGTTTCCCTAATTTGCATAATTTTTGCACGAGAACAAAACCCGTATTGTATGTGATGTATTGCATTTTACTAAACATTCATACAAATCCAAACTTTCATATAGAAGTTTTGTACAAAAAACTGATTATACCCAATTTCGGAACAAACTGGCCGCTGGGGACCATCTTGAATTTTGGACCAAACCCCAAAGTGATAACAAAGGTACCCAAGAAGTTTCGTAAAGATCGGTTCATAAATACAGCCTCTAGCCTGAGCCGTATAGAAGTTGTGTACAAATGAAAGTGTCAATGACACTGTAGCTCAACTTGTGTGTTGTGTTTGATGAAAAGGATAATGTTCAATATTTATGAAAGGGTTATAAAATAAGACAAGAATTGTGATAACTGGAAATATGGTAATTTCTGTTCCCTGTATGCTATGTTTTTGATAAAAATAATATGGGGTGCACACTGTACTAAAGAGCTGAGGGGTGGGTTAATATGACCTCACAGTTATTGTATGTGGCCCTCACAGTTAACGTATATCAATGAAAGTTACCAAGTTACAGTGAAATTATTCCAAAACAAGTCATCCTATCAAGTTACATTGAAATCCCTTCATAAATATGGCCTGTAGACTGTGGTAAAGGTTTTCCGGCTTCGGGCCCCTGTAGCCGCCAGTTTCCCAATTGCGTCCAAAGGGGACATTCTCATCTAGATATTATATGAAGTCAACCTACCAAGTTACAATGAAATCATTTCATAAATATGACCTGTAGATTGTGCTCAAGGTTTTCGGGCTTCGGGCCCTGAAGCCGTCACAGTTGACCAATCACGACCAAAAGGGGATGTCATCATCTAGGCATTATATGGAGTCAAACTAACAGGTTACAATGAAATCCTTCCATAAATATGACCTATAGACTATGCTAAAGGTTTTGGGCTCGGGCAGCCATCAAGGTTGAATGATCGCGACCAAAAGGGGACGTTCACATCTAGACATTATTTGGAGTCATCCTACCAAGGTACAATGAAATCCCTTCATAAATATCACCTGTAGACTGTGCTAAAGGTTTTTGGGCTTCAGGCCCCTGTAGCTGTCACAGTTGCCTAATGGTGTCCAAAAGGGGCTGTTCTCATCTAGACATTATATGAAGTCAACCTACCAAGTTACAATGAAATCCCTTCATAAATATGAACTGAAGACTGTGCTAAAGGTTTTTGGGCTTTGGGCTCGGGCAGCCATCATGGTTGAATGATCGCAACCAAAAGGGGACATTCTCATCTGATTATCATCTGGAGTGATCCTACGAAGTTATAATGAAATCTTTTCATAAATATGACCTGTAGACTGTGCTCAAGATTTTCGAGCTTCGGGCACCTGTAGCCATCACAGTTGACCAATCACGACCAAAAGGGGATGTCATCACCTAGGCATTATATGGAGTTAACCAAACAAGTTACAATGAAATCCTTCCTTAAAACTATGCCAAAGGTTTTTGGGCTCGGGCCGCCATCAAGGCTGAATGATCGCGACCAAAAGGGGACGTTCCCATATAGACATTATTTGGAGCCATCCTATCAAGCTATAATGAAATCCCTTCATAATTATGACTTGTAGACTGTTCTAAAGGTTTTTGGGCTTTGGGCCCCTGTAGCCGTCACAGTTGCCCAATCGTGTCCAAAAGGGGACGTTCTCATCTAGACATTATATGAAGTCAAACTTACCAAGTTACAATGAAATCCCTTCATAAATATGACCTGTAGACTGTGCTAAAGGTATTCGAGCTTTGGGCTAGGGCGGCCATAATGGTTGAATGATCGCAACCAAAAGGGGACATTCTCATCTGATTATGATCTGGAGTGATCCTACGAAGTTACAATGAAATCCCTTCATAAATATGACCTGTAGACTGTGCTCAAGATTTTCGGGCTTCGGGCACCTGTAGCCATCACAGTTGCCCAATCGTGTCCAAAAGGGGACGTTCTCATCTAGACATTATATGAAGTCAACCTACCAAGTTACAATGAAATCTCTTCATAAGTATTTTCTGAAGACTGTGCTAAAGGTTTTCGGGCTTTAAGCTTGGGCAGCCAACATGGTTGAATGATCTCAACCAAAAGGGAACATTCTCATCTGGACATCATCTGGAGTGATCCTATGAAGTTACAATGAAATCCCTTCATAAATATGACCTGTAGACTGTGCTCAAGAGTTTCGGGCTTCAGGCACCTGCCATCACAGTTGACCAACCACGACCAAGAGGGGATGTCATCATCTAGGCATTATATGGAGTCAACCTAACAAGTTACAATGAAATCCTTCCATAAATACGACCTACAGACATGCTAAAGGTTTTTGGGCTCGGGCAGCTATCAAGGCTGAATGATCGTGACCAAAAGGGGATGTTCTCATCTGCACACTATTTGGAGTCATCCTACCATGTTACAATGAAATCCCTTCATAAATATGACCTGTAGACTGTGCTAAAGTTTTTCGGGCTTCGGGCCGTCACAGTTGCCCAATCACGTCCAAAAGGGGACTTTCTCATCTAGACATCATATGAAGTCAACCTACCAAGTTACAATGAAATCCCTTCTTAAATATGACCTGAAAACTGTGCTCAAGGTTTTCGGGCTTCGGGCAGCCAACATGGTTGAATGATCGCAACCAAAGGGGACAATCTCATCTGAGAATCATCTGGAGTGATCCTGCGAAGTTACAATGAAATCCCTTCATAAATATGACCTGTAGACTGTGCTCAAGGTTTTTGGGCTTCGGGCACCTGTAACCATTACAGCTGACCAATCACGACCAAAAGGGGATGTCATCATCTAGGCATTATATGGAGTCAACCTAACAGGTTACAATGAAATCCTTCTATAAATATAACCTTTTGCCTATGCTAAAGGTTTTTGGGCTCGGGCACCCATCAAGGCTGAATGATCACGACCAAAATGGAACCTTCTCATCTAGACATTATTTGGAGTCATCCTACCAAGTTACAATGAAATCCCTTCATAAATATGACCTGTAGACTGTGCTAAAGGTTTTCGGGCTTCGGGCACCTTTAGCCGTCAAAGTTGCCCAATCATGTCCAAAAGGGGACGTTCTCATCTAGACATTATATGAAGTCAACATACCAAGTTACAATGAAATCCCTTCATAAATATGAACTGTAGACTGTGCTTAAGGTTTTCGGGCTTCGGGCTCGGGCAGCCATCATGGCTGAATGATCGCAACCAAAGGGGACAATCTCATCTGGGCATCATCTGGAGTGATCCTATGAAGTTACAATGAAATCCCTTCATAAATATGACCTGTAGACTGTGCTCACGGTTTTCGGGCTTCGGGCACTTGTAGCCATCACAGCTGACCAATCACGACCAAAAGGGGATGTCATCATCTAGGCATTATATGGAGTCAACCCACTTCATCTTCACTGCCCACGTGGGGGCACGATGATGCCGTGTACTAAGGCGTACTGCACGTCGATGGTACACATGTCTTCAAACTGTCGCGGTCATGATTAGCCATTGTGCATAAATATGTGACCTTAAACATCAATAAATAAATAAATATGGAGTCAACCTAATAGGTTACTATAAAATCCTTCCATAAATATGACCTTTTACCTGTGCTAAAGGTTTTTGGGCTCGGGCACCCATCAAGGCCGAATGATCGCGATCAAAATGGGACGTTCTCATCTAGACATTATTTGGAGTCATCCTACCAAGTTACAATGAAATCCCCTCATAAATATGACCTGTAGACTGTGCTAAAGGTTTTCGGGCTTCGGGCACCTTTTCCATCACAGTTGCCCAATCATGTCCAAAAGGGGACGTTCTCATCTAGACATTATTTGGAGTCATCCTACCAAGTTACAATGAAATCCCTTCATAAATATGACCTGTAGACTGTGCTAAAGGTTTTTGGGCTTCGGGCACTTTTAGCCGTCAAAGTTGCCCAATCATGTCCAAAAGGGGATGTTCTCATCTAGACATTATATGAAGTCAACCTACCAAGTTACAATGAAATCCCTTCATAAATATGACCTGTAGACTGGGCTAAAGGTTTTTCGGGCTTCGGGCTCGGACAGCCATCATGGCTGAATGATCGCAACCATAGGGGACCATCTCATCTGGGCAAAATCTGGAGTGATCCTACCGTGTTACAATGAAATCCCTTCATAAATATGACCTCTAGACTGTGCTAAAGGTTTTCGGGCTTCGGGCCCCTGTAGCCGTTACAGTTACCCAATCACGTCCAAAAGGGGACTTTCTCATCTAGACATTGTATGAAGTCAACCCACCAAGTTACAATGAAATTCCTCAATAAATATGACCTGTAGACTGTGCTAAAGGTTTTGGGGTTTTGGGCTCGGGCAGTCATCACGGTTGGCAGATCATGCCCAAATGGGGAAATTCTCATCTAGACATCATAAGGAGTCATCCTACCAAGTTACAATGAAATCCCTCCACATTAAACATGTCCTGCAGACTGTGCTAAAAGTTTTTGGGTTTCGGGCTTGGGCTGCCATAACGGTTGATAGATCATGCCCAAAAGGGGACGTTCTCATCTAGGCATTATACAGAGGCATCCTACCAAGTTACAATGAAATCTCTTCATAAATACGACCTGTAGACTGTGCTAATGGTTTTCGGGTTTGGGGCTCAGGCAGCCATACCGGTTGCCCGATCGCGACCAAAAGGGGACGTTCTCATCTAGACATGACCCCAAACCTGCATATAAAATTTCGTGACGATCAGACAAGAACTGCGGGGTGTAGCCCGTGCTAAAGGAAAATGTGAACAGACGTCACAGACTCACAGACTAACAGACTTCCGCACGCGTGATGGCAACAGCTTATCTTGACTATGTCAAGTTAAGCTAAAAATCCAAACTGGAGTTATCGGTCAGAAACCAATTGTTTACAGATGGATGGACAGACAGACAGATGGATGGACGGACACTCCTACAAATCAGGTTTATGTGGCTAAAATATTTGAGGAATTTAAAATGCATGGACAACCACTATAAACTATTTTTGAAGTCTTATTTCTGGGGGCAGACAACCCTAACCCTTTCAGCTTAATGACCCAAACCCTCATCCTAACATAAAATCCCTGAAAATACAATACCCCCATTTTGTCACTTTTTAGCCACATGACTCATTTTTTTAGACACATAAACGCTGTTTGTTAGATCAACTTTATGTGGCTAGTTTCATAAATGAGGCTAGACACGTAATAGTGCTGTGTACCAACAACTAGGCACATACACCTGATTTGTTTGCTTGGATGGACAGACAGATGGATGGATGGACCATTTACATAATACAACCGTTTTTCCAAACAGGCATATAAAAAAGTAATATCAAATTTGAAGAGAATCATATAATTAGAATTGGTTTTATCTTCAGGATGACATGGAGAGGAGGGAGGGGTGGATTGATTCCACCCATCTCCCTCAAAGTTTTGGAGACAACATCAAAGTCCCTCACAACCATTTCTGTCCCATCTGTATTGCTTTTGTAAAACAACAGAAGTATGCTGAGGAAGGCATTTCTTTATATTTGAAATCGTGAAGCTCAGGTAATGAGGAAAAAAGTTGCATAGAAGTAAAAGAAATCATGTCTATAAATGAAATTATTAAAAGTTGTATTGATCATGAAAGAACAAAAAGTAACAAGAGCAACGCTAACGCGTGTGCTGATGCCCCCGAAGGTAGCAAAGTCGGACTTGCATGTAAATAAATAACTTCTAAATGTTTGAAGAGAATTGGTACATCCAAACAACTTTGAATGAACGGAATTAAAAAAACACTATGATTCTTGTGTCATCCATATTTATATGAATATATCGATATGTAGTAGGTTAAAATGACATGCAAACCTGTCCTGCAAACACTGGGCAGTAGAGAAATAGTGGACTAGAAAAAACTGAAAAAATTTATAGTAATTTATATATTTTTTATACTTACCAATGACCCAGACATAGCTGGTGCTAACTCTTAAAAATATAGGGCCAAACACAAATTTTGCCCCCCAATCCCCCAAATTTGCATCTAAAACCAAAGAAAACATGTCCTGAATGGCCCTCCATACTTCACCTCTACTGCGCATGCGCAGTGTCAAGGACGTCCCGAAATTGGCGCCATTAATCATTCTTACCATCAGTGCCTGGTAAGCGCTATGTCCTCAGCGGGGAGGTATGAGTTCCCAACTCCTGGGAGGGCCATCCCCGTCTGGGTCATTGGTAAGTATAAAAAATATATAAATTACTATAAATTTTTTCAGATTTTTATACTGTACCAATGACCCAGACATAGCTGAATAGTAAAAAGTCTGGAGGGCCCAGGACATAGAGGAAAATCCAATAAGCTCAACTATATAAAATAGAGTCATCTCCTGTAGGAGAAAAGGAGAAATAGGCTTCACGTGTATCTTTCTTATTTATGACAAATTAGAAAGACACAATACCTTCTATAATTGAGCATCATAACATCCATGTTCTCTATTAATATCCAGTATAATTCGTATACTAATTATATTTAAAGTAAGCCAATAAATAAAGTTAGTCCAAAGAATTGAGACTCTTTATACTCTTTTAAAAGTGTCCGAGGATAGTATAATAACATCCGTTTGACACATGACATATTCAAATGCTATACTTTAAAACTATGACATGAACGAATTAAAAACATAACTTTCACTTAAGAAACCATCCCAGTAACAGCTCAGAATTACTAACTCCGGAGGAGGTATCCCCTTGTTTTCATAATAAAAACAGGTGACCCAAGGGAACACCCTCCCCCCCCCCCCCCCCCCCCCCCCCCTTTTTCTTGCCCTGGGTCAAATAGCCCAGAGCGAAGAGGGCAGCAGGACGGAGTCACTGCCGGAACATAAAACCTACATAGCTAAAGTTGCAATTGTTAAGTGATCGACTTTCTGAGCAGCTGATAATGGACCTAAACAATGCAGGTCTCCAGAAATGGATACAATATTTTTGAGATAAAAATTCGTGAATGTGGATGGTTGAGACCACTATGCAGCCTACTTAATCTATAATAGCAAAACTATATGTCAGCCCAAGATGTAGAAGAGCTCTTACTTCATGAGCCGAAATCTTAAGCACAGACTGCTGAGTTAAGGATAAATTATCCTAAGCAGTACCAATAGTTAACTGAATGCATTAAGTAATAGAATGGACCGTAATGACCTTTCTATTAGGCATCAGAGCCAGAAGAAGCTTTATGTCCTACTGATAAACTGAGATCTGTTAATAAATACATAAAGGTCTATCCGGACAGAGTAAAGGCCTATGCCCGCTCGAAGACGGAAGGACCTTAAAAACAATAGGTTCCGGATATCATTAGGAGCCTGATTCTTAACCAAAAATACAACATTAGTAGTAAAGGTAATAGAGTTCCCGATACTACAAAAGTGAGAATCGTCCACCGACAGTTCATGAAGCTCACTGACTCTTCAGCAGAAGAGAAGGCTAAGAGAATCGCTGCCTTAAAAGACCAGAATTTGAAACTGCTGTCCCAAGGATTCAAATGGTTGCTTTTGTTAATAAGAACCCAAGCTAAATTCCGAATAGCAATTAATCTAACGATTCTAGATCTCTTATCGAAAAGTTTCAAACTAACTTAGATAAAGAGACATTAGGCTCCATTGTAAACTATCATGGTGTGCATAGGTATCAGATAACATAGACCTATAACCTATAAAAGTAACTGGCTGCAGATGATTTCGTTAAACAAGTATGCTAGAAAGTTTGCAATGTCTGGTATGGAGGAATAAAAAATATCAACATAAAGATCCCTACACCAACGACGGAAGACCCTCCACTTTAGCCGCATAGTATAGCGAAGAGGAGGTCCTTCTACAGTTAGGAATCGCGTCCACTGCTGGTCCTATACAGTGCTTACTATGCAAGAAGGACCGCACAATGGAATATGTGAAGGTTGAGACCTTGCAGGTTGTGATAGAGTTGACACGATTTCCCCAGCGAAAAAAGATCCTCTCGTGGAGGAAGTTTCCGCGGTAAGTCCCACAGTAGACATCTAAGTAAATTTATCCACCGTCTCTGTGGGACAGAGATGCTACCAACAGAATTGTATTGTGAATGAATAATCCTAGCAATACTTGCTGAATCAACAGCGCTGGAGGATACGTATATCCTATCATCGCGTCCTACTAGATCGATAGAGCGTTAACTACATATGCTCAGGGATCCGGACACGGTGACACATACGTCTACAATTGATTGGAGAGTTGTGTCGCAAATAAATTTATCACTGAGTGCTCCCATTGATAGCAAATCTGATTGAATACTTGTTAGTTGATAGTCCATTCCGACGGCAACAAACGACCCTTACGTGAAAGGGAGTCTGCTAATACGATCCGACGACCGAGAATATGACGAACCGAAACAGAACTTGGTGTTCTATAACAAACAGAAGGATTCTTTCCGTTAAAATCAATAACGGAACCGAATGAGTGCCTCCCTGGTTCCGGATATACGCAACTACTGTCGTATTATCGGACAGGATTGAACATGCGTTTCTGAATAAAATTCATCCAATGACGTAGTGCAAGCCAACATAATATTCTTCCTTGGAAGTAAAGAGCTTGCCTAAAAACTATGGAACCCAAAGACCCCGGCACTTCGAATCCGTTGGGATCAAAATGTGTCCCAACCTGTTTGACTGGCATCCGTCATAATCGAAAAACTCGGATCCGGCAACTACAGTGGAACTCTCTGAGTCAACTACCGAATGTTTGCCCACGTCTGAATCTCTTGTTACACTTGATAGACAAGAGAACGTGTATATCGAGCAATTCAAGATTGCTGAAAGGTTACCGTCGAAAAGAAGCTTCTCGGGGACCGAAGCGACTCTGAGAGAGTTCTTCACCTCACTATCCACGCGCGTGGATGTAGCTAGGGCTGCGTCATGTCTAACCAACTCCAGGCTGCCACTGAAGGGCGGAGTTATACGTGGAAAACTACTGCCTCTGAAAGAAATCCCATTGAGGATCATATCCTGGAATTCTTTCTCTTGAAGACGTAATGATAATGTCTCAGTAAGGTGGTGTACGTATGATAAAGCGTCTAAGTTACGTCTATTATACATCATTGTCGTTTCCAACATCGTGGTTGGAATTGACATAGACGGCGAAAAAGACAATTGCAGTCTTGAGTCTCGCCGTCTTAGACGCAAAGGAACTCTCGGTAAGCCCAGTTCTGCCAATAAACAATTATTTCCTAGAATTCACGAAAGGCAGAATAGAGCATTGCGGACAAGAAACTATACTAGCATGTTGATAGCAAGCTTATATATATATAGCGTCGTTCAATAATTCGAATGTTCTAAAGACATTATTGGACTGCGTCGGCAGCTCAGGGGCAATGTCCCTGAACCGATTCAAAACTCCGTGTCCAATGACGCTATTAGTCTCTTATCCAGCATCGCAGCAATGTAGTCCGACGGAACAACCTCTGGAAGACAATGCCGGAAGAAATGTATGGCAGCTTCTGTTGTTCCGAAAGGGAAAGCTCAAAATCATCCGAATCCCTTCCGCCATCCTGTCGGACCGTATGAAATATTCGGTCGTCCGTACCTGATGCAACAGCGGAGCGTACCGACCCAGCGCTGTCGGATTATTCCTGATCCGACCGAGAATCTGTCGTTTGCTGGGATGCTACGATAAGCTGTGCTATTTTGGATAGCACGTCCGTCACTGAGGCCTGTGGAGAAGCGGTCTTACGATGCATTGCCGCTAAAAGCTCCGTGTTCGTTACCCCGTGCATACTTCTATTATGCGAGCAACCGGAATGTGCAGGCCTCGTGTCCCTTGGCTACCGGATGGCCTGTTCGCCATGGAATCACTGAATGCCGAAGCTGGCCGGATATTCAAGGTCACGTAGCCAATGTGCGGTCATGTGCACTGCTGTGAGGATGAGGAAGCATTATCGACAGTCACCCGGACGGACCGGACGAGCTAGGAACCGGATTAACAGGCTTCCTCCGATCTCTCCTCTAATCCGTCGTCACTGGGTGTGTACTAAAGTCTATTATAGTGCTCGCATCACCCAAATCTCCATCCTAGACCGCAACGGACGAACCCGACTGCCGAACCATTCGATGAATGGACGCTACACCGGGTGAGCTAGCGAATGTCAACTCCGTCGATCCTACTAGGGACCTCTTAGGAGATTGACGTAATCCATGAGCACTAATTGCCGCTAGCTCTTCATTGACTATGACGACAGAGGCACACTTTTGAAAGACATCTCAGTAATTTTGCGAACAAGAAACCAGATATGCTTGTATATAGCAAGCATATAAAAAATATATATAGCGTCGTTCAATAAATCGAACGTATCTGAGACATTATTGGACTGTGTCGGAACTGAGGGACGATGTCCCTGAACCGAACCAAAAATTTCTAAGTCCACCGACGCTATCAGTTTCTTATCCGGTATCGCAGCATTCTGGTCCGACGAAGAACCTCTAGAAGATGAAGTCGGATGACATATACAGCAGCTTATGTTGTTCCGAAAGGGAAAGCTCGAAAACCTCCGAATCCCTTTCGGCATCCCGTTGGACCGTATGAAATTTTCGGACGTCCGCAGCTGATGCTTCCGCGGAGCGTCCCGACCCAGCGTCGTCGGATATTATATTATGCAACAGAGATTCTGTCGTTGCTGGGATGCTGCGATAAGTTGTGCTATTTGGGATAGCACGTCCGTCACCGAGGCCTGTGCAGAAGCGGTCTTACGATGCTTTGCCGCTGGAAGCTCCGTGTACGTTGACTCCCGCATACTTTCTTATGCGAATGTCCGGAGTAGTCTGCAGGCCTCGTGTCCCTGGCTATCGGATGGCGTGACCTGGTCGCCGAGGATTCTCTGATTGGCGAAGTTGACTGGATATCAGAGGTCACGTAGCCAAGGTGCGGTCGTGTGCGCTGCCATGAGAATGAGGAAGCCTTATTGACAGTCTCTCCGGACTGTCTATATAACGGAGCGTCCCGAGCGGCGGACGTATGCTCCGAATGCGAGACATTTTGTACCACAACATCTGGGGCCAGATGTTGATGTACGAGAGAGGGGCCTCTCTCGCTCGCAGCCCGGATGGGACTGGACGAGCTATGAACCGGACTAAAAGGCTTCCTCCGTTCTCCCCTCTAATCCGCCGTCACTGGGTGTGCACATGGATGTTTATAGTGCTCGCATCACCCAAAACTCCTTTCTAGACCGCAACGGACGAACCCGGCTGCCGAACCATTCGATGAATGGACGCTACACCGGCGAACTAGCGGACGTCAAAGGCCGTCGAATCTACTAGGGTCCTCTTAGGCAATTGACGTATTACCTGAGCACTTTTCCGCTAGCTCTACATTAATTGTGACGACGGAGGCACACTTTTTGGAAGACATCACGGATACATCACCCTGATCATGATAGTCTGAAATAGAGATTGATAAAGTAGAGTGACCCTGCGGGGAAAGGACCGGAATGGCCAATTCCCCACTAACATACCATGACACACGCTTCCCATGTTGTCATCGTAATCAACACATACAGAACAGGAGTTAGTGCGAGTACACTGACTACATTATACAATGATTATGAAAGTCAGAGGAAGATTTCCTCTTATTACAATTGAACAATATCCTTTCAATGTGAAAAGAAAACAAAGTCCTAGTACTCGCACCAACCCTTGACAATCAAAATACATAATAACAGAATCCATTAACATAGAAAAAATAATTGAATCAAAAACTTTTGAAAAAATATTTTTTCAGAACAGCCCAAGTTTCTGAAAAGTAATGTTGAGCCCCAATGGATCCCAAGTCTAAGTGTGGACAAAAATTTTTAAAATATTTTAAACAATTTATGCAACACTTACGAACAATAATAATGTGTCTAGTTATGATTAAATTAACATCAAGATATTATTTTCAAGAAATCCCCCCTCACACAGAGAGCTGTTGGAAATGTAAACAATAAGTGTAAAAACACTAGATCAAGACTCCAGGCACCCTGGCCCGAAATCAGTTACCAATAATACACTATCTGATGCAAAACAGAGACTTCCAGGGAAGAAACTGCAGAACATCAGATGGTAGATGCAGAACACTACGCCTAACCACCCATAGGTGAAGACGTAAACATGGGGAAAAGAACAGAATACATTGTTATCCAGCTAAAACTCCCAAGAAATTTTAGTAATAATATTACAGAAAATATGCCAAAAGCATGGGAGAATAGCAAGAGGGGACTTAAAGGAAAGGGAGAGAGGAAAACACTGAATAAGCAGTGTAATCTTGATAACAAGAATGACCACAACAGGCAGTTGCCTCGAAAATAGGTAACTTAACATAATTTCATCAAAAAATTTTAAGTTACAGCCCTGATTTTTTTCTGTCACTCATTTTTCCTCTCCTCCTTCTATAACCTCCTTAGAATCACCATTTCACTAATATTTATGTGTCTGGCATCATTTAAACTGAGATTTAAAAGCACAAAGATCAGTCAGATGAAGGGCCAAACAAAGAATGATTAATGGCACCAATTTCGGGACGTCCTTGACACTGCACATGCGCAGTAGAGGTGAAGTATGGAGGGCCATTCAGGACATGTTTTCTTTGGTTTTAGATGCAAATTTTGGGGATTGGGGGGCAAAATTTGTGTTTGGCCCTATATTTTTAAGAGTTAGCACCAGCTATGTCTGGGTCATTGGTACAGTATAAAAATAGTGGGATTAGACCTAATTTCGGTATGAAATGGCCACTGGCAGCCATCTTGAATTTTGGACCGCACTCAGAAACACTCGTTCTCATCCCAAGGTGATAACAGAGGTACCCAAGAAGTTTCGTGAAGATCGGTTGATAAATACCGCCTCTAGCCCGAACCGTAATGACATGTGCACTTACTGTGTGTAAGTAGCACTGAAAAAAACAAAGTTCATCAAATTTGCATAATTTCTGCACAAGAAAAAACCCCGTATTATATGTGATGTATCCCATGGTACTAAACATTCACAAAAAAAATTACTCAAGTCAGCACTTTCATATGGAAGTTCTGTGCAAAAATCTGATTGCACCTAATTTTGTACAAAATGGCTGCCATTGGCCATCTTGAATTTCGGACCGCACCCAAAAACACTTGTTCTAGTCCCACGGTGATACCAAAGGTACCCAAGAAGTTTCGTAAAGATCGGTTTATAAATACGGCCTCTAGCCCGAGCCGTATTGGCATTTGCACTTACAGTGCTGAAAGTAACACTAAATACATCAAAGTTAGTCTAATTTGCATAATTTATGAACAACAAAAAAACCCGTATTATATGTGATGTATCCCATGGTACTAAACATTCATACAAAAAATTATTCAAATCAGCGCTTTCATGTGGAAGTTCTGTACAAAAAACAGATTTCTGCATCGTCGGTACAAAATGGTGGCTGGCGGCCAACTTGAACTTCAGATCGGCCCCAAAAACACATGTTCTCGTCTCACAGTCATAACAAAGGCACCCAAGAAGTTTCGTAAAGATCGGTTCATAAATACGGCCTCCAGCCTGAGCCGTATTGAATTGTTGACGAACAGACGGACGATGGACAACTGGCCATGGCATAAGCTCCAATTTGGCTTTGCCAAAGTTGAGCTAAAAAGCATTGATGTAAATGTAATCATTAAGTTGCATTGATCATGCAAGAATTAAAGTAACAAAGTATGTGGTAAAAGTCTAATTTCAAATACAAAGAAGCTAAGGCTGAAAACATGTTTAAAAGGGGTTAAAATCATGCCAATATGAATTAAAATCACCGTAGAAAGCTTCAGTAGACAGTAGACATTTTCCCAAATGAGAAACGGTGACATTCCACTTAACTGTTTGAAGAACAAGAGCTGGACTGTCGTCCGGTGCATACCCCCACGTGGTGTACCGTCCAGTGTGGGCATACCTATGACCAAATATTATAGAAAATGAAAGTGTCAATGACACTGTAGCTTAACTTGTGTGTTGTGTTTGATGAAAAGGATAACGTTCAATGTTTATGAAAGGATTATGAAATAAGACAAGAATTGTGATAATTGGGAATATGTTCATTTCTGTTCCCTGTATGCTATGTTTATGATAAAAATAATATGAGGTGTACACTGTACTAAAGAGCTGAGGGGTGGGTTAATATGACCTCACAGTTAATGTATGTGGCCATCACAATTAACATATAACAACAAAAGTTACCAAGTTACAGTGAAATTATTCCAAAACGAGTCATCCTATCAAGTTACATTAAAGTCCCTTCATAAATATGGCCTGTAGACTGTGCTAAAGGTTTTTGGGCTTCAGGCCCCTGTAGCCATCAGTTTCCCAATTGCATCCAAAGGGGACGTTCTCATCTAGACATTATATGAAGTCAACCTACCAAGTTACAATGAAATCCCTTAATAAATATGACCTGTAGATTGTGCTAAAGGTTTTTGGGCTTTGGGTTCTGGCAGCCATCATGGTTGAATGTTTGCAACCAAAAGGGGACATTCTTATCTGGGCATCATCTGGAGTGATCCTACAAAGTTACAATGAAATCCCTTCATAAATATGACCTGTAGACTATGCTCAAGGTTTTTGGGCTTTGGGCCACTGATGCCGTCACAGTTGACAATCACGACCAAAAGGGGATGTCATCATCTAAGCATTATATTGAGTCAAACTTACGGGTTACAATGAAGTCCTTCCATAAATATGACCAATAGACTATGCTAAAGGTTTTGTGTTTTTGGGTTCGGGCAGCCATCAAGGCTGAATGATCGCGACCAAAAGGGGACGTTCTCATCTAGACATTATTTAGAGTCATCCTACCAAGGTACAATGAAATCCCTTCATAAATATCACCTGTAGACTGTGCTAAAGATTTTCGGGCTTTGGGCCCCTGTAGCCAACACAGATGCCTAATGGTGTCCAAAAGGGGCTGTTCTCATCTAGACATTACATGAAGTCAACCTACCAAGTTACAATGAAATCCCTTCAAAAATATTTTCTGAAGATAGGGCTGGGCGGTTTTGAAATTTGCATTTCGGTTCGGTTTCGGTTTCGGTTTTGTACAAAAACTCGGTTTTCGGTTCGGTTTTCGGTTTTTCATAATATATTGTAGAAATCCACATTTTAGAGGGTAATGTACACATAAAATCTGTCTGTATTTGTCATCCAAGTCATGAGGCTCATATAGCGAGTTGAGTCATTCGGGTTAATCAGTGTTCACCACTCTTCTCAGCAAATGGACATAATGTGTTGGGCTGCTGTAGTGGGCAACAGTGGTGGAGCGGTGGAGCCATGAGGTATCTACTATCTAGGGAGACCAGCCCCCCCCCCCCCCCCCCCCCACCCTCCACTCAAAATCCCACTTGCTTCTCCCATCCCCAAATTTGAAAAAATTATTTTTGATTTCCTGCCCTCAGTACAAGTACAGTACCCTCAGTCCTGAGATCCCCCCCCCCCCACCCCCCAAAAAAAAATCTCCACTAGCATGGTCCACAGGATTTCAAACCATGGCTCCACCACTGGTGGGAGCTGCCTTGTTCTGTCAGTGAGATTTGGGACCTTGTCAAGACAAGATGCAGAAATTCACAAGAAAAGCTACATTTTAGCAAAAATCAACATTTCCTTATTTTTAATGGAGTCGCAATGCTCTCACCCTGGTTTTGGTGGATAATGTGCAATTGTTGTGCTTATTTCGGTAATTATCACATCGCTTGAAAATAGACGTGTCCCGTGTATCTTGATGGTTCCTGCTTCAAATGACAGTGGAATAAGAGGAACACAAATCATATTTTTTCTGATTTTGATAACTATTGTTGAAGTAAGTCGTGATATACGAATCACTTTTATTGGTAACTCACTCCAATGCTTTCACAATATCTCTCTTAATTTCGACTGTAGATGTTCGTTTTTTACTTTGATTCTGCCCAAATATAGAAATTGGGCGAAATGGGCGGTGCCAAGGCAAAGATATTACCAACTTTACTTTGCCCTCTTGGCTTATCCCTGCGTTGATTTCATCTTATTCAAGACAGGCGATGGATGATTTTGAAGGGAGGGGAGACTGCTGCATAATGGGGGTTGAAAGAAAGTTTGCAATATTGCATCTTGCGATTTGTTGTGTTTAGTTTACAAAATACACATGACACGTGTTGATTATAACATCTTCGTATTGGGAATGCAGCGTGTGTACCTGACAGACCTGCAGTACTGCGCGATTCCTTAAAGTAAGTTCAAATAGTATACAAACAATTCCCAATAAATTTTAAAAAAAACTTTCAATAGTTACCTGCCATCCATTTAATTGGATGTGTTCTATTTTAATTTAACCATTTTATTGTTGACAAAAAACATAACTGCCAATGCGCAGCGTTATCTCTGAGCATATGACTTCAGAGAACGTGCCAGTGGTCGGTTAATTAACATAATTTACTCGTCATTTTTCCCATGTGAACTTTGAGGTTTTAAAACTCAATAAATTTTATGTTTACCACCAATCTAATTTACAACGTGCTGTACGCAGATGATTTTAGGTCAAAGGTAATTTATAATACTTTTACACCACATATTGTCAGGTAACTTGCAATACCTCTTTGGTCGAATATGCCCGGTTCAGTAAATTTACTTAACAATTCTTGAATTGCATGTGTGGATTTTTACGTACGACTTTTTAATTTTTCATATTCCATCTGCTGGTGGTTCTGTAGATATTGTTTAAGATACAAGAAATTTGCTACCACTATTTGTGGGGGGAGGGTGGGGGGATTTGTTGTCAGTCCTCTCGAAGTAAGCATAAATGGCCCAGCATTTACCTTTGCCTGACATTTAAGCCTTTGGCGTGCGGAAAGCAAGTGATTGAGTGGTCATAAACTTAACCAATTCTGGGAAATTTGTTGAAATCGAAAGTCTCGGTTTTTTGTTAAGGCGGCGGTTCGGTTTCGGTTTAAAAAAAAAAACCGAACCGAACCGAAAAACCGATAAACCGCCCAGCCCTATCTGAAGACTGTGCTAAAGGTTTTCGGGCTTTAGGCTTGGGCAGCCATCATGCTACAATGAAATCCCTTCATAATTATGACCTGTAGCTGTTCTAAAGGTTTTCAGGCTTTGGGCCCCTGAAGCCGTCACAGTTGCCCAATCGTGTCCAAAAGGGGACGTTCTCATCTAGACATTATATGAAGTCAACCTACCAAGTTACAATGAAATCCCTTCATAAATATGACCTGTAGACTGTGCTGAAAGTTTTCGGACTTCGGACTCGCGCAGCCATCATGGTTGAATGATCGCAACCAAAGGGGACAATCTCATCTGGGCATCATCTGGAGTGATCCTGCGAAGTTACAATGAAATCCCTTCATAAATATGACCTGTAGACTGTGCTCAAGGTTTTCGGGCTTCGGGCACCTGTAGTTATCACAGTTGACCAATCACGACCAAAAGGGGATGTCATCATCTAGGCATTATATGGAGTCAACCTAACAGGTTACAATGAAATCCTTCCATAAATATAACCTTTTGCCTATGCTAAAGGTTTTTGGGATCGGGCACCCATCAAGGCTGAATGATCACAACCAAAATGGGACGTTCTCATCTAGACATTATTTGGAGTCATCCCACCAAGTTACAATGAAATCCCTTCATAAATATGACCTATAGACTGTGCTAAAGGTTTTCGGGCTTCGGGCACCTTTAGCCACCAAAGTTGCCCATTCATGTTCAAATGGGGACGTTCTCATCTAGACATTATATGAAGTCAACCTACCAAGTTACAATGAAATCCCTTAATAAATATGACCTGTAGACTGTGCTTAAGGTTTTCAGGCTTCGGGCAGCCATCATGGTTGAATGATCGCAACCAAATGGGACAATCTCATCTGGGCATCATCTGGAGTGATCCTACGAAGTTACAATGAAATACCTTCATAAATATGACCTGTAGACTGTGCTCACAGTTTTCGGGCTTTGGGCACTAATAGCCATCACAGCTGACCAATCACGACCAAAAGGGGATGTCATCATCTAGGCATTATATGGAGTCAACCTAATAGGTTACAATGAAATCCTTCCTTAAATATGACCTTTTACCTATGCTAAAGGTTTTTGGGCTCGGGCACCCATCAAGGCTGAATGATCGCGATCAAAATGGGACGTTCTCATCTAGACATTATTTGGAGTCCTCCTACCAAGTTACAATGAAATCCCCTGTAGACTGTGCTAAAAGTTTTTGGGCTTCGGGCACCTTTAGCCGTCAAAGTTGCCCAAACATGTCCAAAAGGGGACGTCCAAAAGGGGACGTTCTCATCTAGACATTATATGAGTTAACCTACCAAGTTACAATGACATGCCTTCATAAATATGACCTGTAGACTGTGCTAAAGGTTTTTTGGGCTTCGGGCTCGGGCAGCCATCATGGCTGAATGATCGCAACCATAGGGGACAATCTCATCTGGGCATCATCTGGAGTGATCCTACGAAGTTACAATGAAATACCTTCATAAATATGACCTGTAGACTGAGCTCAAGGTTTTCGGGCTTCGGGCACTTGTAGCCATCACAACTGACCAATCACGACCAAAAGGGGATGTCATCATCTAGGCATTATAAACCTAACAGGTTACAATGAAATCCTTCATTAAATATGACCTTTTGCCTATGCTAAAGGTTTTTGGGCTCGGGCACCCATCAAGGCTGCATGATCGCGATCAAAATGGTACGTTCTCATCTAAACATTATCTGGAGTCATCCTACCAAGTTACAATAAAATCCCTTCATAAATTTGACCTCTAGACTGTGCTAAAGGTTTTCGGGCTTCGGGCCCCTGTAGCCGTCACAGTTGCCCAATCACGTCCAAAAGGGGACTTTCTCATCTAGACATTGTATGAAGTCAACCTACCAAGTTACAATGAAATCCCTCAATAAATATGACCTGTAGACTGTGCTAAAGGTTTTTGGGTTTTGGGCTCGGGCAGTCATCACGGTTGGCAGATCATGCCCAAATGGGCAAATTCTCATCTAGACATCATAAGGAGTCATCCTACCAAGTTACAATGAAATCCCTCCACATTAAACATGACCTGCAGACTGTGCTAAAAGTTTTTGGGTTTCGGGCTTGGGCTGCCATAACGGTTGATAGATCATGCCCAAAAGGGGACGTTCTCATCTAGGCATTATACAGAGGCATCCTACCAAGTTACAATGAAATCCCTTCATAAATACGACCTATAGACTGTGCTAATGGTTTTCGGGTTTTGGGCTCGCGCAGCCATACCGGTTGCTCGATCGCGACCAAAAGGGGACGTTCTCATCTAGACATGACCCCAAACCTGCAAATGAAATTTTGTGACGATCAGACAAGAACTGCGAGGTGTAGCCCGTGCTAAAGGAAAATGTGAACAGATGTCACAGACTAACAGATTCACAGACTAACAGACTTCCGCACGCGTGATGACAATAGCTTATCTTGACTATGTCAAGTTAAGCTAAAAATGTGTATTTTCCAACAGGATTGCATTTTCCGACATTATTGCATTTTTTTAAATTCATTCTAGTCTTGGGCAATGTTACAATTTAATTGCATACCAAGTTTCATTTAATTCCATAATGATTTACTCAAGTTATGAATATTCTCGTATGGATGGATGGATGCACAGATGGACAGACACAATCCAGTATACAATACCAAAAATTAAAAGTCCTATTTGGCCCTCCATACTTTTAGTACTTGTGCATGTGCAGTACCCAGGAAGAGACCGGAATTGGCGCCACCATCATTCTTCCTAGTTGTGCCTACTAAAGTGATAACTCAGCGGGGAGGTATGAGTGCCCACTCATGGGAGGGCCATCCCCATCTGAGGCATTGGTAAGTATAAAAAATATACAAACTGGAGGGGGTGTCATTTGTGTGCAAAGCACACTATGGTGTATCCCCGCATTTGCATCCTTGACTTTGTATGAATGCTTGATACAAAGATGAAATGTATTACATGACGCACTAAAATCATATTGAGTGGCACAGGTGACACAGCTTTGTGCGCATCTACAGACTCCACAGCAACATTTGAGCATGGTTTTAGCATTTCAAATTACATACCCTATGAGCCATTCACCGGGAACGGTCTAAGAAAACACGAAAGTGGCAATGGTGGCACAGCCACGTGGCACCCAAAAAATCTAAAACCTTCATGCACATTTACACACCCTACTGCAACATCTGAGTATGGTTTTAGCATTTTGAATTACATACCCTAGGAACCTTTCACCAGAAACGGTCAAAGAAAACACGAAAGTGGCAACGGTGACACAGCCACATGGCACTTGAAAAATCTGAAACCTTTATGTGCATCTACAGACCCTACTGCAACAGTTGAGCATGCTTTTAGCATTTTGAATTACATACCCTAGGAGCCTTTCGCCGGAAACGGTCTAATAAAACACGAACTTGGCAACAGTGGCACAGCCACGTGGTACCTGAAAAATTTGAAACCTTCGTGCGCATCTACAGACCCTACTGCAACATTTGAGCATTGTTTTAGAGTTTCGAATTACATACCCTAGGAGCCTTTCGCCGGGAAACGGTCTAAGAAAACATGAAAGTGTCAACGGTGGCACAGCCACGTGGCACCCGAAAAATCCAAAATCTTCGTGCGCCGCTACAGACCCTACTGCAACATCTGAGCATGATTTTAGCGTTTCGAATTACATACTCTAGGAGCCTTTTCGCTGGAAACGATCTAAGAAAACACGAAAGTGGCAATGGTGGCACAGCCAGGTGGCACCTGAAAAATCTGAAATCTTCATGCACATCTACAGACCCTACTGCAACATTTGAGCATGGTTTTAGCATTTCGAATTACATTCCCTAGGAGGCTTTCGCCGGAAACGGTCTAAGAAAACATGAAAGTGGCAACGGTGGCACAGCCACATGGAACCCCAAAAATCTGAAACCTTTATGCGCATCTACAGACCCTACTGCAACATTTGAGCATGCTTTTAGCATTTCGAATTACATACCCTAGGAGCCTTTCGCTGGAAACGGTCTAAGAAAATACGAAAGTGGCAACGGTGGCACCACCACGTGGCGCCTTAAAAAACGAAACCTTTGTGCGCATCTACAGACCCCACTGCAACATTTGAGCATGATTTTAGAGTTTCGAATTACATACCCTACGAGCCTTTTGCCGGAAACAGTCTAAGAAAACACGAAAGTGGAAATGGTGGCACAGCCACTTGGCACCGGAAAAATCCAAAACCTTCGTGCGCAACTACAGACCCTACTGCAACATCTGAGCATGGTTTCAGCATTTCGAATTAATACTCTAGGAGCCTTTCGCCGGAAACAGTCTAAGAAAACACGAAAGTGGCAACGGTGGCACCGCCACTTGGCCCCTGAAAAATCTGAAACCTTTGTGCGCATCTACAGACCCTACTGCAACATTTGAGCATAGTTTTAGCGCTTCGAAATACATACCCTAGGAGCCTATTGTCGGAAACGGTCTAAGAAAACACGAAAGTGGCAACAGTGGCACAGCCACGTTGCACCCAAAAAATCTTAATCCTTTGTGCGCATCTACAGACCCTACTGCAACATCTGAGCATGGTTTCAGTGTTTTGAATTACATACTCTAGGGGCCTTTCATCAGAAACGGTCTAAGAAAACACGAAAGTGGCAACGGTGGCACAGCCACGCGGCACCCCAAAAATCTGAAACCTTCGAGTGCATCTACAGACCCTACTGCAACATCTGAGCATGCTTTTAGTGTTTCGAATTACATACTCTAGGAGCCTTTTGCCGGAAACGGTCTAAGAAAACATGAAAGTGGCAACAGTGGCACAGCCACGTGGCACCTGAAAAATCCGAAACCTTTGTGCGCATCTACAGACCCTACTGCAACATTTGAGCATGGTTTTAGCATTACAAATTAACATACCCTAGGAGCCTTTCACCAGAAATGATCTAAGAAAACACGAAGCCACGTGGCACCCGAAAAATCTGAAACCTTCGTGCACATCTACAGATCATTTAGCAACACCCTAGTGCTGTTATAGAACTCTGAATTACATAGGTTGGGATTATTCGGAAAAAAAAGTGAAAAATTAGTGAATTTTTCAAGTGGCTCCACAGAAGCCACCTGGTGGCACAAAACTTTAAAAGTGGTATTTTTGGATTGCACAAACCCTACTGAACAACTGTAGAAAGTTACAGCATTTCAAAAAACAAAACCGGATGTACAGAGGTACGGACGCACGGAAGTACGGACGGAGATCACGACAATATCCCTGCATTTTTAAAAATGCGGGGATAATTACTTAAAATTTATCATATTTTTATAGTAAAACTAATGGCCCAGACTCAGCTGAATCATAAAAAGGCAGAGGGTCTAGGTCTTGGAATAAATAGCAGACCAACATACAGCTCCTTCGCCTGCATTAGAACTCCCAAAGTGAAAAGGAGATTAATGAAAGTGTCAATGACACTGTAGCTTAACTTGTGTGTTGTGTTTGATGAAAAGGATAATGTTCAATGTTTATGAAAGGATTATAAAATAAGACAAGAATTGTGATAATTGGGAATATGTTCATTTCTGTTCCCTGTATGCTGCGTTTTTGATAAAAACAAGTGTTTGACCACCGAGGTGGTATTAGTCCCCTACGGCGCTTTTGTGACATAAGGTGTTTTTGTCACAGAAGACACTAGAGTATATAAGCATCTTGGATTCTGAGCGTGCATAATCCCCTCACAACCCTTTATCCATGTACCATATATGAAAGGCATAGCTGGAACCATGTTGGAGGGAGGGGTGGTAACATAAAATAGAGAAAAAAGCTTAAAAAACACAACAAAAATGGCCGCCATTCTCCCATCTTGGATTTTGAAAAACAAATATTGACTGTGCATCATCCCCTCAGAACCATTTATCCATGTACCAAATATGAAAGGTGTAGCTCGAAGCATATTAGAGGAAGAGGTGGTACAGACAGACAGATGGACAGACAGACAGATGTTAGATTTTGAAAAAAAATTATTGAGCATGCATAATCCCCTCACAACCCCTTTATCCATGTACCATATATGAAAAATGCAGCTTGAACCATGTTGGAGGGAGCAGTGGTAACATAAAATAGAGAAAAAAAGCTTAAAAAACACAACAGAAATGGTTGCCATGGCGCCATCTTGAATTTTGGAAAAAAAATATTGATCGTGCAACATCCCATTACAACCCTCTATCCATGTGCCAGATATAAAAGGTTTTAGCTTGAACCATGTTGGAGTGAGGGGTGGTAACATAAAATAGAGAAAAAAGCTTAAAAAACACAACAAAAATGGCCGCCATGCCGCCATCTTGGATTTTGAAGAAAAAATATTGAATGTGCATTATTCCCTCCCAACCTCTACCCATGTGCCAAATATGCAAAGTGTAGCTTGAACCATGTTGGTGGGAGCGGTGGTAACATGAAAATAGAGAAAAAAAAGCTTAAAAAACACAACAAAAATGGCCGCCATTCCACCATCTTGGATTTTGAAAAAAAAAATTTGAGCGTGCATCATCCCCTTAGAACCATTTATCCATGTACCAAATATGAAAGGTATAGCTTGAACCATGTTGGTGGGAGGGGTGGTAACATGAAAATAGAGAAAAAAAGCTTAAAAAACACAACAAAAATGGCCACCATTCCGCCATCTTGGATTTTGAAAAAAAAATTTTGAGCATGCATCATCCCCTCAGAACCATTTATCCATGTACCAAATATGAAAGGTGTAGCTTAAAGCATGTTGGAGGGAGAGGTGGTAACATAAAAAACAGACAGGCTGACAGACAGACGGACACATTTTATATGTCCATCACCTTATTTTAGCCAGAACCCCACCCCCTCCACCCTAGAACTTATATTTAACTCTAACCCCACCCCATCCACTCAAAAACCACACCCTAACCCTACCCTAAACCCTAAAACCCCACCCCTGACCCTAACCCCCACCCCCAGGGACCTAACCCACCCCAACCTTAAGATCTACTCTGGGGCTACCCCTAACCCTAACCCTCTCCTAACCCTAATACTACCCTAATTTCGACTAACCTCCTAAAAATAATAGCTCCTAAACAGGTTTAGTTGGCCCGGACAGACAGACGGACAGATGGACGGACGGAGTGCAATCCTATAGTCCCCTTACGGTTCCCGCAGGGGACTAATAACATGAGGTGTACACTGTACTAAAGAGCTGAGGGGTGGGTTAATATGACCTCACAGTTAATGTATGTGGCCCTCACAGTTAACGTATATCAACGAAAGTTACCAAGTTACAGTAAAATTATTCCAAAACGAGTCATCCTATCAAGTTACATTGAAATCCCTTTATAAATATGGCCTATAGACTGTGCTAAAGGTTTTTGAGCTTCGGGCGCCGGTAGCCATCAGGTTCCCAATTGCATCCAAAGGGGACGTTCTCATCTAGACATTATATGAAGTCAACCTACCAAGTTACAATGAAATCCCTTCATAAATATGACCTGTAGACGGTGCTAAAGGTTTTTGAGCTCGGTCAGGCACCATGGTTGAATGATCGCAACCAAAAGGGGACATTCTCATCTGGACACCATCTGGAGTGATCCTACGAAGTTACAATGAAATCCCTTCATAAATATGACCTGTAGACTGTGCTCAAGATTTTCGGGCTTCAGGCACCTGTAGCCATCACAGTTGACCAACCACAATCAAAAGGGGATGTCATCATCTAAGCATTATATGGAGTCAACCTAACAAGTTACAATGAAATCCTTCCATAAATACAACCTATAGACTATGCTAAAGGTTTTTGGGCTCAGGCAGCCATCAAGGCTGAATGATCGCGACCAAAAGGGGACGTTCTCATCTAGAATTATTTGGAGTCATCCTACCAAGCTACAATGAAATCCCTTCATAATTATGACCTGTAGACTGTTCTAAAGGATTTTGGGCCCCTGTAGCTGTCACAGTCGTCCAATCGGGTCCAAAAGGAGACGGTCTCATCTAGACATTATATGAAGTCAAACCTACCAAGTTACAATGAAATCCCATCATAAATATGACCTGTAGACTGTGCTAAAGGTGTTTGGGCTTGGGCAGCAATAATGGTTGAATGATCGCAACCAAAAGGGGACATTCTCATCTGGGCATCATCTGGAGTGATCCTATGAAGTTCCAATGAAACCTCTTCATAAATATGACCTGTAGACTGTGCTCGATTTTCGGGCTTCGGGCACCTGTAGCCATCACAGTTGACCAATCACGACCAAAAGGGCATGTCATCATCTAGGCATTGGAGTCAACCTAACAAGTTGCACTGAAATCCTTCCATAAATACAACCTACAGACTATGCTAAAAGTCTTTGGGCTCGAGCATCCATAAAGGCTGAATGATCGCGACCAAAAGGGGATGTTCTCATCTAGACATTATTTGGAGTCATCCTACCAAGCTACAATGAAATCCCTTCATAATTATGACCTGTAGACTGTTCTAAAGGTTTTTGGGCTTCGGGAACCCTGTAGCCGTCACAGTTGCCCAATCGTGTCCAAAAGGGGACGTTCTCATCTAGACATTATATGAAGTCAACCTACCAAGTTACAATAAAATCCCTTCATAAATGTGACCTGTAGACTGTGCTAAACGTTTCCGGGCTTTGGCAGTCATAATGGTTGAATGATCGCACCCAAAGGGGACAATCTCATCTGGGCATCATCTGGAGTGATCCTATGAAGTTACAACGAAATCCCTTCATAAATATGACCTGTAGACTGTGCTCAAGGTTTTTGGGCTTCGGGCACCTGTAGCCATCACAGTTGACAAATCACGACCAAAAGGGGATGTCATCATCTAGGCATTATATGGAGTCAACCTAACAGGTTACAATGAAATCCTTCCATAAATATGACCTTTTGCCTATGCTAAAACTTTTTGGGCTTGGGCACCCATCAAGGCTGAATGATCGCGATCAAAATGGGACGTTCTCATCTAGACGTTATTTGGAGTCATCCTACCAAGTTACAATGAAATCCCTCAATAAATATGACCTGTAGACTGAGCTAAAGGTTTTCGGGTTTTGGGCTCAGGCAGTCGTCATGGTTGGCAGATCATGCCCAAATGGGGAAATTCTCATCTAGACATCATAAGGAGTCATCCTACCAAGTTACAATGAAATCCCTCCATATTAAACATGACCTGCAGACTGTGCTAAAAGTTTTTGGGTTTCGGGCTTGGGCAGCCATTACAGTTGACAGATCATTCCCAAAAGGGGACGTTCTCATCTAGGCATTATACAGAGGCATCCTTCCAAGTTACAATGAAATCCCTTCATAAATACGACCTGTAGACTGTGCTAATGGTTTTCAGGTTTTGGGCTCGGGCAGCCATACCGGTTGACCGATCGCGACCAAAAGGGGACGTTCTCATCTAGACATGACCCAAACCTGCATATGAAATTTCATGACGATCAGACAAGAACTGCTGGGTGAGCCTGTGCTAAAGGAAAATGTGAACAGACTCACAGACTCACAAGACTCACAGACTAACAGACTCACAGACTAACAGACTTCCGCATGCGTGATGACAATAGCTTATCTTGACTTTGTCAAGTTAAGCTAAAAATTTAAGGAATTACCTATATGTCTTTCTATACAACAATAGAGAAGACAAACCACCAAAATAAAGAGCAATATCCAAGTAATTCCCTATTACTTAGCATAAATGATTACGCTAAATGGGTGTAACGAGCCCCCAATTTTAAGGCTAGTCCGGAATAACACACTTAAAATTGGGAAAGCTGTGTCCGAGAGTGAGAGACGAATGCCCAAAAACACATGCCATATATTGTGTAACAAGTTGTACATAAAATCAGAAAAATCTATTGACAATAACAGCTTAACTCATAGTTACACACTTAGGCCAGAAGAGGTAAAGAGGAAAACCAACTCCCCCACCCCCTTTTTGAAGGAATAATCTTCAAAACAAAGAGGGGGGGCGGTCTGGAAACAGTGAAAAAGCGGTACCAAATAATATATATATTTGTCTAAAAGGCACCCGGCTATTAATTATTATTAATATATTATTAATTTATTGGTGCTTAACACCACATCAGCAGCCAAGGCTATATCGTGGTGATCCCGATTATTAAAATCGCAAGCTTCAAAATGTATGCCACATCCGGAATACATAGATAGGTCGAAAACTGGTGATATCAATATGTACAACCTTAAATTTTTCCAACTGAATCCCAATGCAAAGTTATTCACATGTACAAATAATTCCAATAATGAACCTCCAAATTGTAACAGTTCAATTATATTAGAATAGGAATATGCCCCGAGTACCACATATGGTTGAAAACTGGATTCAGAACATGGAACGGGATACGATTAAAAAAACTGTCATGGACCATCCCCAAATAATTCATTGTTCCCTAGATCTGTTAAAACTTCAAATAATGAAGCCAAAAATAGAGAACATATGCATAGATGGCTTGTTGGAAACTCCATAACTGATCCAGCTAGCCCCAAAATTCTTATAAGCTCTATACTAACGCAGAGCGAGACTAAGAGAATCTATTCCGTAATACGTCTGCCGAATAAAATATACACATTATGCACGCAATCAACAGAATCCCACCTGTACCCTCATCTGAATAGAGCCTGTATCGAAGGTGGGACCGAGCGATACAAAAACTAACCAGGAAACTGAAGGAATATGAAAGTGTCAATGTGACACTGTAGCTCAACTTGTTAAAGACATGTACATGCATAGTATGTGACACAGCAATGACAAACATCTAGGTAATGACCTGATAACAAAGGTACATATAAAGTTTTGTAATGGTCTGTACATAAATACTGACCACAGCCTGTAACAAATGTATAGGTAAAGTATTGTAAAGGTGGGTGACAGTCAGATGCAAAACTAGAAAAGAAATCTTTGAGTCCCAGAGTGGGGCTGACTAAACCCCAAAATATTTGTTTCATAGCACAGTGATAACAAAGGCACCCCAAAACACACTTGTTCCTGTCCCAAGGTGAAAACAAAAGTACCCAAGAAGTTTTGTGAAGATCAGTTCATAAATACAAGCCGTATAGAAGTTGTGACAAAAAACTGATTGGACCTAATTTCGGTACAAAATGGCCACTGGCAGCCATCTTGAATTTTGGACCACACCCAGAAACACTCGTTCTCATCCCAAGGTGATAACAAAGGTACCCAAGAAGTTTCGTGAAGATCGGTTGATAAATACAGCCTCTAGCCCGAGCCGTATTGACATGTGCACTTACAGTGTATAAGTAGCACTGAATAAATCAAAGTTCATCTAATTTGCATAATTTCTGCATGAGAAAAAAACCTGTACTATATGTGATGTATTCCATGTTACTAAACATTCATTCAAAAATTTATTCAGATCAGAACTTACATACACAAGTTCTGTACAAAAGACTGATTGCACTAATTTTGGTACAAAATGGCTGCTGGTAGCCATCTTGAATTTCGGACCACACCCAAAAGTTAAAAAATTTATAGTAATTTCTATATTTTTTATACTTACCAATGACCCAGACATAGCTGGTGCTAACTCTTAAAATAGAGGGCCAAACACAAATTTTGCCCCCCAATCCCCAAAATTTGCATCTAAAACCAAAGAAAACATGTCCTGAAAGGCCCTCCACACTTCGCCTCTACTGCGCATGCGCAGTGTCAAGGACGTTCCGAAATTGGCGCCATTAATCATTCTAAGTTTGGCCCTTCATCAGTTAACATCTGTCTGATCTTTGTGCTTGTAAATCTTTAAATTAAATGATGCCAGACACATAAATATTAGTGAAATGGTGATTCTAAGGAGGATAGAGAAGGAGGAGAGGAAAAAATGTGTGACAGAATATTATCAGGGCTGTAACTTAAAATTTTTTAATGAAATTATGTTAAGTTACCTATTTTCGAGGCAGCAGCCATTTTGTTGTCATTCTGATTATTTAGTTACACTGTTTTTTAAGTGTTTTCCTCTCTCCCTGTCCTTTAAGTCCTCCCTTGCTATTCTCCCATGCTTTTGGCATAGTTTTTAGCTCAACTTGACAAAGTCAAGCTGAGCTATTGCCATCACTTCTCGTCCGTCGGCGTACGTACGTACGTCCACAATTTCCTTTGGCACACCTCACAGGTCGCATTTATGATCAGATTACTTTGAAACTTGGTATGCTTGTTTGGGGTGACCTCTAGATGGGAGCTATCGATTTTCTTCATTTTCCGTCAAAAAATGTTGCCGCGGCCAACGTTCTTAGAACTTAGTTTAGTCAAACCACAATATTTCCCTTTGGCACACCCTACAGGGCACATTTATGATTTGATTGCTTTGAAACCTGGTATGCTTATTTAGGGTGACCTCTAGATGGGAGCTATCGATTTTCTTCAATTTCTGGCAAAAAATGTTGCCACGGCCAACGTTCGAAGAACTAAGTTTAGTCAGACCTCCATATTTCCCTTTGGCAAACCCTACAGGGCACATTTATGATCAGATTGCTTTGAGACTTGGTATGGTTGTTTGGGGAGACCTCTAGATGGGAGCTATCAATTTTCTGCAATTTCTGTCAAAAAATGTTGCCGCGGCCGACGTTCTTAGAACTTAGTTTAGTCAGAAGACTCAATATTTCCCTTTGGCACACCCTACAGGGTACATTTATGATTGGATTGCTTTGAAACCTGGCGTGCTTGTTTGGGGTGACCTCTAGATGGGAGCTAACGATTTTCTTCAATTTCCGTCAAAAAATGTTGCCGCGGCCAACGTTCTTAGAACTTAGTTTAGTCAAACCACAAATATTTCCCTTTGGCACACCTTACAGGGCACATTTAAGATTTGATTGCTTTGAAACCTGGTATGCTTATTTAGGGTGATCTCTAGGTGGGAGCTATCGATTTTCTTCAATTTCCGGCAAAAAATGTTGCCACGGCCAACGTTCGTAGAACTCAGTTTAGTCAGACCTCAATATTTCCCTTTGGCACACCCTACAGGGCCCATTTATGATCAGATTGCTTTGAAACTTGGTATGCTTATTTGGAGAGACCTCTAGATGGGAGCTATCGATTTTCTTCAATTTCTGTCAAAAAATATTGCCGCGGCCAACGTTCTTAGAACTTAGTTTAGTCAGAAGACTCAATATTTCCCTTTGGCACACCCTACAGGGTACATTTATGATCGGATTGCTTTGAAACCTGGCATGCTTGTTTGGGGTGACCTCTAGATGGGAGCTATCGATTTTCTTCAATTTCCATAAAAAAATGTTGCCGCAGCCAACATTCTTTGAACTTAGTTTAGTCAGACCACAATATTTCCCTTTGGCTCACCCTACAGGGCACATTTATGATTAGATTGCTTTGAAACCTGGTATGCTTATTTACGGTGACCTCTAGATGGGATCTATCGATTTTCTTCCATTTCCGTCAAAAAATGTTGCCACGGCCAACGTTCTTAGAATTTAGTCTAGTCAGACCACAATATTTCCGTTTTGTACACCCTACAGGGCACATTTATGATCAGATTGCTTTGAAACCTAGCATGCTTATTTGGGGAGGCCTCTTGATGGGAGCTATCGATTTTCTTCGGTTTCTGTCGAAAAATGTTGCCACTGGCAAAAAAAATGACATTGGTACCAATGATCTTCAATTTTGCCATTTCACTTATAACTTACCAAGTTCAAGTTTGTCAAGTTGAGCTACAGTGTCATTGACACTTTCATTGTAATTATTATTACTAAATTTTCTTGGGAGTTTTAGCTGAATAACAGAATGAATTCTGTTCTTTTCCCCATGTTTACGTCTTCACCTACGGGTGGTTAGGCGTTCTGTTCTGCATCTACCATCTGATGTTCTGCAGTTTCTTCCCTGGAAGTCTCTGTTTTGCATCAGATAGTGTATTTTTGGTAACTGATTTTGGGCCTGGGTGCCTGGAGTCTTATTTTAGTGTTTTTACACTCATTGTTTACATTTACAACAGCCCTCTGTGTGAGGGGGGGGGATTTCTGGAAAATAATATCTTGATGTTATTTTAATCATAACTAGATACATTATTATTGTTCGGAAGTGTTGAATAAATTGTTTAAAATATTTTTAAACTTTTTGTCCACACTTAGGCTTGGGATCCATTGGGGCTCAACGTTACTTTTCAGAAACTTGGGCTGTTCTGAAAAAATATTTTTTCAAAATATTTTGATTTCAATTATTTTTTCTATATTAATGGATCATATTATTATTATGTATTTTGATTGCCAGGGGTTAGTGCGAGTACCAGGACTTGTTTTCTTTTCACATTGAAAGGATATTGATCAATTGTAATAAGAGGAAGTCTTCCTCTGACTTTTATAATCATTCTATATGTGGTCAGTGTACTCGCATTAACTCCTGTTCTGTATCGTATGATTTCGATGACAATATGGGAAGCGTATGTCACGGTATGTTATTGGGGAATTGGACACTCCGGTCCCTTCCCCACACGGTCACTCTACTTTATCAATTTCTATTTCAGACGATCAAGATTAGGGTGATGTTTCTGTGATGTCTTCCAACAGTGTGCCTCCGTCGTCACAATTAATGAAGGGCTAGCGGAAAAGTGCTCATGTAAATACGCCAATTGCCTAAGAGGACCCTAGTAGGTTCGACGGCCTTTGACATCCGCCCGGTGTAGCGTCCATTCACCGAATGGTTCGGCAGCCGAGTTCGTCCGTTGCGGTCTAGAAGGAATTTTGGGGTGATGCGAGCACTATAAATCAACCTAATGCACACCCAGTGACGGTGGATCGGAGGGAGAACGGAGGAAGCCTTTTAGTCCGGTTCATAGCTCGTTCCGGTCCATCCGGACGGCAAGCGAGAGAGGCCCCTCTCTCGTTCAACAACATCTGGCCCCAGATGTTGTGGTACAAAATGTTTCGCATTCGGAGCATACGTCCGTCGCTCGGGACGCTCCGACATATAGTCAGTCCGGAGTAGACTGTCAATAAGGCTTCCTCATTCTCATAGTTGCGCTCACGACCGCTCTTGGCTACGTGACCACGGATATCCAGTCAGCTTCGCCAGTCAGAGATTCATCGGCGACCAGGTCACACCATCCGGTAGCCAGGGACACGAGGCCTGCAGACTCCAGACGTTCGCATAGGAAGTGTGCGGGAGTCAACGTACACGGAGCTTCCGGCGGCAATGCATCGTGCTTTCCTAAATAGCACAGTTTATCGCAGCATCCCAGCATCAACTGAATCTGTCGCATATTTTTTATCCGACGATGCTGGGTCGGGACGCTCCGCGGAAGCGGGTACGGACGTCCGAAAATTTCATAATTTCTGTACGAGAAAAAACCCAGTATTATATGTGATGTATCCCATGGTATTAAACATTCACACAAAAAATTATTCAAATCAGCGCTTACATATGGAAGTTCTGTGCAAAAATCTGATTGCACCTAATTTTGTACAAAATGGCTGCCATCGACCATCTTGAATTTTGGACCGAACCCCAAAACACTCGTTCTCGTCCCACGGTGATAACAAAGGTACCCAAGAAGTTTCGTAAAGATCGGTTCATAATACGGCCTCTAGCCTGAGCCGTATTGGCATTTGCACTTGCAGTGCTAAAAGTAACACTAAATACATCAAAGTTAGTCTAATTTGCATAATTTACGCACAAGAAAAAAAACCCGTATTATATGTGATGTATCCCAAGGTACTAAACATTCATACAAAAAATTATTCAAATCAGCGCTTTCATATGGAAGTTCTGCCCCAAAATCTGATTGCACCTAATTTTGTACAAAATGGCTGCCAGTGGCCAACTTGAATTTTGGATCGGACCCCAAAATGCTCATTCTCGTCCCACGGTCATAACAAAGGTACCCAAGAAGTTTCGTAAAGATTGGTTCATAAATACGGCCTCTAGCCCGAGCTGTACTGAACTGTTGACGGACAGATGGACAGACGGATGACTGGCCATGGCATAAGCTCAAATTTGGCTTTGCCAAAGTTGAGCTAAAAATGACGTTAATGCGATTAACCTGAGGAATAGACTCATACGTCGTAAGAAAAGCAGACAGCTCTGAGCGTAACTACTCAGAGTAGACTAATTGCCACATTTGGAGAATGTCGCCCAGTTAACAGACATGCCTGCCACACAGGTACACGAAGGCTAGCAATATCAACTGAATGTATTCATGAAAGAATTTTGGAATCCAAAACAGTTCCTGTTCAGGAATCATATGCTCATCTATCACTTATGAATGATCAATCACCGGAAGCAAACCAGCTAGAGTGGCTGGGCCCCTGATGTCGCTGTTAGACCACAACCCACCCGCCAAAAGAAGAGCAATGAAAGACATGCATATCATTGAATGCATTGGAGGCTTACAGGAAGAGCACTATGTCCTGCCTTGTAATCGCCTCTTAACATATTGGCAGGGGGTGGGGGGGGTGACGAATAAATCATATCGAACCCCCCTCACCCGCAATACTTGAATCGCTAGATAAATAAGGCCGGCGCAGTAATATGAAGGCTTGGAACAGTGACAAATTCCTTTTTCACTATATGAAAAAGAAACTTCACGTTACATTCCCAAGCTATACTGCTGCTGCTATTCTCAATAAAGAGTAATACAGCTAAAAAGCTTGTAGCCAAAGCAAGCATAATGACACTAACCTGGCGTGACTTGTAACGATTTAGTGTTAAGTTATCTAGAATAGTATAGAAACCATATGCCTCCCTCATGTCTAACCGACTCCATAATGCCACTTAGGACGGAGGGGATGTGATGAACATGGCACTATTGCAAGGAATATACCCGCTGAAACAGAGTCAAAATATCCCTTGAAATCAAGACAGTACACCAAATCATCAGATAATGCACCATATAGACATAATATCCAATCCATCGAGTGGAAATATAATCTACAACCATAGATTTGATAAAAATGAAAGTGGAAGACGAAAACCATGTTCCGGCACCCGATCATAAGAAACCTATATGAACTCCTTGTGACTCCTTGATTATAACAGGAATACAATGCTGAAAAGAAGTTAACTATAGGCATTCGAAAGAACGCTCATTAATCACACTAGGTTAATATGGCGTTATTAATACAGCTAAAAGCCTCAGACAACTAACATAAAAACAATACCGCTAAGGAGAGAACAAACTCTTCTCATGTAATGGTACCTTGTCCGATAGGACAGTGGTCTCAGCCTGGCTGAAGTAGCTAAAGGTCTTCCTATTCGTGAAGTCAATTAAATTGCGGATAACTGCGGCCTCAGAAGCTCACTAAGGAGACTTACAACGCTAGAGGTTAATGACAGGGATAAAAACACCGCTCATACTTCTAGCTAGGCTACTAAGGTGTCAACAATATGAACAAGAGGCCCCAGGGGGCCTGAGGGCGCTCACCTGACATGGTAGCCTAAATATCAACCCAGAGAATTGATTTCCACAAGTTGCATCTGCTCCTCCTAATAAAAGCTGAAACCAAATATCCAAATATTCTGACCAGTGGATCTAAAAAATGATTTTTAAAGAATATTCCTCATATTGAACTAAGTCATAATTTGGGCTCCCACAGGGAGCCCATATATGAACCCAGGGACTTGGCTTTAACAAACCTGAAACTCACACCCCTAACGATTCTGCACACCAATTATCAAAACATTCCGACTGCTGGATCTGAAGAAGAAGATTTTTAAAGAAAATTCCTCATTTTGAACCAAGTTACAATTCGAGCTCCCACAATCAGCCCAAATATGGACCTAGGGACATGGCTTGAACAAACTTGAATCTTACCCCCCTAAGGATGCTGCATAAAAAATATCAAAAGCATTCATCTGCTGGATCTGAAGATTTTTAAAGAAAATTCCTCATTTTGAACTAAGTTGTCATTCAGGCTCCCATAGTGAGCCCAAATATGAACCAAGGGACTTGGCTTGAACAAATTTGAATCTCAGCCCCCTAAGGTTGCTCCATGCCAAATATCAAAACATTCCAACTGCTGAATCTGAAGAAGATTTTTAAAGAAAAATTCCTCATATTGACTGCGTTATAATTTGAGCTCCCACAGGGAGCCCAAATATAGACCCATGGACTTGGCTTTAACACACTTGAATCCCCCCTCCCCCCCCCCCCCCCCCCCCCCCAGGATGCTACTCACCATATCAAACCATTCCGACTGCTGGATCCGAAGAAGAAGATTTTTTAAGAAAATTCCTCATTTCGAACAAAGTTACAATTCAAGCTCCCACAGTGAGCCCAAATATGGACTAGAGACATGGCTTGAACAAACTTGCATCTCACCCCCTAAGGATGCTGCATACCAAATATCACAAGATTCTGCCTGCTGGATCTTGAGAAGAAGATTTTCAAAGAAATTTGCCTGAAATGCACTAAGTTCAAATTTGGGCTCCTATACTGAGCCCAAATATAAACCCAGGGGGCCGATTTGAACAAACTTGAATCAGATCCACCCCACAATGTTGCATACCAAATATCACAAGATTCTGCCTGCTGGATCTTGAGAAGAGTTTTGAAGAAATTTGCCTGAAATGCACTAAGTTTGAATTTGGGCTTCTATAGTGAGCCCAAATATGAATCCAGGTGGCCGATTTGAACAAATTGGAATCAGATCCACCCCACAATGGTGCATACCAAATATCAAAGATTCTGCCTGCAGGATCTGGAGAAGAAGATATTTGAAGAAATTTGCCTGAAATGCACTAAGTTCGAATTCGAGCTTCTATAGTGAGCCCAAATATGAATCTAGGGAGCCGATTTGAACAAAATAGAATCAGATCCACCCCACAATGTTGCATACCAAATATCAAAAGATTCTGCCTGCTGGATCTGGAGAAGAAGATTTTTTAAGAAATTTGTCTGAAAAGCACTAAGTTCAAATTTGGGCTCCTATACTGAGCCCAAATATAAACCCAGGAAGCCGATTTGAACAAACTTGAATCAGATCCACCCCACAATGTTGCATACCCAATATCAAAAGATTCTGCCTGCTGGATCTTGAGAAGAAGATTTTCAAAGAAATTTGCCTGAAATGCACTAAGTTCAAATTTGGGCTCCTATACTGAGCCCAAATATAAATCCAAGGGGCCGATTTGAACAAACTTGAATCAGATCCACCCCACAATGTTGCATACCAAATATCAAAAGATTCTGCCTGCTGGATGTGGAGAAGAAGATTTTCAAAGAAATTTGCCTGAAATGCACTAAGTTCAAATTTGGGCTCCTATACTGAGCCCAAATATAAACCCAGGGGGCCGATTTGAACAAACTTGAATCAGATCCACCCTACAATGTTGCATGCCAAATATCAAAAGATTCTGCCTGCTGGATCTGGAGAAGAAGATTTTTTAATGTTTTTCCCATTGTCTACAGTGTTAAAAAGTGCTGACTCAGCACTTTTTCAAAGTCCCGAAACTGTACCCTATGATAAAACCGAAGGCATTTTTTTTTTACCAATTCTTTCTGTTCGTCCTAAGGAAGCTTCACACCAAATAAAAATTCTCGGTGCCGTGCAGTTTTGGAGATATGGGCGTTTTAATTTTTTTCTATTTTTAGCTCCTGCGGTTCCCATGGGGCTACGGGGAAAAAAAAATCAGCATAAATTAGGTACTTATGACCCAATAAGCCCTCACATAAAATTTGGTTCAAATCAGCCTCTCGGTTTGGAAAATAGAAATTTTGGGCGGGGCAAAAAATTTTGCCCCTCCCATAACGACGCCAAGTATAGCCCCACAAACTTCTCTTGAACAAATCTGAGTGTACACCTCAAAAGGAAGCTGCACACCAAATATCAAGTCTCTGCTACTGCTGGTTCATGAGAAGAAGATTTTTTAAGATTTCAGCACACTTTTTGGGTGTGGCCCTACCCACGGGCGGGGCAACTTGATTTGAACAAAATCAAATTGCGATGTCATAACAAACTATTATCTCAAATATCAATTAAATTGGTTCAGCGGTTTGGGAGGAGAAGACGCAAACACCATGTTCACGGACGACGGACGCCAGACGACGAACGGTGAGTGATCACTATAGCTCTCCTGACTGAAAGTCAGGTGAGCTAATAAAGTCTATGACACTTAAGAAAACAACACAGAGAAGGAGAAAAAGCACTCTTTTCCTTAAGCGATTCTATTCCCAAAAGACAGCGGACTCAGCCTAGCTAATGAAGCTTAGAAGACTTCAGCTCTGTGAAGAGATATCTCGGTGAATTTTTTTTTACTTTAGACAGCTCACTAGACAGAGACTTTCAATGTTAGTCACTCAAGTTAAGGGACAAAAGGGCCCGCACTTGATTCTTATAAGGCATCAACAAAAGGACTCAAAGCCCCTGACACCTAAGAATACAACACTGAGACGGAAACAACATACTCTTTCCTTTCAATGGCCCTAATTCCAAAGAGACAGCAGTCTCCTATTAGATAGCATAGCTAATAAGTCTTCATCTCGTGAAGGCAGATATCTCGGTGAAACTGCGACCTTGAAAGCTCACTAAACAGAGACTTACAACATTAGTTACTCAAGGTATGGAATAAGGACCGCTCTAACAACCGAAATTCCAAAGAGACAGTAGTCTCAGCTAGCTAACGCAGTTTATTAGTCTTCATCTCCATGAAGACAAGTATCTGTTTCACCTGCGGACTTGAAAAGCTCACTAAACGGAGACTTACAACATCAGCCGCAATGTACTGCTGTAAAATTATACAAGGCTACTATGATGTTAGACGCTAATGATATATAGACACAGACCACTCTTAATTCACATAAGCCAAACTAAGGTGACAACAATAGGACTAATTGCCTATGATGCTTAGGAATATTACACCAAGAAGGAAAACGTAATCTTTCCTTCTAACGGCCTTATTCCAAAAAGCTAGCTGTCTCAGCGTAGCTAACACAGCCTTGAAGTCATATCTCGGTGAAAACAGATATCTGTGTGTTACCCTGCAGCCTTAGACAGCTCACTAAAAGGAGACTTACGACGTTAGCCGCTAATGTATAAGACCGCTCTAACTGTACATAAGGCTACTATGGCATCCATAATAGCACTAAATGCCTCTTGACGCCCAGGAATACAACACCGAGAAGGAAAAGACGTACTTATTCCTTCTAACGGCTCCAGGCCTGAAAGTTAAAAAATTTATAGTAATTTATATATTTTTTATACTTACCAATGACCCAGACATAGCTGGTGCTAACTCTTAAAATATAGGGCCAAACACAAATTTTGCCCCCCAATCCCCAAAATTTGCATCTAAAACCAAAGAAAACATGTCCTGAATGGCCCTCCACACTTCACCTCTACTGCGCATGCACAGTGTCAAGGACGTTCCGAAATTGGCGCCATTAATCATTCTTATAACCAGTGCCTGGTAAGCGCTATGTACTCAGCGGGGAGGTATGAGTTCCCAACTCCTGGGAGGGCCATCCCCGTCTGGGTCATTGGTAAGTATAAAAAATATATAAATTACTATAAATTTTTTAACATTTTTATACTGTACCAATGACCCAGACATAGCTGAATAGTAAAAAGGCTGGAGGGCCAAGGACATAGAGCAAGTTGGAATATGCTCAATTATATAAAATAGAGTCATCCCATCTAGGGAAAAAGAAGTATTAGGCCTTACATGTATCTTTCTTATTTATAATAAATTAGAAAGATACAACACCTTCCAAAATTGAGCATCATACATCCATATACTCTATTAATATCTAGTATAATCCTTATACTAATAATTTTTAAAGTAAGCCAATAAATAAAGTAAGTCTAGAGAATAGAGACTCTTTATACTCCTTAAAAGTGTCTGAGGATTGTATAATAACGTCCGTTGACACGTGCTATATTCAAAAGCTATACTTTAAAACTAAGCCCTGAATGAATTTTTAAAACATAAACTTCTCACTAAACAACCATCCCAATAACAGCTCAGAATTACTAAGTCCGGAGGAGGTATCCCCTTGTTTTCATAGTAAAACAGGTGACCCAAGGGAACACCCTCCCCCCCCCCCCCCCCCTTTTTCTTGCCCTGGGTCAAATAGCCCAGAGCGAAGAGGGCAGCAGAACAGAGTCACTGCCGAAACAGACAGCCTACCTAGCTATAGTAGCAACTGTAAGTGAATGACATTCTGAGCAGTAGATAACAGACCTAACAATAGAGGACTCCAGAAATGGACTCGATATTTCTGAGATAAAAATTCATGAATGTGGATGGCTGAGCGCAATGAGCAGCCTTCAAAAATCTATAATAGCGACACTATTAATGTAAGCCCAAGATGTAGAAGAACTCTTACTTCATGAGCCGAAATCTCAAGCACAACTGCTAAGTCAATGATATACCATAAGCAGTATCGATAGTTAATTGAATCCATTAGCAATAGAATGGAGCGTAACGTCCTTCTATTAGGCATCAAAGACAGAAGAAGCTTACGCCCGTAGTAATAAACAGATATCTGTTTATAATACGTAAACTCTAACCGGACAGAGTAAAGGCCTATGCCCATACGGAGACGGAAGGACCTTAATAACAATAGGTTCCGGATATTTATTAGGAGCCTGACTCTTATGCAATAAATCCAGCCTAAATAGTAAAGGAAGTAGTGATTCCGAAACTACAAAAGTGAAAATCATCCACCGATAGTGCATGAAGCTCACTGACTCTTCAGTAAAAGAGAAGCCAACAGAATTATTGTCTAAAAGGTCAGAATTTGAAAACTACTGTTTCCAGAGGCTCAAATGATTACTTAGCTAAATAAGAACCGAAGTTAAATTCCGTATAGAAATTTAATCTAATGATTCTAAGTCTATTTATCGAAAAGTTACTAACTGACTTAGATAAAGAGACATAAGACTCAATTGTAAACTATCAAAGAGTGCATAGGTATGAGATAACATAAACCTATAACCTTAATAGTAACAGGCTGCAGTAGATCTTGTCAAACAAGTATACTAGAAAGTTGCAATGACTAGTATGGAGGGATCAACAATATCAACATAGTGATCCCTACACCAACAACGGAAGAGCCTCCACTTTAGCCGCATAGTATAGCGAAGAAGAGGTTCTCCTACAGTAAGAAATCGCGTCCAAAGCTCGTCCAGTACAATGCTTACAAAGCAATACGGACCACACAACGGGATACGCGAAGGTTGAGACCTTGCGGGTTGTGATGAAGATGACACGATTTTACCCAGCGAAAAAAAGATCCTCTCATGGAGGAAGTTTTCGCGTTAAGTCCCACAGAAGACATCAGAGTAAATTTACCCACGGTCTCTGTGAAGACAGAGATGCTATCAACAGAAATGTATTGTGGTTGTTTATCTTAGCAAGACTTGCTGAAACAACAGCGCAGGAGGATACGCATATCCTATCATTCCGTCCTATTAGATCAATAGAACGCTAACAACATAAGCTCAGAGATCCGGACATGTAAACACATACGTCTGCAATTGATTAGCAAGTTGTGTCGTAAATAAATTATCATTGGGCACTCCCATTGATAGCAAATCTGATTGAATACTTGTTTGTTGAGAGTCAATTCTGACGGCAACAAGCGACCCATAAGTGAAAGGGACTCCGGTAATACAATCAGACGACCCGGAATATGACGGACCAAAGCAAAACTTGGTGTACTATAACAAACAGAAGGATTCTTTCCATTAAATTGAATAACGGAAACGAATGAGTGCCTCCCTGGTTCCGGAGATACGCCACTACTGTCGTATTATCGGACAGGATTTGGACATGCGTTTCTGAATAATGTTCATCCAATGACATAAAGCAAGCCTAAAAAACATTATTCCGTGGAAGATAAGTGCTTGCTTAGAGACTGCGGAACCCAAAGACCCTGGCACTTCGAATCCGTTGGAATCAATATTGTATCCCAACCTGTTTGACTGGTAACCGTCATAATTATAAAACTCGGATCCGGCAACTGCAGTGGCACTCTCTGAGTCAACCACCGAATGTTTGCCCCAGTCTGAATCTCTTGCTACACTAGATAGACAAGAGAACGTGTAAATCGAGCAATTCATGGATTGCTGAAAAGTTGCCGTCGAAGAGAAGCTTCTCCGAGAACGAAGCGACTCTGAGAGAGTTCTTCACCTTACTATCCACGCGCGTGGATGTAGCTAGGGCTGCGTCACATCTAACCAACTCCAAGTAGCCACTGAAGGGCGGAGTTATACGTGAACAAACTACTGCCCTCAAAGAAATCACATTGAGGATCATATCCCGGAATTCTTTCTCTTGAAGACGTAATGATAAAGCCTCAGTAAGGTGGATTACGTATGATAAAGCGTCTAAGTTAAGTCTATTAGACATCATTGTCGTTTCCAACATTGTGGTTGGAAAAGACATAGACGGCGAAAAAGATTATTACTAGTCTTAACCACGCCGTCAAGACGCATATGAACTCTCGGTATGTCCTGTTCTGCCAAAATAAATTATTCCTATAAATGAAAAAGGCAGAATTGAGCATTGCGGACAAGAAACTTAAACTATCATGCTTGGTAGCAGGCTTATATATATATAGCGTCGATAAATAATACACATGTTCTAATGACATTATTGGACTGTGTCGGTAAGTCAGGGACAATGTCCCTGAACCGATCCAAAATTCCGTGTCCAATGACGCTATAAGTCTCTTATCCAACATTGCAGCGATGTAGTCCGAAGGAACAACCACTGGAAGATAATGCCGGAAGAAATGTATGGCAGTTTCCGATGTTACGAAAGGGAAAACTCGAAATCGTCCGAATCCCTTTCGCCATCCTGTCGGACCCTATAAAGCGTTCGGTCGTCCGAACCTGATGCAACCGCGGACCGCACCGACCCAGCGCCATCGGATAATTCCTGATCCGACCGAGAAACTGTTGATTGCTGGGATGCTGCGAAAAACTGTGCTAACTTGGATAGCACGTCCGTCACTGAGGCCTGTGGAGAAGTGGTCTTACGATGCATTGCCGCTGGAAGCTCCGTGATCGTTACCCCGTGCATACTACTATTATGCGAGCGAACGGAATGTATAGGCCTCGTGTCCCTTGGCTACCAGATGGCGTGACCTGTTCGCCGTGGAATCACTGAATGACGAAACTGGTCGGATACTCGAGGTCACATAGCCAATGTGCAGTCGTGTGCACTGCTGTGAGGATGAGGAAGCATTATCGACAGTCTCTCGGACTGTCAATATAACGGAGCGTCCCGAGCGGCGGACATATGCTCCGAATGTAAAATATCTGAACCACAACATGCGGTCCCCTATGTTGTTGGACGAGAGAGGGACCTCTCTCGCTCACAGCCCGGACGGACCTGGACGAGCCAGGAACCGGACTAACAGGCTTCCTCCGATCTGTCCTCAATCCGCCGTCACTGGGTGAGTACTAAAGTTATTATAGTGCTCGCATCACCCAAATTTCCTTCCTAGACCGCAACGGACGAACCCGGCAGCCGAACCATTCGATGAATGTACGCTACACCGGGTGAGCTAGCGAATGTCACTCCGTCGATCCTACAAGGGACATATTCCATGAGCACTTATTTCCGCTAGCTCTTCATTAACTATGACGACAGAGGCACACTTTTGAAAGACATCTCCGTAACTTTGCGAACAAGAAACCAGAAATGCTTGTTAATAACAAGCATATAATAATAAATATATAGCGTCGTTCAATAATTCGAAAGTTTGTGTGACATTATTGGACTATGTCGGAACTGAGGGACGATGTCCCTGAACCGAACCAAAAATTTCTAAGTCCACCGACGCTATCAGTTTCTTATCCGGCATCGCAGCATTCTGGTCCGACGAAAGAACCTGTAGAAGATCAAGTCAGATGACATACACAACAGCATATGTTGTTCCGAAAGGGAAAGCTCGAAATCCTCCGAATCCCTTTCGGTATCCCGTTGGACTGGATGAAATTTTCGGACGTCCGTACCCGCTTCCACGGAGCGTCCCGACCCAGCATCGTTGGCTAATACATTATGCGACAGATTCAGTTGTTGCTGGGATGCTGCGATAAGCTGTGCTATTTGGGATAGCACGTCCGTCCCCGAGGCCTGTGCAGTAGCGGTCTTATGATGCATTGCCGCCGGAAGCTCCGTGCACGTTGACTCCCACACACTTTCTTATGCGAACGTCCGGAGTCTGCAGGCCTCATGTCCCTGGCTACCGGATGGTGTGACCTGGTCGCCGATGATTCTCTGACTGGCGAAGCTGACTGGATATCCTAGGTCACGTAGCCAAGAGCGGTCGTGTGCGCTACCATGAGAATGAGGAAGCCTTATTGACAGTCTCTCCGGACTGACTATATGTCGGAGCGTCCCGAGCGGCGGACGTATGCTCCGAATGCGAAACATTTTGTACCACAACATCTGGGGCCAGATGTTGTACGAGAGAGGGGCCTCTCTCGCTCGCCGTCCGGATGGACCTGAACGAGCTAGGAACCGGACTAAAAGGCTTCCTCTGTTCTCCCTCTAATCCGCCGTCACTGGGTGTGCATTTGGTTGATTTATAGTGCTCGCATCACCCCAAAACTCCTTCTAGACCGCAACGGACGAACCCGGCTGCCGAACCATTCGATGAATGGACGCTACACCGGGCGAGCTAGCGGACGTCAAAGGCCGTCGAACCTACTAGGGTCCTCTTAGGCAATTGGCGTATTTACATGAGCATTTTTCCGCTAGCCCTACATTAATTGTGACGACGGAGGCACACTGTTGGAAGACATCACGGATACATCACCCTAATCTTGATCGTCTGAAATAGAAATTGATAAAGTAGAGTGACCCTGCGGGGAAAGGACCGGAATGTCCAATTCCCCACTAACATACCGTGACATACGCTTCCCATGTGGTCATCGAAATCATCACATACAGAACAGGAGTTAGTGCGAGTATACTGACTACATATAGAATGATTATAAAAGTCAGAGGAAGATTTCCTCTTATTACAATTGATCAAAATCCTTTCAATGTGAAAAGAAAACAAAGTCCTAGTACTCGCACCAACCCCTGACAATCAAAATACATAATAATATGATCTATTAACCTAGAAAAAATTATTGAAATCAAAATATTTTGAAAAAATATTTTTTCAGAACAGCCCAAGTTTCTGAAAAGTAACGTTGAGCCCCAATGGATCCCAAGCCTAAGTGTGGACAAAAATTTTTAAAATATTTTAAACAATTTATGCAACACTTACGAACAATAATAATGTATCTAGTTATGATTAAATTAACATCAAGATATTATTTTCAAGAAATACCCCCTCACACAGAGGGCTGTTGTAAATGTAAACAATAAGTGTAAAAACACTAAAATAAGACTCCAGGCACCCAGGCCCGAAATCAGTTACCAATAATACACTATCTGATGCAAAACAGAGACTTCCAGGGAAGAAACTGCAGAACATCAGATGGTAGATGCAGAACACAACGCCTAACCACCCATAGGTGAAGACGTAAACATGGGGAAAAGAACAGAATTCATTCTGTTATTCAGCTAAAACTCCCAAGAAATTTTAGTAATAATAATTACAGAAAATATGCCAAAAGCATGGGAGAATAGCAAGAGGGGCCTTAAAGGAAAGGGAGAGAGGAAAACACTGAACAATCAGTGTAACTTGATAACAAGAATGACAACAAAACGGCTGCTGCCTCGAAAATAGGTAACTTAACATAATTTCAAGAAAAAATTTTAAGTTACAGCCCTGATAATTTTCTGTCACACATTTTTCCTCTCCTCCTTATATATCCTCCTTAGAATCACCATTTCACTAATATTTATGTGTCTGGCATCATTTAAACTGAGATTTACAAGCACAAGGATCAGTCAGATGTTAACTGATGAAGGGCCAAACTAAGAATGATTAATGGCGCCAATTTCAGAACGTCCTTGACACTGCGCAGGCGCAGTAGAGGTGAAGTGTGGAGGGCCATTCAGGACATGTTTTCTTTGGTTTTAGATGCAAATTTTGGGGATTGGGGGGCAAAATTTGTGTTTGGCCCTATATTTTAAGAGTTAGCACCAGCTATGTCTGGGTCATTGGTACAGTATAAAAATATAAGCAGTCTGACATTTGCAGATTGAGGTCCCTAGAGGGTGAATTTGATGATGCTTTCCCATACTGTGGGCCAATTTATACTCTGGGTACCTCTTTCTGTTTAGTTTTGAGAACCTGATTCAGACTGAGGTTCACAGAGGGTAAATCTAGTGATGCTTCCCTGCTGTGGAGTGTAGCATCACTAAATTCACCCTCTGGGGACCTCATTTTGCAGATGACAGTCTGCTTATTTTCTGACTTGAACGGCTCTATTCCCAACAAGACAGCTGTCTCAGCCTATCTATGAGCTATCGATTTTCTATTCATAAGAAATAGATCATTGCCTTTCTAATACTATTTCTAAGCCAAGGGAGGCATTGTTAATTGGACCAAAAGCCTTCAACACCTGAGCCGAAAGATCGGGGAAGGAAGATCTTCGTCTTTCTTTCGCCCAGTACCTTAAGCTGTTTTTTGCCTAGCAAATGCAGACTTTTGTTCAGATGGAACAAGATTCGAAGAGCTTATGAATAAAAATTCATAGTCTTAAAGTGCTGTTCCGTGAGGGATGGAGAATCAACCTCCGTAGCCCTCTCACCATCTGAAACATGGTCAACACCATACGAATGTACAGATGACTGGAACCCAGCACCATCCGACAGCTCACTACCAGAGACTGTTGATGGCAGAACCTGCGACTACTGGGATACTGCGATACGCAGCGCAATCTGCAGCAGCAGGTTCGTGAACAAGGCTTGCAGAGCAGCGATTATCCGCTTCTTCACCATATGCTGCTCACAGGACGAAGATCTGTCCCCAGATCTTCGATGCATGTCCCGTATATAAAAATGCATCGAATGACTAGCTACAGGTTAATCCGACTTTGGTGGTGAAGACTGGGAACATCTCCGTGGAACAGCATGAACATGCAAAGTCGGATAGCCAGTCTGCGGTCTAACATGCTTCATCGATGAAGCAGAGGAAGAAGCCATAACTGCAACCGGCCCCGGCTGCAGTGTGGAAGGAGCGTCCTGAACCACAAGTGAGAATGGACGTCCCAACTCACTAAAGTTTCTCAAAGCGAAAACAGTCGACCCCGACTGCTGACGGAATGGAGAGGGATCTCCAGCTCGCGTTCTGGCTCCAGACCTCGCCGAGCGTTCTGTTTAGAAACTTGTAGGCTTCTGCCCCCTTAGCGTGCTTTTTTTCATGGAAGCAGAGGAAGCCGTAACAGCCGGCCCCGGCTGAAGTGTGGAAGGAGCATTGCTCCGACTCATTAAAGTTTCTCACAACGGACAAAGTCGATCCCGACTGCTTACGCTCTCCAACCCGCGATCTGGCCCCAGATCATGCTGAGTATCCCATTGACAAACTTGTAGGCTAATCCCCTTTGCATGAGCTTCCATGTAAGAAGAAGACATAACCACAACCGACGCCGGCTGCATTGTGGAAAGAACATCCTGACGCGTGTTCCGACTCATTATAGTTTTTCGCAACAGACACAGTTGACTCCGACTGCAAACGGGATGGAGAGGATTCTCCAACTCGCAATCTGACCCCAGATCTCGCTGAGCGTGCCGTAGAGAAACTTAAAGGCTTCTTCTCCTTATTGCTATCGTCACTGGGTGAGCTTTATATTATAAGGTGCTCGCTCTACCCACATTATACTACTCGACTGCAACGGACCTACCCGGATCCCTAAAAAGGGACCACCACTGCACCGGTCGAGCTAGCTGTATGTAGAGAATTAAGCTACTTCGGCTTTAATCCTGTGCATTAATTTCATGAGCACCTTGGCAGCTATCAGCTCTATTTTACTCATCAGAGCAGGGCTCATCAGAGTGCGATGACAGCAGCATGTAACGGACAGGTGTCAAAGTACCATCAACATGTTCTTGTTCCTCTGAAAAGGAGTCTGAAAGACTAGTATTAGCCAGCGGCGAAGGCTCCCATCGGAACTTTACCACCCACCACACAGGTTGACACTTCCAACGTTCTCATCCCATAGTACAAGTATTGAAGGATTTCCGCGACTATCGGCAAACAATAAGCCTTTATTCCGAGGCTTCTTGGACTTACTCTAAATACCAATTATTATAATGGCAACAATAACAATGAGGCCAAAAACATAAGTCCGTTGCAATCCCCAAAATAAACATCACAAGGATACATAACATAGACAAAACAAAAATTTTTCAATAAAATTAAAAAAAAAATTTAAAAAAAATTTGGAATGAAGCCTAAGTACCCCCAAGGGAACCTTATGAGCCCAAGGGCATCCCGATAGAGCCTAAGAATGGACAACCACTAACTAATTAAAGCTAAACTACCAGAATAAGATATACTATGTATCCTAATAGAAAAACAGTGATTGTTTTAAACTAAACATTGAATTAATACAAATCCAAAACGTTATTGAACAGACAACAACGTCAAGAGGAAAAAACGGAAACTAACCAACAACAGGCACAACAAAGGCCCAGAGTCAGTAACCGATCAACAACCATCTGATGCAAAGCTATATCTTCATATGAAGAAAAAACAAAGCATCTGGTAGAAAATGCAAGAATACAAAAACATCCTGAACCGAAATAGACAGGACGTAAACATAGGGGATAAACAGAATACCTATTCTGTTTACAAGTTAAACTCCCAAGAATTTAACAAAAAATTCTTAAAAAAAACCCGAAAGAGCTTGGGAGTATAACAGGAGGGTTCAGGAGAGAGAAGGGGAGTAATACTAACAAAACAGTGGAGTCATATTTTAATGACATGTTCAGAAGCATATCTCGAAATTGGGGAACATGAATAATTTTACATAAAAATTATAAAGTTACAGCCCTGAACATCCAAAACCACCATTATTCACTTCCAGCATCCTGTTACGCTGTTGATTCCATGAAAACCATCATTGATTTGTGTCTGGCATCTTCAATGAAAGTATCAATGACACTGTAGCTTAACTTGTCTGTGTGTTGTGTTTGATGAAAAGGATAATGTTCAATGTTTATGAAAGGATTATGAAATAAGACAAGAATTGTGATAATTGGGAATATGTTAATTTCTGTTTCCTGTATGCTATGTTTTAAATAAAAATAATATGAGGTGTACACTGTACTAAAGAGCTTAGGGGTGGGTTAATATGACCTCACAGTTAATGTATGTGGCCCTCACAGTTAACGTATATCAATGAAAGTTACCAAGTTACAGTGAAATTATTCCAAAATGAGTCATCCTATCAAGTTACAATGAAATTCCTTCATAAATATGGCCTGTAGACAGTGCTCAAGGTTTTCAGTCTTCAGGCCTGTGTAGCCATGATGGTAGACCGACTGCAACTATAAGGGGACGTCCTCAATCTCGACATTATACTGAATCATTCTACTAAGTTACAATGAAATCCCTTCACAAATACGACCTGTAGTCTGTACTAAAGTTTTTCGGCTTTTGGGCTCGGGAAGCCATCACGGTTGAATGATCGTGACCAAAAGGGGGCATTGTCATCTGGGCATAATCTGGAGTGATCCTACAAAGTTACAATGAAATCCCATCATATATATGACTTGTAGACTGTGCACAAGGTTTTTGAGCTCCTGAAGCCATCACAGTTGATCAAACACGACCAAAAGGGGATGTCATCATCTAGGCATTATATGGAGTCAACCTAACAAGCTTCCATAAATTAGACCTATAGACTATGCTAAATGTTTTTGGGTTTTGGGCTCGGGCAGCCATCAAGGCTGAATGATCACGACTAAAAGGGGACATTTTCATCTAGACATTATTTGGAGTCATCCTACCAAGTTACAATGAAATCCCTTCATAAATATGACCTCTAGACCATGCTAAAGGTTTTTGGGCTTCGGGCCCCTGTAGCCATCACAGTTGCCCAACTATGTCCAAAAGGAGATGTTTTCATCAAGACTTTATATGAAATCAACCTACCAAGTTACAATGAAATCCCTTCATAAATATGGCCTGTAGACTGTGCTATAGGTTTTCGGGCTTTGGGCTCAGGCAGCCATCATGGTTGAATGAGCACAACCAAAAGGAGACATTCTCATCTGAGCATCGTCTGGAGTGATCCTACGAAGTTACAATGAAATCCCTTCATAAATATGACCTGTAGACTGTGCTCAAAGTTTTCGGGCTTCGGGCCCCTGTAGCCGTCAGTTGCCCAATCGTGTCCAAAATGGGCTGTTCTCATCTAGACATTATATGAAAACCTACCAAGTTACAATGAAATCCCTTTATAAATATGACCTGTAGACTGTGCTAAAGGTTTTTGGGCTTCAGGCTCGGGCAGCCATCATGGTTGAATGATCGCAACCAAAAGGGGACATTCTCATCTGGACATCATCTGGAATGATCCTACGAAGTTACAATGAAATCCCTTCATAAATATGACCTGTAGACTGTGCTAAAGGTTTTTGGGCTTCGGGCTCGGGCAGCCATCATGGTTGAATGATCGCAACCAAAAGGGGACATTCTCATCTGGGCATCATCTGGAATGATTCTACGAAGTTACAATGAAATCCCTTCATAAATATGACCTGTAGACTGGGCTCAAAGTTTTCGGGCTTCGGGCCCCTGTAGCCGTCAGTTGCCCAATCATGTCCAAAATGGGCTGTTCTCATCTAGACATTATATGAAAACCTACCAAGTTACAATGAAATCCCTTTATAAATGTGACCTGTAGACTGTACTAAAGGTTTTTGGGCTTCGGGCTCGGCCAGCCATCATGGTTGAATGATCGCAACCAAAAGGGGACATTCTCATCTGGGCATCATCTGGAGTGATCCTACGAAGTTACAATGAAATCCCTTCATAAATATGACCTGTAGACTGTGCTCAAGGTTTTCGGCCTTCGGGCACCTGTGGCCGTCACAGTTGACCAATCGCGACCAAAAGGGGATGTTATCATCTTGGCAATATATGGAGTCAACCTAACAAGTTACAATGAAATCCTTCCATAAATATGACCTGTAGACTGTGCTAAAGGTTTTCGGGCTTCGGGCCCCTGTAGCCGCCACAGTTGCCCAATCACGTTCAAAAGAGAACTTTCTCATCTAGACATTATATGAAGTCAACCTACCAAGTTACAATGAAATCCCTCCATAAATATGACCTGTAGACTGTGCTAAAGGTTTTCGGGTTTTGGGCTCGAACAGTCGTCACGGTTGACAGATCACGCCCAAATGGGGAAATTCTCATCTAGTCATCATACGGAGTCATCCTACCAAGTTACAATGAAATCCCTCCATATTAAACATGACCTACAGACTGTGCTAAAAGTTTTTGGGTTTCGGGCTTGGGCAGCCATCACGGTAGACCGGTCACAACCAAAAGGGGACGTTCTCATCTAGACATGACCCCAAACCTGCATATGAAATTTCATGATGATCAGACAAGAACTACGGTGTAGCCTGTGCTGAAGGAAAATGTGAACAGACTCACAGACTTCCGCACGTGTGAAAATTAAGTTTCAGTTTCTGAAGGTTTAACTATGTGACATTTTAGCATTCGAAAAATTTGAAAATCAGACATGAGATACCGGAGATATGACGTAAACAACATCAGGGCATCCCATCCCATTTTCAGAGAATATCTCTCAACTTCTCTTGGCTGACATCAAAAGTTTGGTATGATAATTTTGAAATAAAACTCTGCAGGCTGTTGTTCATGCCCCGGTTCCGATTCAGTTTAGATCTGATGGTGCCATTATACACCTAATTCAAATCGATATTCAATTTGAGGATAGAAGTGATGATTTTCAGGGTACTGATGAAATGGGTGTTTGTCTGAAAAACCTTGTCAGATATGCTCTGGTTGGCATTCATTAGTTGTATTTTTCAGTGCAAAATCAAAACTCTTCATTGAATACATACCTATTGATTATATACACAATTTCCAGTTCAAGGAGAAGTGTTTTGTTCTTTCTGTTAGACTCTGCCAAATTCAAACAGAATGATAATCCATGCAATAAACACTGAAAATACAAAATACAGAATTCTTCAAGTGTGTGTAACAAAAGAAACTCAAGATAAAACCATAGAAAACAGAAATGGTAAGGCCACACAAAGTAGATGTTCTGTTTCTCAGGCCAAGGGCGGGCGGTTTTTTATTTTATATTTTATTTTTGTAATTATTTTTTTGCCATCAAAAGTTCATATTCTTGGTTTATTTTATGTTTTAGGTCTCATAATCTACAGAATAGCAAGGGTGGTGGTGTATTTTGTCCCTTGGGTGCAACAAGGCTTTGCAATGCGAAAGCATTGCAAAGCCTTGTTGCACTCAAGGGACAAATTTATCACTTTTATTAACTTGTGTAAAATATCAGACATAAACCATTTAATTTTTATTTTTTCAAGTTTGCATTGGTCATAAAAAGAGAGCATGCGGCAGCCAAACAGACCATGCGGGAGGGCCTGAGAAACGGATTTTTAATTTTATTAAGCCTAAGTGCTTTAACTAATCTCTGAACTCTAAAAATTGTAAACACAGTTTCTGCAAAGATATTTTCCAGTCATGGGGCTAAAATTTTATTCCGATAATGGGGATTTGATGCGACACAAATATACTTTCACATAGACTGTTTGTATTTGGAATTTTTTTCACTTGGCAGTTTTTACCAGCATTGGACACTTAAAACATGATGTGCAAATGAAAGAAATTTAGTAATTTCATGTTAAAAAAGTACTGAAATGACATGAAAGATTTGTTCATTCTTCCAAATGGACAATATTTATATTTCCACGGGGAGAATTTATTTACTTTATTTATTGGTAGCTAACTCCCTGCACAATGACAAAAGAATGAAAAGTTTGAAATGGTAAATTCTTCCAGAGATGCAACTTGGAATTTAACCAGTGCAATCTTGTTTGGTAGAGCTTCATGAGCTCTGTCAAACTAGACTGAAATGTCTAAATTCCTACCGTATTTACTCTATATATTGGGACTGCTAAAAATAAATATTTTCACAGATGTCCCACATCTTAGAAAATGGGGAAAAAACACACAACTGGTCTTGTTTTGATGCTGAATCAAGCTGTGTGTGATTCGTTTTCCATCACTATTTACAAAAATCGCCATCCGATTTTTTTTTAGATTTTCATTTTTGCTTCCAAAACATAGCTTATGCCCCTCATTGGAACGCACGCATTGTGCTCGTTCTAATGAGGGGTCATAAGCTATGTTTTGGAAGCAAAAAATGAAAATTTTTAGTTACACAAGAATTCTTTTTATGAGTGTCATCTGCCACTAGCATTCAGTAAAGGGTTGAAGACTGTCACAATGTAATATTAAATAGTCTTCCTCATGTCAGTCCGGACTGTAAATATTAAAACTTAGGAACAGATTTAAATAAAAACAACACAAATCACTATGTATTATAAATTTTTTATTGTTTAAAAAGGAAAATTAAACACAAACTTAGCTTTAATATTGAGCCTTTTGCACCATTTTCAGGTGACTGGGCTAACTGGAAACAAGTCTCCTGAGTGTCCCAAACATTGGTGCATAAAAAAAAATATTTTTCTGGAAAAAATGTGTGTCCCAAATTATAGAGTGACCCAATAAAAAGAGTAAATACGGTACTTACTTTATGGTGAAAATTTGCAGGTTGAAATTTTATTATTTCGACATCTGTGTGCAAAGTGATAAGTTCCCCCGCAACCTTTATACAGAAACAATACAGGTGTCAATTATGGTTGCTACAGTACAAGTATAAAGTTAAGATCATCCAAATGTTTTTTCAAATGATGTCCACTTTTGAGAAATCACAACCCAGGTTTAGATATCATGTATTATTAAGCCAGCAAAACAGAAGTTATTTTTCACGGTAATTAACCCTTTACCCAACATGATTAGTACGACATTCACAAAAAAATTCTTGAACAATTTTGCAACCCAAAGGCTCAAAGGCTATGTTTTTATAACAAACATTGAAAAAATAAGAAAATTTGAAAAATGTTTTTTGTGCAAAGCACTAACTGACTTGGGCTGTTACATACACTGGCTAGTACCATAAATTGAAAAATAATGCTATTTTGTGAGATTCTCATCATGATTTCCATTCTTTACTTTACTCTTGAAATCTCCCTTCAAAATTAAAATTTGATTTTTTGAAGTTATCCAACAATTTACAGTTCCAGCTGAAGTAAGTTAACTGGTTGAGGGCTAGATTATTTTTGGTGGTCTAAATTTGTTATTCAAAATTTGTTTTATCACAAATTATTGGAGAGTGCCTACTGGCACTCTCCAATAATTTGTAATAAAACAAATTTATATGAACAAAATATTATTTGCATTTGACTGAATATGAAACATGAGCACATAAGGTATTGGCTTTCGCTCTGGTACCCTCATTTTTTTGAAAGCCCTGATAGTATAAGTTACAGGATGTTCAGGTGGCGGATATGGTATCATATGAGGCGAGGTGAAAACAATATTGGATGAGGCGGTACGCCGAGTCCAATATTGTTTTTGCCAATATTGTTTCTGCGATATAAATTTATTATAAAACGAGAGAAAATGAGACATATAGACACGGAGGGACATTTGATTGAACTGCAATTTCTTCAATATGGATATAAAAGCACCGCGAGGTGAGGAATTTCCACGTCGAAACAAAATGGCGATACAAGTTTCGTGTTAGGTCACCTCGGGCTGCAGGTGACCCAATACGGCTCAGTACCATCCCACTATTCGGGGGCTGTGATTGGCAAATTTCATTAGCTGGCATAATAATGGCTTTTAGCACCCAACCAGTTAATGGATAACAGAAAGAAAATTTCTGCGATATTTTTTCTGTGTAGACAATTCAAATACTTGACATCATAATTTACACATGGAAATATAAATTTTAGATTAATTTATTAAACAATGATAAATAAATAGAACTGAAATAAATTTTTAAAATATAAAAATTATAGGATTTTGACCCATGTTTTTTTTTACTTCTAGAATACTTTTGTACTTGCCCATTTCCATTGCAAATAGACCTCGAAAGACATGCAAAAATGTCAAATCTGTTGTGAGAGACCATCCATCTAATCAGAATTCACCCACTTGTTTGGTATCAAATTCATCGAGTTTCCAGGAGTACGTGTATTTGGATAAAAATTTCTGGATTTTCTAGGATATGCGACCACAAAATTCCAGGTTTTGAAGAATCCAAGGGAACTCTTCCAGTATGGAGACATGTAATTATTGGGGGGGGGGGGGGGGGGGGGGGAGGGGAGGGGGGAGGGGGGTACTGTTCTTTGCATTCCTAGGCAACAAATTTCATGACACTAGTTGTCTTGCATCATGAAATGCATTTTTCAGAGACTTTGTGTGTTAACTGGTAGAGTGCTAAATTATTTTTGGGCATCAAATCTTGTACACATGTCTTTGCCTTGTTACAATTTATGGGAGAGTGCCTATAGGCACTCTCCCATAAATTGTAATCAGGCAAACACTCACAGACTAAATAATATCATTTCAAAGGTAATACAAAGCACATCCACTGAATAGGAGCCTTCAAGCTGTAGTACCTGCACTTCAGAATAAAGCCCAAATATGGGCTTCCATCACTCAACCAGTTATTACAAGGTGTATGCATATCCAGTGTGGAGGTGCCAATTATCTCCACCACATCTTGCGACTGAATGAGCTCTTCATTCCAAAATCAGTTGTTTTGGAAATTGTACTTTCTGACTAGCATGTTTTAACTCTCTTAAAGCATTCCATATATTTTCAACACATGTGTATTTCCATTGAGTGACACTTCTTATGCATGACTGGATTGGTGAAAACAAAAGATCACAGTTATCAACCTATTGTGGAGTCACACGCTTAAGAAATTGGAATCATACTTCAATGTTATCGACAATGTTGACTAGAAATTTGCAACAGAGGTCTGTGACTTGGACTGAAGAATGCGTTCTTCATTAAAAAATCAGTGGTTTGGAAAATTGTTCTTTCTGATAAGCATCTTTTAACTGGTTGTGTGCTAGAAGCCACTTTCATGGCTCTATTGAAAAGTGTTGGGAGCCACTTTAATGGTTTTACACTGTATGCATTAGCTTGAGGTTTGAACAACAGAAATTTTTTTTATATAAAATTGTTTAGTTGCAATTTATTGGAAAGTGCTCATTGGTACTCTCCAGTAAATTGTATAACAATACAATTATTTATTAACAAACTCTTGCTATACCCATGTTTCAAATCACCTTTGAAAAATAATTTAGTACTCAACCAGTTATATTTATCTATTTATTGGTGTTTTAAGGTCACAAATTTCTGCACAATGGCTAATCATGACCACGACAGTTTTACGGGTGGAGGAAGCCGGAGTACCCGGAGAGAACCACTGACAAACGGCAAACAACTGTCAGCTCCCCAACATACTAACTCCACACAAGCAGGGTTAGCATTGGCTGAAGACAAGTGCACCACTGACATGCAGAAAGCCATAGTAAACAACGCCACCGGGCCCCCACAAGGGCAATGGGGGTGAAGTGTCTTGCCCAAGGACACAATGCGGTTGCCGCAGGTGGGAACTCAACAAGTTAACTTTCTTAAAGTATTCCATACATTTTCAACACTTGCATTTTCATTGACTGACACTTCTTATGCTTAACTGGATTGGTAGAAACAAAAGATCACAGTAATCGACCTATTGCAGAGTCTTTTGCTTAAGTAACTGGAATCATACTTCAATGTTATAGACAAAGTTGACTGTCAATTGCCAACAGAGCCCATAATTTGGGCTGGAGAATGCCCAAGTATAAATAGAGCTTGGTGTGCAAAAACATCCTCAGCCCTTAAAAACATCCTCAGAAGTAATAATCACAAAAAGCATTTAACAGGAGGTTGAGTGGTATTCAAGAGACCTTGCAGGTCCTGCAAAAATTATTTCAAAAGTAAAGGATATTCAAAGGTTTTCAAAGAGCCAGAAACTCTGGTCTTGAAAGAAGACTTTGGTTTGGTAGAAGGGGTGGGCTCTCAAGATAGGTTCTACTGTGTATCCACAAAACTCCACTTCTCAAGGACCTGTGTTTCAAGGACCTGATGAAACACAAAGAACACGACTCTATGATTTACAAAGCTGTGTCATTAACTGTAACTTCCGGCCAATCAAACATTTCCAGATATACATGCAATCCATCATCAAGACAATTCAATAAATATTTATTTACAAGGGCAGATGTGAGGTAGATATATATATATAATAAATAGGTACTAGGGCTGGTAATCAGATTTAACCCTTTACCCAATGAATCGCCAGCATCCGCCCGCGTAATATGCAAATTCAGCAGCTGAAAAAATATTATTTTTCGAAAAATTTCAACAAAACCATATCATGTGACCCCTCTTTGGAACGAGCTCGTCGAGCTCGTTCCAAAGAGGGGTCACATGATATGGTTTTGTTGAAATTTTTTTTTAAAAATTAAAAAAATTATAAAGTAATAAATTTTGATATCGTCTGCATTGGGTAAAGGGTTAAACCACGAGTAAGATAAGGGTTTTAACCACTCGGCTTTGTCACTAAAAATGGAGAAAAAACAACAATTTCTATCGCAAACACATTGGTTTGTTTTGTTTACATCTGTGGCGGTGGGCAGTACTACCGGCTGCACATGAATGCTTGATTGACAGCTAGACACATCGTCAAAGTTGATTGAATTTACCTTGCTTTTTAAGTCAAATTATTATTAACATTCTTAAATTTTATTTTAAATATTTAATTGTAAGTATTTTAAACTTAATAAGCCATTGCGCGAAAAGTAGATAGTATCGCAAAATGTTGTATGTCTGAATGAAACTGCGAAGTGTGAGTGTATCGAAGTTGGCAAATTGTGTCATGTCAAAGGTCAAGTTGGATGAACTTCCTACCATAGGTGCAAATTTATTTTAACCGCAGTAGAAGCTTTACTCTGGTAGTGGGATTAAAAACTAAAAAATTTAACATACAGCCTTTTCACAGGTAGTAACATAGGCTAGCATGGTATAAACAGAGGATACCTATGTTTTTTGAGAGGATAACATAATTATTTCACGAGTGACTAGCACACAAAAATTTATATTTCACCTGTTAGTTACAAATTATGGTAACCACATTGGTATTCTTTTTATTATATGTATTGCCTATTCTAACAAAGTGTTTATATTTTAATCCCAAATTAATGCAAAGTAGTTGCTTCAAAAGTGACAAATATTCCAGTTTAAAAGCCATCAGTGGGTAGCCATCCAATTAACTGCTTTCAGTAACAAAACAAAATAGTTCCCTCAGCTTTTCACTGACAGCAGTGTATTCCGCTAGGTCAAAAATGAAATGGCCATTTCAGAGATGAAAACACAAGAGCATCTCCATTACCATGGTTGCAAAAGAGCTATTATGGAATGTGACCATTGCTCTCACACGAGTGGCAATTTTAAACAGTCTATCAACAGATGGCCTCACCATTCTTGAGAGCTCGTATCAGTTAGCTCCTCTCATGAAATGAAATCATCTCTCAGTGTACTTCCTTAACTACAATATTAGCAGATCTTGAATTTTCTCTTACAGAACCACTAGGTATTAATACGTCTTCAAACAGGCAAGGTTTTGCAGCTGAAAACATTGCCATCGGGAAGACATATTAATATTTCTGCAATTTCTTTTTGCATCCCCAGAAAACAATAGCCACTACTAAATTAAAAAACAGTCTTGTTATAGGAGGTAACTATGTAATAGGGAAAAAGTTGGGTTAGGCAATGAGGCTGCCAAGTGGACCTTCAGCCTCCCAAGCAGAAAGCTACACAGATACGTTAATGGATTTTAATTTAATACCACAAATAACAGTAAAAGGAGCTTTTCACTATGAAATAGTAAACATCTCTCACTTTCATAATATTTTAGCAAGTTTATTTCATGTTTTTTAACACTATTCTCCCGTTGATTTACCAAATGTACATACAGTAAAAAATATGCTTTTTAATAATATTTTGTGTCGGTCTGATATCTGCATTTTGGCTATTTTCTGACATTTTTAGCAGAAGCATCTAATAAATATATGTATATACTCACTTTTTTAAATGGTTTACTAATAATATTTATAACTGACTTAACAAAAGATTCTCGACTCATTTCTCCTCTTAATCTGCAATCACTGAAAAAAAAAATCAATAAAAAAGAGTGTAGTCTTTGCGAAATTTTGTATTCCTTGAACAAAGTCAAGTCCCTGGGTTCATATATGAGCTCCCTGTGGGAGCCCGAATTATAACTTAGTTCAATATGAGGAATATTCTTTAAAAATTTTCTTTTGGACGCGATTAGGCAACTGTGACAGCTACAGGTGTCCGTAGCCCGAAAACCTTCAGGTCATATTTATGGAGGGATTTCATTGTAACTTCGTAGGATCAATCCACATGTTGCCCAGATGAGATTGTCCCCTTTTGGTTGCGACCATTCAACCATGATGGCTGCCCGAGCCCGAAAACCTTTAGCACAGTCTACATGTCATATTTATGGAGGGATTTCATTGTAACTTGATAGGTTGACTTCATATAATGTCTAGATGAGAACGTCCCCTTTTGGGCAACTGTGACGGCAACAGGGGCCCGAAGCCCGAAACCTTTAGCACAGTCTACAGGTCATATTTATGAAGGGATTTCATTGTAACTTGATAGGTTGACTTCACATAATATCTAGATGAGAACGTCCCCTTTTGGGCAACTGTGACAGCAACAGAGGCCCGAAGCCCCGAAAACCTTTAGAATATCCCACAGGCCATAATTATGAAGGGATTTCATTGTAGCTTGGTTAAAAACTCAGACAAACACCACCCCACCCCTACGCCTCCCCCCCTCCAATTAGGCCTTTTTTTCTTCTTTTCACCAATATGCATTTTGAACTATTTACAGTCACTACATGCAGAACCTTTTTTTAAACTTACTCTCCCCTCCCCCTCCCTCCGGGGGCCAATCAGGCACTTTTTTTTTCTTTCGTCAATAATGCTTGTTTACAGTTTTGGTTAAAAACCCAGACAAACACCCCCCACCCCTCCCCCCAACTAGGCATTTTTTTTTTTTTCCTTTTTCTTTCCTCATATATGCATTTTGAACTATTTACAGTCACTACATGCGGAACCTTTTTTTTAAACTCACGGGGGGGGGGGGGGGGGGGGGGGGAGGCAATTATGCTCAAAATGCATTCTGAAGGATTTAGACTGACCACATGTGGAAAAAAAAAAAGGACTCCCCTAACACACCCCCACTCTCCCCCACCCCACCCCACCTCCTCCTCACCCAGAGCCATTCATGCAATATTTTTTCTTTGGTACAAAATGCATTTTTAGCCTGATTTATAGTCAGGGCTATAGTCATGACTTCTGTCCGTCCATCTGTCTGTAAACAATTGGTTTCCGACTGATAACTCCAGTTTGGATTATTTGATTTCAACCAAAGTTGATATGTGTATCCAGCTAGTAATACAGGCCAAGTTTCAATATAGGTTCCACAACTCCCTCCTAACCATGGCTTATTACTCCTTATTGGAACGAGCTCATCAAGATTGTTCCATTAATAGATCATGAGGTATGTTTTGAAGTAGAGAAATTAAAAAATAAAATTCGAATAGCAAATTTTGTATATCACGAGTGCAGATATGGCAGATTCGTTACGTAAACTGTTAAAAAAAAATGGCTCCGACTATTTTGCGTCTCAGCATTGTCATTCCTGGGACAGTCGGGCTGCATGCATGACATCACTTCAGTTAATAATAAATCATAATAATAATTGATTTTGTAAAAGCGTAAAACCACGAAGAGTGCCCTTAAACGCTTCACAGAAATAAAATACACTTTTTTGAAAATAAAGAGTCACATGTTTCAGTTTCCTCTAGGGAGATTCAGGAGAATGCTTCAGTAAATAGGAAAGTTTTAAGATTTCTTTTGAAGATGTTGATAGTTTCTGAATTTCTGACACTAATAGGCAACGCTTTCCACAATCTTGGACCCACGATGGAGAACACACGATCATTAGCCAGATTAGATCTGCTAAAAGGTATGACTAGTTGAATTTGATCTTTAGATCTCAGACTGCGTGATGGAGTGTATACAGTGATGAGCCCTTGCAGGTAAACTGGAGCCAGTTTGTGGATAGATTTGAATACTAAGATCAATATTTTGAAATTAATTCTCTGTTTAACTGGAAGCCAATGTAATTGTCTTAAAACAGGTGTTATGTGTTCAGAGCATTTGGTACCAGTAATTATCCTAGCAGCAATATTCTGAACTTTTTGAAGCTTCTGAATCAAATACTGCGGCAGCCCCACTAACACTGAATTACAATAGTCTAGTTGTGAGGTGATGAAGGAATACACAAGTTTTTCGAGTGCTGATTGGTTAAGATAAGTTCTCAGTCTTCCAATATTCCGAAGCTGCCAGTAACATTTTTGACATATTTTATTGATATGGATGTCTAGCTTTAAATTTGAGTCCATAATCAGTCCAATATTCCTGGCCGATTCACTTTTCATGATGATGTTGTTTCCAACCTGAATTGATGTAACAGTGGGTGTAGGCATGCGAACACCGGATATCACTAAGAATTCTGTTTTCGAGTCATTCATTTTCAGTTTAAAATCTATCATCCATTCCTGCGCCAGATTTATGCAAGTTTCCATGTTGCTGACTGCAGTGATTGAGTCACTTTGAAGAGATGAATTAAATGTAATGTACAGGTGGGTATCATCAGCATACAGATGATATGATATGCCATGCCTTTTAAGAAGACGACCCAGAGAAGAAGTGTACAGAGTAAACAAAAGTGGACCAAGAACTGAGCCCTGAGGAACACCACACTTTAAAATCTTGCTTTCTGAACCGGTCTTGTTGATATATATTTGTTGACTGCGACCTTCTAGATATGATGCAAACCATAAGACAGTTCCACATATGCCATGCTGTGTCAATGTCTGCAAAAGAATATCATGGTCGACTGTGTCGAATGCTGCTGACAAATCCAAGAGAACAAGCAGTACAGCCTTACCCTCAGACACTGATTTAACAATGTCATTGTTGACTCGCAGTAAAGCTGTCTCTGTACTGTGATTGGCTCTGTATGCAGACTGGAAAGGCTCTAAAAGATCATTTTCATGCAGATGTTTTTTGAGTTGTGAAGCAACAACCTTTTCCAACAATTTAGACAGGAAAGAGAGGTTCGATACTGGTCGATAATTCTTCAGGTTGTCAGGATCAAGAGATGGCTTCTTGATGAGTGGAGTAACAAGTGCTTTTTTCAGTGGGCGTGGAACAAATCCCTCATGAAGGGATGCAGATATAATAGATGATATGGCTGGCAGAAGATGATCAATTGTCTCTTTCAGAAGGAATGTTGGAATTTCATCTAGATCATTGGATTTATTGGATGATGACAAAACCATTTTTCGAATATCTTCTTCCAAAACAGTGTGAAAACTGGAAAAATCTCTTTTTATGTCAAGTTGATCAAACTCTGGTGGTTCACGTGATGGTATACTATCCAGGATTAATTGAATTTTGGTTATGAAAAAATCACTGATTTTTTCCAGAATTTCATTGGTATTTAGATGATCTGGGAGAATGACTTTTTGTTCTTTACCAAGGAGACTATTGGTTACCGAGAATAACACCCTAGTATTTGATGACCCCTCAATCAGAGAACTGTAGTACTCCCTCTTCGTTTTTTTGATGATCTTATTAGTTGTATTTCTTTGGTGGCAGAACATCTGCCGGTGAATCTCAAGCTTCGTTTTGTTGTATAGACGCTCAAGTCTGCGACGCTGTTGTTTTGCAGCTCTAACGTCTTCTGTAAACCACTCCACTTTTTCCCTATGAGTTATAACTTTTGACTTTGGTGGTGCATGTTCAGCCATGATGCCCTTAAGAGTTTCTTCAAATAAAGATAACAGTTGCTCAGATGATCCATGACTACTACAAAAATAATTTGGAGACAGTGTTGATGAACTTATATCCATTTTCAAGGAATCAATGTTGATGCATTTATATTTTCGATAAGTAATTTTCTTGGGAGGAATTTTGGAGGTTGTTAGTGTCAATTCAGCCAAGACTGCATCAGATAATGCTGGATCTGTCTGTGACATAGATGTTTTGTACTGACGTGCTGTTACTTTGATGAACAAGAATTAGATCCAAGGTGTGTCCTCTGTTGTGGGTAGGTTATCAAAAACATAGTATACAGGGAACAGAAATGAACATATTCCCAATTATCACAATTCTTGTCTTATTTCATAATCCTTTCATAAACATTGAACATTATCCTTTTCATCAAACACAACACACAAGTTAAGCTACAGTGTCATTGATACTTTCATTTAACATAGCATAAATGCATAATTTGCAACTAGATCTGGATATAACCTGGTGTTAATGGTGATCCATGAGCTGAAAATTCACAAGTTTTTTCTTTCGTTAAGTCCCCGCGCGAACTTTTCCCTTTAATCCATCCCATTTCCCTGAAAATCACTCTCAGGTTCCCTGAAAAATTATTCTGGAGGTTAACATGTCTGATTCCAATCTGAAAATACTGACCGGGGAAGTTTTTTTTGGACCGGGAAGAATTTTTTTTTTTTTTTTTGACTGGGTAATTAAAAAGTTTAGACGTGTCAGAAATTTAATGACGCGGGCAGTGCCTGAGAACTTTGACTTTTTTTTTAATTGCCTCAGCAGCATTATGGCCCTTAATTAGTTAATTTTGCCTGTTTTCAGTTCATCAGCACGATGACATGAACAAATATCAATGGATCTGAAATCCCTTCATAAATATGACCTGTAGACTGTGCTCAAGATTTTCGGGCTTCGGGCACCTGTAGCCATCACAGTTGACCAATCACGACCAAAAGGGGATGTCATCATCTAGGCATTATATGGAGTCAACCTAACAAATTACAATGAAATCCTTCCATAAATACGACCTATAGACTATGCTAAAGGTCTTTGGGTTCGGGCAGCCATAAAGGCTGAATGATCGCGACCAAAAGGGGATGTTCTCATCTAGATATTATTTGGAGTCATCCTACCAAGCTACAATGAAATCCCTTCATAATTATGACCTGTAGACTGTTCTAAATGTTTTTGGGCTTTGGGCCCCTGTAGCCGTCAGTTGCCCAATCGTGTCCAAAAGGGGATGTTCTCATCTAGACATTATATGAAGTCAACCTACCAAGTTACAATGAAATCCCTTCATAAATATGACCTGTAGACTGTGCTAAAGGTTTTCGAGCTTCGGGTTCGGGCAGCCATCATGGTTGAATGATCGCAACCAAAGGGGACAATCGCATCTGGGCATCATCTGGAGTGATCCTACGAAGTTACAATAAAATCCCTTCATAAATATGACATATAGACTGTGCTCAAGGTTTTCGGGCTTCGGGCACCTGTAGCCATCACAGCTGATCAATCACGACCAAAAGGGGATATCATCATCTAGGCATTATATAGAGTCAACCAAACAGGTTACAATGAAGTCCTTCCATAAATATGACCTTTTGCCTATGCTAAAGGTTTTTGCGCTCGGGCACCCTTCAAGGCTGAATGATCACAATCAAAATGGGATGTTCTCATCTAGACATTATTTGGAGTCATCCTACCAAGTTACAATGAATTCCCTTCATAAATATGACCTGTAGACTGTGCTAAAGGTTTTCGGGCTTCGGGCCCCTGTAGCCGTCACAGTTGCCCAATCACGTCCAAAAGGGGACTTTCTTTCTCAGCTAGACATTATATGAAGTCAACCCACCAAGTTACAATGAAATTCCTCAATAAATATGACCTGTAGACTGTGCTAAAGGTTTTCGGGTTTTGGGCTCAGGCAGTCGTCACAGTTGGCAGATCACACCCAAATGGGGAAATTCTTATCTGGACCTCATAAGGAGTCATCCTACCAAGTTACAATGAAATCCCTCCATACTAAACATGACCTGCAGACTGTGCTAAAAGTTTTTGGGTTTTGGGCTTGGGCAGCCATCACGGTTTAAAGATCATGCTCATCTAGGCATTATACAGAAGCATTCTACCAAGTTACAATGAAATCCCTTCATAAATCGACCTATAGACTGTGCTTATGGTTTTGGGGTTTTAGGCTCGAGCAGCCATACCGGTTGACCGATCATGACCAAAAGGGGACGTTCTCATCTAGACATGACCCCAATCCTGCATATGAAATTTCGTGACAATCAGACAAGAACTGCAGGGTGTAGCCCTTGCTAAAGGAAAATGACACAGAATCACAGACTAACAGACTTCCGCACGCATGATGGTAATAGCTTATCTTGACTTTGTCAAGTTAAGCTAAAAATCATAAAATAATTGTTAATTTGACCCCCTCCCCCATGCCATCCTCTTCTTTGTGACCCCCACCCATAGAGAGCACCACCACCTGTGGTTTGCTTTTATCAAAGTCCACTAAACTAAAAATTTCCCAAGTCTGGAAATGTTAACAGGAAAAGATGTTCTAATGTTCAGTTACTGTAAAAAGATTAGTACTTGGAAAGTTCTCTTTCAAAATCCTTCTTGCATGTGTGGACGCTTGTGCCCTGCACAAAACTTTTCTTTTCATCATTGAAGCATTTTTTTTTTTTGATTCCATTCGAAATTTTCTGGGTACAGATGGCCAACAGTTGACAGTTCTTTGGTCAGCACAACGGAATAAATGTAGTGTTAGAAAATAAGTCCGTTGTGTATAAATATTCAGTCATAATTTTTCGGCATCCTTAGCGACTTTAACCTATTTTTAAACTGTTAAATAGCTGAGGTCAAGGTGTTGTTTACGTTTTGATTTGGAAAAGGGATGAGGATTAAAGCTATTCTATGAATAAATAAATATATGTTATTTAATTCCTTTTCATCTATTTTATTTACCAAAAAACTGCACTGAAGGTGGAGTTTTCAATTTTTTGAAAGTAAGTCACCTATTTTCACTTCGACACTCGCACATTGATCACGAACCTCCGATAATGAAGAAAAAACCCAGAAATAAACATGAACACAGTTGAAATATATATCATAAAATACCCTTTTCTTTCATAAATTTAACTTAAAACCAGAGTTTGAAATGCATGTGATTTGACTCCGAACATTTTACATAAGTTACAATGGGAAGAAATATTCAACTGTTGTTTTTTGGGATTTTTGGTCCAAAACTGATTCCCGTCCGGGAGGCCGGGAACTACACTGAAATTTTGGGATTTTCCCAGGCATTCTGGAAGAGTTAACATGTCTGATTGGAATTTTGAGCACCGGCACACATTTCTCTGTAGTATTTCATCTTCCTGTTCCCATTTTCCTCCCTATTTTCAACCTTTGAATTTCTGACTTTTATATAAATGTTTTCTATATTGGTACATATAATAAATTTTGAGGAAAATGCCACTATTATCTTTTCAAATTAGTGCCTGACTGAACATAATCCTGCAATGGAGCGTCTTTGGCACGTCGTCAAGAGCCAAGTTGATTGAAGCATTTCGCGATATATGCAATAAGATAACACCAGTCCGGAGTTTGTAAAAGATTTCTACATGAAATGTGAATACATTTTTTTAGGGTATCTTTTTCAGATTTCAGAATAAAAAATAAAAATAAAAACATCCCACCCTCATCAAAAATTTGAGGAACAATTGTCTGAGAACATAGACATTTTTTTTAATGGCCTTAGTATGGCCAAAACGCACTAGTTTTTCAAATTCGTTTAGGACATCGTGATATTGTTATGAATGTCTCACATACCAAATACTGACCAAGCCCATTAATATCTGTTCAAGTTATGGTATTAACAAGTTGAAAACAGGCAAAAATTAACTAATTAAAAGCCCTAACTCAACTCAGTGTGGTTGAACCGTACACATTTTTTTTTAACTCAATCAAGACATTGTTAAAAAAGTGTCACATATCAAATATTGACCAAATCCATTGATATTTGTTCATGTTATCATGCTGCAGAGCTGAAAACAGGCAAAAATTAAACAAGAGATTCACTCGGAAGTGAGTATGCCCCCCTACGTGGCAATGACCTTGATCTGTGACCTTGACCTCCATCAAACAAAAAAATTTCTAAAAATCTTAATATTTGCACTTCGGTTCGTTTCTGAGTTATGGCTGAGACACGAATATTGATGATTTTCAGTGTGACCTTGAAATGTGACCTTGACCTTACAGACCTGGCTGTGGTGTGTGACACATCCACCCATTGTCCTTTATAATTGAGCGAAGTTAGATGATTGTAGCCCTAATAGTTTTGGAGTTATGCTTGAGACACAATTTGTGACCCTGAACATATGAAGGTCAATTGTGACCTTCACCTTGCAGATGCGGCGGAAACTATTATACACGACACACCTTCTGACTGTCCTCAACATTTGTAAAAAGTTTAACAATTGTACTATGATTCGTTTCTGAGTTATGGCTGAGACACGGATATTGACCGATTTTTAGTGTGACCTTGAAATGTGACCTTGACCTTGAAAGTACAAACCCGGCTATGGTGTGTGACACATCCTCCCATGGTCCTTTATAATTGTGTGAAGTTTTATTACTGTGGCCCTAACAGTTTTCGAGTTATTGGCTCGGACACACACACACACACACACACACACACACACACACACACACACACACACACACACACACACACACACATGACTCCACTTAGTATGGCCCAAAAAACACTGGTTTTTCAAACTTGTTCAGGACATTGTGACATTGTTATGAAAGTCTCGCATACCGAATGACCAAATCCCTTGATATTTGTTCTTATTACACTAACAAGAAAGGTTATGCCCGTCTACTCACAAACCTGCCCGAAAGCACACCCACCCACTTTAAGACTGATACATCTGCCTGTCTGTACACTGACTTCATTAAAACTATAGGTCAAGTTTTTAAAAAAAAACTCAAAAGAAAAACTCAAAACAAAAATTGTGTAATGTTTTTCTTAGTCCAATTGGAAACCCAGACACTTAACCTTTCAACTAATTTAAGGGCATATTGGTCCAGTGTTGCTCACAAAAATCGGCATTAATATTCAAATACTTTTTCAGGTATTGTTTCTAAAACCTAGCCTATGACCCCTAATTGAGGAGCTCATCAAGCCCTTTGCATTGATGTTTCATAAGCCTTGTTTTAAGAGGCAAAATATAAACCAATATAGCAAATTACTGATAAAAAAGGTACAACTTACATATCTGATAAATGTAGAGTTGACACGACATGCAGTGTTGCTTGAAGCAAATCTTCATGATGTGAATCTTGTGAATAATCTTCCAAATATCCCTGTATGGCCTTCCAGAATTCTGGCTGAGTAAATTTGTTCATATTTCTGAAAGGAGACAAAATGAAAGTGTCAATGACACTGTAGCTTAACTTGTGTGTTGTGTTTGATGAAAAGGATAATGTTCAATGTTTATGAAATAAGACAAGAATTGTGATAATTAAGAATATGTTCATTTCTGTTCCTTATATACTATGTTTTTGATAAAAATAATATGAGGTGTACACTGTACTAAAGAGCTGAGGGTGGGTTAATATGACCTCACAGTTAATGTATGTGGCCCTCACAGTTAACGTATATCAACGAAAGTTACCAAGTTACAGTGAAATTATTCCAAAACGAGTCATCCTATCAAGTTACATTGAAATCCCTTCATAAATATGGCCTGTAGACTGTGCTAAAGGTTTTCGGGCTTCAGGCTCCTGTAGCCGTCAATTTCCCAATTGCGTCCAAAGGGGACGTTCTCATCTAGACATTATATGAAGTCAACCTACCAAGTTACAATGAAATCCTTTCATAAATATGACCTGGAGACTGTGCTAAAGGTTTTTGGGCTTTGGGCTCGGGCAGCCATCATGGTGGAATGATCGCAACCAAAAGGGGACATTCTCACCTGGGCATCATCTGGAGTGATCCTACGAAGTTACAATGAAATCCTTTCATAAATATGACCTGTAGACTGTGCTCAAGGTTTTCGGGCTTCAGGGCCCTGAAGCCGTCACAGTTGACCAATCCTGACCAAAAGGGGATGTCATCATCTAGGCATTACATGTATATGGAGTCAAACTAACAGGTTACAATGAAATCCTTCCATAAATATGACCTATAGACTATGCTAAAGGTTTTGGGGTTTTGGGCTCGGGCAGCCGTCAAGGCTGAATGAAGGGGATGTTCTCTTCTAGACATTATTTGGAGTCATCCTACAAAGCTACAATGAAATCCCTTCATAATTATGACCTGTAGACTGATCTAAAGGTTTTCGGGCTTCAGGCCCCTATATCCGTCACAGTTGCCCAATCGTGTCCAAAAGGGGGCGTTCTCATCTAGACATTATATGAAGTCAACCTACCAAGTTACAATGAAATCCCTTCATAAATATAACCTGTAATCTGTGCTAAAGTTTTTCGTGTTTTCGGCTCGGGTAGCTGTGATGGTTGAATGATCATGACCAAAAGGGGACAATCTCATCTGGGCATCATCTGGAGTGATCCTACGAAGTTACAATGAAATCCCTTCATAAATATGACCTGTAGACTGTGCTCAAGGTTTTCGGGCTTCGGGCACCTGTAGCCATCACAGTTGACCAATCACGACCAAAAGGGGATGTCATCATCTAGGCATTATATGGAGTCAACCTAACAGGTTACAATGAACTCCTTCTATAAATATGATCTTTTGCCTATGCTAAAGGTTTTTGGGCTCAGGCACCCATCAAGGCTGAATGATCATGACCAAAATCAGACGTTCTCATCTAGACATTATTTGGAGTCATCCTACCAAGTTACAATGAAATCCCTTCATAAATATGACCTGTAGACTGTGCTAAAGGTTTTCGGGCTTCAGGCCCCTGTAGCCGTCACAGTTGCCCAATCAGGACCAAAAGGGGACTTTATGATCTACACATTGTATGAAGTCAACCCACCAAGTTACAATGAAATTCCTCAATAAATATGACCTGTAGACTGTGTTAAAGGTTTTCGGGTTTTGGGCTCGGGCAGTCGTCACGGTTGGCAGATCACGCCCAAATGGGGAAATTCTCATCTAGACATCATAAGGAGTCATCTTACCAAGTTACAATGAAATCCCTCCACATTAAACATGACCTGCAGACTGTGCTAAAAGTTTTTGGGTTTCGGGCTTGGGAAGCCATCACGGTTGATAGATCATGCCAAAAGGGGACGTTCTCATCTAGGCATTATACAGAGGCATCCTACCAAGTTACAATGAAATCCCTTCATAAATACGACCTGTAGACTGTGCTAATGGTTTTCGGGTTTTGGGCTCGGGCACCCATACCGGTTGACCGATCACGACCAAAAGGGGTCGTTCTCATCTAGACATGACCCCAAACCTGCATATGAAATGTCGTGACGATCAGACAAGAACTGCAGGGTGTAGCCCGTGCTAAAGGAAAATGTGAACAGACTCACAGACTAACAGACTTCCGCACGCGTGATGGCAATAGCTTATCTTGACTATGTCAAGTTAAGCTAAAAATGATAAATTTTAAGTAATTTGTATATGTTTTTATACTTACCAATGGCCCAGACTAGCTGGTGCTAACTCAAATTAATCCAGGGCCAAACACCTATTTTGCCTAGTCCTAGATGGTCCTCCATACTTTTTAGATCTGCGCATCCGCAGTTTCCAGGAAGGTACCGAAATTGGCGCCAACCATAATTCTTTCTACAGATTGCCTGTTAAATGTTATAAACAGCAGGGAGGTATGAGTGCTCACTCATGGGGGGGGGGGGGGGGGGGCCATACCTGTCTGGGCCATTGGTAAGTATAAAAAATATACAAATTACTTAAAATTTATCATATTTTTATATGACAACCAATGGCCCAGACAAGCTGAATCGAAAAAGGCTGGAGGGCCCAGGTCTTAAAGGAAAATCCAATCTCACAATTACTTCAGTAAAGAATAGCTCCCACAGGAGAAGATAGGAGTTATATATGTCTTTCTCTTTTATGAGAAAAGAGAAAGACACAACACCAACAATGTAATTGAGTATTACATAATATATAATTCTCCATTTAATGCCAGCATTACCCATTATGCTTATCCGGAATCTGATTCTTAGCCAAAAATGAAAAAATTTAAAGTAATTTATATATTTTTTATACTTACCAATGACCCAGACTTAGCGAGTGCTAACTCAAAAAAAATATCTAGGGCCAAACACAAATTTTGCCCCCCAATCCCCAAATTTGCATGCAAAACGGAAAATTAGAAGTCCTATCTGGCCCTCCATACATTTTACCCTCCTCACATGCGCAGACGTCAGGAAGTCACCGAAACTGGAACCAACATCATTCTTTGTAAAAAAGATTATAATATAATAATTCAGCGGGGAGGTATGAGTGCCCAGTACTGCCCACTCATGGGAGAGCCATTCCCGTCTGGGCCATTGGTAAAGTACAAAAAATATATAAATTACTTTAAATTTTTTCATATTTTTATACTATAACTAATGGCCCAGACTTAGATGAATCGTAAAAAGGTGGAGAGCCTAGAACTTCCAAAATAATTGATCAACATAGATCAAATTGTTCAATCCATGATGAAGTAATTTAAAATAATTAGAATTTACATGTATGTCTCTCTATACTATAATAGAGGAGACATATCCTAATATGGATACCAATAATGTAAATACTAAATCTGAGCATGAAACCATGCTAATTAGGACGTAACGAGTTCCCAATTTCTAAGGCTAGTCTGGACTAAGCCCCAAGAATTAGGATGGCATATTTGAGAATGAGAGAAAATTACCCATAAACCTACACCATACAATAACACTACAGCCGTATGCAGAATATAGTTATGGATAAAACAGCTTCCTTCATAGTTACATACCCATTAAGCCATAGAAGGGGTGAAAATGATCCCCCCCCCCCCTTTTTTTTAACATATCTTCAAAAGAAAGAGGAGAGCTCTGGAATCAATAAACGCGGTACCAAAAAACAATATAAATAAATATCGATCGATCAGGCACTCAGGAATTAATTCATGAATAATAAATGGTGCTTAATGCCACTTCACAAGTCAAGGCTATAGCGATGATTTTGGTAAATAATATTGTCCGCTACAAAATGTGCACCACAGACGGCATACACAGGTACGATGAAATCGGTGATATAAAATATAACATACACATATTAAATCAAGATACATTGAACAATCTCTGCAGAGAAAACACACTTCCAAGATCATCCACAGGCGGCCTCTGTACAATAAAATCCAGTAAGAACACTCTCAAACGTGTACTATCTGATATCTACAACCATAAACATGTGAGAATATGCAATTTGAGAATCGACAAAATAGAGACCAGGATCTAGAAATGGAGGCAGGTATGATCAACAGGCTCCAACACGGACCGCCCCTGACATACACAATAATTTCAAGGTCCACCAAAGCGATAGCCTAATAAAATATTGCGTGAGTGCATTAAAATCCAGCATGTAATCATCTATGATGATTTTAATAAGCACTTGTATATCAAAAACCAAAAAATAATCACCGGAAACTAATGCAACAAAACTGCATATATGCCTATGAGGGTGCCAACACGACCCAAATGCATAGTATGTATGTATTAAGAGGGAGGGGGGGGGGGGGGAATTCGACGTCATGTCGAAATCTCTTCACCCACATTACTTAATCATTGCCTGTCCAGACAGTAAAAATATAGGAACCCCAAAGGCTCCCTCACATCTAACAGACTCCCTTATGCCACTTTGGGTGGAGAATGACGTGAAGAACAAAACTTTCCCTGAAGAAAAATGCCCTCTCGTGGAGGAAGCTTCTGGCGAACAGGCACTTGAGAAAACTGATAGAAGGATATTGTGATGACAGATCTGTTATTAGTAGGAATGACATTGAGATTGTTAAATCTTAATGTAATCTACTGAATCAAATGAACTGAAGGATACGCATATCCTACCATTCATTCCCATGAATACGGCTGAAAGACAACTGTATGTGCTCAAATATCTAACACTGGCGACATAAATGATGGAAACTATTGTTCCTGTGCATCGCAAACTCAACTATCCTGGAGCGAACCCACATGCATGATCACTAATAATATAAATCCAATGATGTAGGGTAAACAATAAGACATCATTTCTGACGAATATGTGATCTCCAAGAACTGAGGGTCCCAAGAACCCAGCATATTGAGTCCGTTGGACTCCGGGTTGTAACCCAATTCATGAACTCACGTCCGTCATAATTGAGAAAACCGAATCTGGCAACTGTAAAACCATTGAATATCTGCCCAAACTGACCTTATGTTAACTAGATCCGCTGAAACAAAACAGGTCTAGAGCAAAAAACGTCTTCCCACTCCAGTTAAGAATAACTCGAGGGGGCGTGTGCGTAAGTGATCCATCGAAATAACATTCGTAGCCTCTCCGCACAATCCCATCCGATGCATAAAATCTTTCGCTGTTAATGTGTCTGATAGGAGACAAAAGCGAGCCTAACAACTGGCTAATTCGCTCTGTGAAACAACAAACGAACCAGCTTGTTGAAAATAAATTGTAGGATATGTGTATCTTATCATTCATCCCATGAGACATTATCTAGTTCATTCTTAAAGTGATCTTAAGAACTATAATTGCCGCACAGTCGATCATTCAAACGCTCGCTTTTTCGACTGAATGATTATCCTAAATAACCTTTAGAGCCATGATAAACATGTTATCCAGTTCCAGTTAATTATCGGTCGGACCAAGCTCTAGAAGAGCCTCGAGCCACCAGCTCAGGGGTGTCTGATCAGTAAACTCGAACAGACCTAAACCCCCTATCCAAGTGGCTGTATAGTCGATCCCTTAAGTAATTATAGGAGGGATACCTATACCTTCGCTACGAGTCCTTATAAACGATGTGAGTCTAAGACATCCTCTCCTACTCTTTTCTGCTGTTGTTGGTCGAATAGACCCCAACTTAAAGAGCAGAGTATTGATGCTTTCTTGTATCTTAATCCTACATTATTGAAAGCTTACCGTCAAAGACTTAGTGTCTGGAAAACTAGAGCGACCTGTAGAAAGTTTTCCACCTTGTCATATATTAAAGATGACGACGCAAGGCTTCGTCACATCAGAATAACTCCCACTTAACAACTGTTAAGACAGAGATATATGTGATAAATAGGCCAGGAAAGAATTTTTAAAGAGGTACAAACGTCCACAAAATTCCTTTCCATATAGACGTAGCATAACAGTACTTAAAAGTGAAGTACACAATACCGTGAGTCTAAATTCGCTCTGAATAAGAAATTATCTTCTCAATTGTGTCCGAGTGAACAGCGAAATGATGAAGTTAAGGTCACAACTAAGACCTTAGCCTCCTCATTCAAATGCAGAGAAACTCACAACAGATCTTCCCTGGTCGTTTTTTAAACGAAGTTGTTCAAAAAATGGTAAAAAATACAGAAGATGACGATAAGAAACTGTATCCCTTTCATCATCCGTCTAAATCAGTTTTAGAATCACGGTCAACGGCATCTGAACACGTAGATGACTGGACCGACCAAGCACCACCCGACAGCTCAAGTTTTGAGACTGACGTTGAGTGCTTCTGCATTTGCAGGAATACTGCGATGAGTTGCGCAATCTGCGACAGCAAGTCCATTACGGAGGCCTGAGGAGCAGCAGTCATGTATTGCTTGTCCGCCGGCTGCTCCTGGGACAGTGTGTCTGAAATGGCTCTTAACTGCGGACGTCCCGATGAATGAGGCCTCGTCTCCTTGGCTACTAGATGGTGTGACTTCCTTGACAAAGAGTTGACCTATTGACGATGCAGACTAGATATCCGAAGTCACGTAGACAAGGTGCGGTCGTGAGTGCTTAGTAGACGCTGAAGAAGCCGAATTGCAGCCGACCCCAGCTGAGAATTAAACGGAGTGTCCCGAACAATAGGCATGTACGTAAGCTCCGAGTGACGCAAGTTCCTACCTACAGGATCTGGCCCCAGATGTTGTTAAAAGAGAGAGGGGTCTCCCTCTTGCTTGCGTTCCTGGGAGACCTAGCCGAGCATACCTCAGAACTTGCCGGTTTCCTCCTTTCCATCGTCGCAGGGTGAGCATGATTGGATTTTATAGTGCTCGCTACACCCTTGTTTCTCTCCTCGACCGCTATGGACATACCTGGCATCATACTACCAATATTCTGAGTAACGATCTGCCGGTTGAGCTAGCTGGAGACAAGGCCATAAACCCTATATTTTAAGGTCTAGGCCCTTGTTTTATATCACTGAGCACTTTTGCCGCTAGCTCTGATTTACTATGTAAATGCGACACACCCGGTGACACGGTCCTCATATTCAAGAGTAACCACTTCATCGGTGACAGGGAAACCACTCACCGCGGTTTATAGCCCTGTGCAATATAAAGAGCCCTTTAGCCATTATGCAGAGGAAACCGTAAGACTAGCTGACCCCGGCTGCCTTTTAGACGGGACGTCCCGGACAGGAGGCAAGGATGTAAACTCCGACTGATGCAAGTTCCTACCAACAACATCTGGCCCCAGATGATGTTGCAAGAGAGAGAGAGAGACCTCTCTCCTGCTCGCGGTACTGGCAGATCTGGACGAGCGTACCCAGAACTTGCCTGCTTCCTCCTTTGGTCATCGCTGGGTGAGCATGATTGTATATTACAGTGCTCGCTCCACCCTTGTTCTCTCCTCGACCGCTACGGACATACCCGGCGGCACACTACCCATATTCTGAGTAACGATCCGCAGATTGAGCTAGCTGGCGACAAGGTCGTAAATCACATGATCTGAGATCTAGGCCTTAGTCTTATATCATTAAGCACTTTTGCCGCCAGCTCTAATTGTATATTGTGGCATTGCATATTCCTAGCCCAGCGGTGTCACAGTTCTCATAGGCCTAAGTAACCACTTCACCAGTCGAGCTAGCTGGGGACAGGGAACTAAACCCATACGCCGTGGTTTTTAGCCCTGTCTAAATGCAACAACAGACTTTTTGTGCGAATGTGTGTGCTTTTCGGATGTAGAGGAAGCCGTAAGACTAGCCGACCCCGGCAGCCTATTAGAAGGGGCGTCCCGGACAGGGAGGCATGGACGTAAGCTCCAACTGACGCAAGTTCCTACCAACAACCTCTGACCCCAGATGTTGCTGTAAGAGAGAGGGGCCTCTCTCTTGCTCGCGGTCGTGGCAGACCTGGACGAGCATACCTCAGAACTTGTCTGCTTCCTCCTTTCCGTCGTCGCAGGGTGAGCATGTTGGGATTTTATAGTGCTCGCTACACCCTTTTCCTTTCCTCGACCGCTACGGACTTACCCGGAGTCATAACACCCATATTCTGAGTGATAGTAGCACCGGTTGAGCTAGCTGGCAACAAGGACGTCTATCCCATGATTTGAGATCTAGACCCTTGTCTTATTTCACTGAGCACTTTTGCTGCTAGCTCTAATTGTATATTGCGACGACGGAAGCGCACTCTCTGATGGCGTCACGTAACCTCACCATGTTCTGGTTCCTCTGTAAATAGAAACTAAAAAAGTAGAGAGACTTTTTGGCGAGAGGACCAGCAGTGTTCCCTCGCAGCGAAAGGACCAGCGACTCAAACAACAAACCATGACACCCATCTCCAACGTTGACTAAATCTGCCAACATGTTGTGCAAGAATTAGAGGTAGTACATCGACTACAAGCAAGACAACGACAATGAAAACAGAGGAAAGGTTCCCTCTTATTTGCCCTGCTATTTGAGAAATATTATTACATAAAAGCTAAAATAGGTCGATTGTACTACCACCAAATCTACATAAATATAAGATAACATTAAAATATATAATCAATGAAATAATTACACCCAGAAAAAAAAATATTAAAAAAAAAAAAAAATTTTTAAATTTTTTTCTTTCAAAGGGAACAATGAGCCCAAAAGAGCTCAAGTGTGGACAAAATTATAAAAATATCCCAAAAAATAATTGCCACACTACTGGAATATTTTATGTTACTTACACCTGTTTCTCCCTAAAAAAAATAAGAAACTACCTATATAAATAAAGCATTGTCAATGTAAACAACTTCAGATTAAAAACCGGAAACAAGACCCCAAGCAACACGGATCGAAGTCAGTAACAGAAATAAAACTATCTGATGTAAAGCAAGATCTTCAACAGAAGAAAAAACGATTCATCGGATGTATGATGCATGACCACAACGCCTAAACACCCCAAGGGTGAGGACGTAACCATGGGGATGTACAGAATAATCTTTTGTATAAAATGTTAAACTCCAAAGAAATTTTATAAAAAATAATTTCAATACAAGAAGCCAAAAAGCTTGGGAGTTTAAGTGGGGGAAATCAAGGGAAGGTAGAGAAGGAATACTTAACAAACAGTGGAAAACTCTTTATCAACAATGATGACGTCAGGCCCATGTCCCGAAATTGGGGAACATGAACTAATTTTTATAAACATTATAAAATTACAGCTCTGAACGTTTCAAACCACCGTTTCTTCCTTCCTTCATCCAGTTGTGTCCTTGGATCCACCAAATTAACCATTGATTTGTGTCTGGCATCATTAAAACGGAGACTTAAAAGAACAGATGTCAGTTTGATGTTATCTGACTGAAGGGCCAAACAAAGAATGATGTTGGTGCCAGTTTCGGTGATTTCCTGGCATCTGCGCATGCGCAGAGAGTAAATGTATGGAGGGCCAGATAGGACTTCTAATTTTCGGTTTTGCATGCAAATTTGGGGGACTGGGGGGCAAAAATTTGTGTTTGGCCCTAGATAGTTTTGAGTTAGCACCAGCTAAGTCTGGGCCATTGGTTATAGTATAAAAATATCCCACTTCTGTAGTGAGGGTAATGGTATTACACACACTACAGTAGTGAGATTCATCAACAGATAATGCATTAAGTTCACTGACTCTTCTAGCAGATGCAAAGGCGAAGAGAAACACCATTTTATAGGTCAAGAATTGATCCGGCAGTTGCAGCGGAACTCCTTGAGTTGACCACTGAAGATCTGCCCGAATCTGAACCTTTTGTTTTACTAGGTCCGTTAAAACAATACTGGTTTCGAGCGAATGCATCTTCACACTCCAACTCTGAGTAAAGAATATCTTGAGGGGTCGTGTGCACAGGCGGACCATCGGAATAAGATCTGCAACCACTCCGCACAGCCCCATCAGTCACATGAACTCCCTCGCTGTTATTGAGCCCGAGTTTAAACAAAAGCGAGCATAACAACTGACTAAGTTCGCTCTGGGTAACGGCAGACAAACCAGATTGTTGTGAGTCTTGAAGCTCATTCTCAAGTGAGTGAAACCAAGACGTCAGAGCAATAGTAGCAGACTCTGAACATCATTCTGAAGAATAATTCTGTTGCCGTATCTCTGCAGAATGTAAGCCGACGTTACTGCAGACTTATGAGCTCGGAAGTAAGACATTACCGAGTTCATTATTCGAGTGAAAGCCCAAGGAGCCAGGTTCAGACCAAAGGACATTGCTCTGAACTGATAAACCTTTCCTTGCACGGTGAACCGCAGGTACTTTCTTAATGCCAGATGTACCAGGACATGAAAGTAAGCATCTTCTAGATCTATGCTTGCCGCATAGTCGTTCACTCGAATGCCCACTCTTACCGACCGAATGGTTTCCATATAGAACTTTGGAGCCACGATCAACCTGTTTAACCAGCTCAAGTCTATTACTGGTCGGAACGAGCCGTCTGGCTTCGGTAGGAGGAACAGGTGCCTGCAAAAACCTTGAGAATTTTGATTCTCGATGACCTCCATTGCTTCCTTTAATAAGAGAGCCTTTACCTCCGCTAGGGGAGACTCTCTTTTGAAAGGATCTGCCGGAAGTTTTGTTCAATGCAGGCACCATGTTAGTGGGGGTTTTGCTTGGAATGATAGCCGTAGCCCATCTGAGACGACACTTCTCACCCACTGATCTTCCATGACTGCTATCCAGTTTCTCACGAAGTTTGATAACCTTCCACCAACTGGCAAGCAATAGAGGTCTTGACCATCACCTGTAGGACTTGCAAGGCTTACGGGATGAGAAACTACGTGCTCCCCGCGAAGATCCTCGCCCGTTGGTTTAGGGGCGTCTGACCAATAATCCCGATCAGACTTACACCCCTTTCCTGAGTCACTGTATTGACAATCTCCGGAATAATAATATGAGGGTTTCTTGTACCCTCGCGAGGAGTTCCCTTTTGAAGATTTTGATTTGGAACGTCCTCGCTTACCCCGGTCTGCTGAAGCGTGTTCTTGAGACGCAGACTTCAAAAGCAGAGCACTGGATGCTTTCTTAGTAGCCTGTTCATAGACTAACGAAAGCCTGTCATGAAAGATAGTATGTCTGGAGATGGGAGCGATCCGGAGAGAGCTTTTCACCTTGTCATCTATATGTGATGACGACGCAAGGGCAGCATCACGTCTAATTAACTCCAGATTTGCCACTGTTAGGGCGGAGTTATACGTGGCATACATTATTGCCCTGAAAAGAACTCTAAGCAAGGTACACACATCCTCAAATTCCTTCTCATTGAGATGTTGAGCCATAGCTCTGGTAAGGTGATCTGCGAAGGACATTGCATCCAAATACGCTCTATTCGATGAAATTGCTTTTTTCATTACATCTGAGCGATTGCTGAATGAAACAGGTAAGGATATGTCTGAATACCCTGCCTGCTCATCTAAATGCAGTGGAGCTCTCTGAACATCTTCACCAACCGTTTTAAATGAATGTGGTCCAAGGAACGGTATATTTATGGAAGATGTTGATAAGAAACCTCCTTTTTTCCTCACTCGAGAGGTTAAATAAGGCATCGTCTACATGGCCGAATGCCTGCGACACCTGTCTAAACTGAACTGGGAAAGAAAGAACTTGTTCCTTTCTCCGTATGAAGTCTGTGTCTAAAGACGCCAGCGGTTTCTCCCTTGTTGTCGCAGCTTGCTGTTTCGGCGGAACAAATTCAAGATAGTATTGATGGAGTCCATCGCAACCATATATGGTAATCCTCTTCCTTATCCCTTTCACCATCCGACTGAATCAGCAGTGAATCTTGGTCCATTGCATCTTTGTGAACAGACAACTCGACCGACCCAGCACCATCCGACAGCTTACTTCCGGAGTCTGAGGGAGGCTGCTCCCTCACTTGCTGGATGCTGCAATCAGTTGCGCAATCTGCGACAGCAAGTCCGTCACCGAGGCTTGAAGAGCAGCGGTTTTCTGTTTTTCAGTCACTTGCTGCTCCTGGGTCGGTGTTCCGGAGATGGATCTCTTCTCCGAACATCCCGATGATTGAAGCCTCGGTTCTCTAGCTACCGGATGGTCCGACTTCACGGTCGAAGACTGGTTCCATCTTCACGCAGATGGCTGGATATCCGAAGTTGGGTAGCTAGGATGCGGTTGTGTGTGCTTACTCATCGTAGCGGAGGAAGCCATGACTGTAGCCACGGCTGGCTGCAATCTAGACAGAGTGTCCCGAGCGGCAGGTGTGGACATATGCTCCGGCTCGTGCAAGTTTCTCATAACAACATCTGGCCCCAGATGTTTCTGGGTTAAAGAGGGACCTCTCCCGCTCGCGGCCTTTTCAGACCTCGCTGAGCCTCCTTACAAGAAACTTGCTGACTTCCTCCCTAGTTCCGTCGTAGCTGGGTGAGCTTTTGTTTTTAGGGTGCTCGCACTACCCACTACACTTCCTTTGACCGCAACAGACATGCCTGGTGTTACGGCTCCCGCAGACGGAGTAACTGCTTCATCGGTCGAGCTAGCTGCCTGCAAGGGATTAAGAACACCGCCCAGTGGCCTTATCCCTTGCCTAATATTCAAGAGCACCTTAGCAGCTAGCTCTGTTTGCTCATCAGAGCGCAACGATGGTAGCACACTTTTGGTGGGTGTCACAATACCATCACCATGTTCTTGTTCCTCTGAAAAAGAAACCGAAAAACTTGAATTACCTTGCGGTGAGAGCACTGGCATTGGCATCTCACCGCCAACAACGCACCGTAACACTCGTTTCCAACGTTTGTCATCCCAATTGACATGTAAGACAAGAATCTGCAGGAGTACATCGACTACAAGCAAGGCAACAAGCATTTAAATATGAGGAAGACTTCCTCGCCTTACATTTTGAGCAGTAAGCTTTCATGATTAATCAAAAATTAAGTCGATCATACTCCCAGAAACTCAACAATAAATATATAATAAAGATACATAATAAATAGCAATCAAAATCGAAATCGAAAAATTAAATTCAAAAAGCCTAAATTCCTAAAGGGAACATGAAGAGACCAAGGGCATCCCGATAGAGCCTAAGTGTGGACAAAATCCAAATTTTTTGGCTACACTACCGGAATATTAATTAATGTATCTTACAACAATCCTATAGTAATAATAACTAAATACTACATATATTCAAAGATGTTGCCAATGTTAACAATGTCAAGGAAAAAACCGGAAACAAGACATCAGGCACAGAAAAAAGGCCCAAAGTCAGTAACAGATTTTAAAGCTACCAGATGTAAAGCAAGATCTTCAATCGAAGAAAAAACGATACATCAGATAGAAGATGCATGACCCAAAATGACCTAACACTCCTAGGGTGAGGACAAACCATGTGGATAAACAGAAAAAAACATTCTAAGTTAAACTCACAAGAAATTTAATAAAAAATTGAGATAAAAATAAGCCAAAAAGCTTGCGGGTTTAACAGGAGGGCTTCAAAGAGGGATAGGGAAGGAACACTTAACAAACAGTGGATAAATCATGAGCAAGAATGATGACGTCAGGCGCATGTTCCGAAATTGGGAAAATTGAAAATTTTTTTATAATTATTATAAAGTTACAGCCCTGAACATTTCTAACCACCGTTCTTCACTTCCATCACCCATTTATATCCTTGGATCCACCAACTTTACCACTGATTTGTGTCTGGCATCCTCAAAAAAGGAGATTTAAAAGCACAGATGTCAGTTCATTGTTGCTGACTTTAGGGACAACGAAAGAAAGAATGATGGTTGGCACCAATTTCGGTACCTTCCTGGAAACTGCGCATGCGCAGATCTAAAAAGTATGGAGGACCATCTAGGACTTGATTTTTTCGGTTTTGCATGCAAATTTTGGGGATTGGGGGCAAAATTTGTGTTTGGGCCTGGATTAATTTGAGTTAGCACCAGCTAGTCTGGGCCATTGGCTGTCATATAAAAATACAATATTTCCAGTATTATTTGTGATCAATTGTGTGGTGAATTTAGTTTCACCCTTTAGCTAACAAAACTGCCTTAGCTGGCCAGCCATGAATACAAAAATCACCGTTCAAACTTTATTAGTTTTTAATTTTTGCCACCGAAACAAGACTTACTGGTACGCCTCCTCACTGGAAGAAACTTGTTCCAATAAGGAGGCATTTGTTATGTTTTTGCATGAGAAATTGAAATTTTTTTCAGTTATTCAAGAAATTGTTTTAAAAGTGTAGTCTACTAGTGAACTTGAGTAGAAACCATTGCACCAAAAGTCTGGTAATTGTCTTGAGGCTACTTTTTGACAACTCATGGAGCAGTCCAGAGACTCAAAGTTTATCATAGTCGACTTTATCCTTTCATCAAAGTTTTGCATGAAAAAGACAGTAGCATTAGATGACAAGATGACACAGTACAGAACGAGGAGCAGAAATAGGGCACAACAAGGGTGGAGTACAGGGGACTGGAATCAACAAAATGAGGTGGACTTTTTCCTGTGTTTCATGTGCGCCAAAGGCACAAATTCCACCAAGTTGTTGATTCCTGTCCAAATTGTGTCCTGTATGTATACAGTAAAACCTGTCTTGAGAGACCACTGTCTTGAGAGACCACATCTACCAGGCACCGATTGGTTTTACTCTATAATGGACCTGCTATGGGAGACCACCTGTCTTGAGAGACCATCTGTCTTGAGAGACCTCTGTGACCTGGTACCAACTTGTATTTTTATGCCATAATAGACCTGTCTTGAGAGACTGCCCCTTTGATGACTGAAACCATGACAAAAACTTTTTACCTGTTCTGGAATTGGAAAATCCATTGTGGTTATACTAACATGATTAAAAGTATTAAAAGCTCTTAATTGGGTTTCAATTGTTAACTCAGTAAAGACTGAGATGTTTTTATAAGACCCCTGTGAAAAGATTAGGATTATTGATGAATAAACAATTTCATACATACCTGAAATGTGACAGATAGGAATAAAAATAAATTTGTGTTGAAAATCTTTTTGTAACAAACTGAAATGGACTGTTATAAAAATTATAAAAATAAATTAGTGTTGAAAATCTTCAATGAAGATTTTCAACACTAATTTATTTTTATAATTTTTATAACAGTCCATTTCAATTTGTTACAAAAACTTCATAAAAAAGAACTACAAAGTAATTACAAAAATCCATTCTTCTCCATTTCTGAAGTTTGAGGTTGGTTATTCACTGACTTGAGAAAACCTGATACCTGTTATGAGAGACCACCTGTCTTGAGAGACCACTTTTGTGTGGCCCAAAGGGCGGTCTCTCAAGACAGGTTCTACTGTACCATGATTAAACTTGAATTAAGAGAATAGTGTGGATACTTTTAAAGAAAAATATCAGCTTTGGTAGTTTAACTTTCTTGCTTGACACGGTTTTGCGACGAAGCATTTCATTCATGTTATAACACTACACAGATGCGTAACATCCAACCGGATGCATTCTTACATGATGTTTTTATGCGCAATCCAGATTTCACACGTGATGTATGTAGAACATTTCCCAATGTCTGTATTGAATCTGGCAATGTTGAATACGCAGAGCACCAATCATGGTACAAGGTATTCTTAATGAACCTCAGTTTGAATACAAAACTGATCCATCCACCTTGATGTAAACAAGGTGCAACGTCACCAGTATCCGCTGCCGAAAAGTGGTTTACTAACTAGAAACAGTAAAAATTGAAATTTTCTAAGTCTAAAGAAGTCAAACAAGGCCCATAACTCTAGAAACAAGAGCGCTTGTATCGCTGAAGCAATACAATGTCCCCTACCGGACTAATGAGCATTAATAATTATACAAATGTTATAACCTAGATGTGATCAGCATGAATTCCGTTCAAGCATTTCCAAAAAAAGTCCAGAAAACTGATATTTTAGCGTTTTTCCATATTCCCAAGGGCTATAACTCACACAAGAATAATGCAATCAGCATGAAACTCAAACTTGATCTGTAAGTCATCGTTCTATAGTAGGTTACCAAGAATGAAATCATTCGGTTGAAGCATTTCCAAAAAAAGTCCGGAAAACTAAAGTATGACTGACAGACTGACGGATGGACAGAGTACAAATGAAACTTGATCGGTAAGTCATCATTCTATAGTAGGTTACCAAGAATGAAATTATTCGGTTGAAGCGTTTCCAAAAAAAGTCCGGAAAACTAAAGTACGACCGACAGACTGACTGACAGACTGACGGATGGATGGACAGAGTGTAAATGAAACTTGATCTGTAAGTCATCATTCTATAGTAGGGTCCAAAAATGAAATCATTCGGTTGAAGCGTTTCCAAAAAAAGTCCGGAAAACTAAAGTACGACCGACAGACTGACGGATGGATGGACAGAGTGTAAATGAAACATGATCTGTAAGTCATCGTTCTATAGTAGGTTACCAAAAATGAAATCATTCCGTTGAAGCGTTTCCAGAAAAAGTCTGGAAAACTGATATTTTGGCGCGTTTCCACATTTCCAAGGGCAATAACTCACACAAGAATAATGCATTCAGCATGAAACTCAAACTTGATCTGTAAGTCATCGTTCTAAAGTAGTTTACCAAAAATGAAATCATTCCGTTGAAGCATTTCCAAAAAAACTCCGGAAAACTGATATTTTGGTGCTTTTCCATATTTCCAAGGGCCGTAACTCACACAAGAATAATGCAATCAGCATGAAACTCAAACTTGATCTGTAAGTCATCGTTCTATAGTAGTTTACCAAAAATGAAATCATTCCGTTGAAGCGTTTCCAAAAAAACTCCGGAAAAACTGATATTTTGGTGCTTTTCCATATTTCCAAAGGCCGTAACTCACACAAGAATAACGCAATCGGCATGAAACTCAAACTTGATCTGTAAGTCATCGTTCTATAGTAGTTTTCCAAAAATGAAATCATTCCGTTGAAGCGTTTCCAAAAAAAACTCCGGAAAAGTGATATTTTGGTGCTTTTTCCAGTATTTCCAAGGGCTGTAACTCACACAAGAATAATGCAATCAGCATGAAACTCAAACTTGATCTGTAAGTCATCGTTCTATAGTAGTTTACCAAAAATGAAATCATTCCGTTGAAGCGTTTCCAAAAAAAGTCCGGAAAACTAAAGTGTGACTGACAGACTGACAGACGGACAGACAGTCAGACTGAAGGATGGACAGAGTGCAAACCTATAGTCCCTTCCGGCGATGCCGGTAGGGGACTGAAAACTAGAGGTACTGTGAGCAAGCTCACAAAGTGATACCCCCCGCATCTGAAATGTATAAGTTAGATTATCTCCCCTTGGAAATGTCAGAACGGAATTATATTGCTTCATGCACATTTTCATATGGAGTTCTTCCACTGTGTAAGTTTCATAAAAATTCTTCAAACGGTTTAGAAGAAGTTGCGCTTATAAGGATGGACAGATGGTCAGATGGACGGACAGATGGATGGACGGGGCGATTCCTGTATACCCCACCCCCCCCCCCCCCTCCCCAAACTTTGGGGGGTATAATGATTGGACAAAACCCATTACTTGTGAGTATCCTTTCCCCCATGATAGTCCATCAGCATACCAAAGATCATTCAAATCTGACATGCCCTGACCCGAGATACAGAGGTCTAAAGTTGTTACAGACAGACAAATGAATGAATGGACAAAGAAAGCCCATGACTCTAGCAAAAATTATTGGACAAAACACGCTACTTGTGAAAATCCTTTCGCCCATGATGGTCTATCAGTATAATCCCCACCCCGCCCTGCAAACTTTGTTTTGGCGAGGTATAATTATATTCTTCAAAACAAAATATCATTGAGAAGCTGTTTTTCAATATTTAAGCCTTAAGGGTTAATATTAGGTATATCTATTCACAGGAATGAGAATGAAAGGAGCCTGAATTCTCAGAAATAAGCTAAAATTCTAAAAATTTAACATGAAAATCGATGAAAATGATGTTTCTTTAAAAATTAAGAGGACATCACATAGGTAAGGTATAGACTGGTAGGCATTTTATTTCTATAAATCCACATGAAAATGTCTTGAAGAGCATTTTCATGTTGATTTATAGACAAAAAAATTGGGGCAATTTGATAATACCTGTATACTATCTGAAACTGGTCAATTTATATATTTATTTATTGGTGTTTTAGGTCACATACTTATGCACAATGGCTAATCGTGACCATGACAGTTTTACGGGTGGAGGAAGACGGTGTACCCAGAGAGAACCACCGAGCATTGATGAGCAATTGTCAGCTCTTCAACATTCTAACTCTGTTCAAGCTGTGCTCAAGCAGGGTTACAGCGGTTGAAGACATGTGCACCATTGATGTGCTGTATGCCTTAGTACACAGCATCATTGTGTCCACATGTAGGCAACCGGGATAAAGTGCCTTGCCAAAGGACACAACACAGGTCGTCCTGGACAGGGATCAAACTTGGGACCTCTAGCATAGAAGTTCAACAATCTACCACTGAGCCACTGTGCTCCCGAAAATGGTCAATTAACTTAACTCTCATCTCTGTATTTAAAAATAAAATGTTATTATTAAGCCTAAAAAAGTTAAAAATCTGTTTCTTAGGCCCTCCCGCTCTCTTTTTATAACCCACGCAAACTTAAAATGAAAGTGTCAATGACACTGTAGCTCAACTTGTGTAAGGCATGCACATTTATAGTATGTGACACAGCAATGACAAACATCTAGGTAATGACCTGATAACAAAGGTACATATAAAGTATTGTAACAGTCTGTACATAAATGCTGACCGTAGCCTGTAACAAATGTATAGGTAAAGTATTGTAAAAGTGGGTGACAGTTAGATGCTAAACTAGAAAAGAAATCTTTGAGTCCCAGAGTGGGTCTGACTGAATCCCCAAATATTTGTTCTCATAGTGTTCCTGTCACAAGGTGATAACAAAGGAACTCAAGAAGTTTCGTGAAGATCGGTTCATAAATACAGACTCTAGCCCGAGCCGTATTGACACATGCACTTACTGTGTATAAGTAGCATTGAATAAATCAAAGTTCATCTAATTTGCATAATTTCTGCACGAGAAAAAAACCCGTATTATATGCGATGTATTCCATGTTACTAAACATTCATTTAAAAATTTATTCAAATCAGAACCTTCATATAGAAGCTCTGTACCAAAAACTGATTGTACCTAATTTTGGTACAAAATGGCCACTGGCAGCCATCTTGAATTTCGGACAGCACCCAAAAACACTCATTCTTGTCCCAAGGTGATAACAAAGGTATCCAAGAAGTTTCATGAAGATCGGTTCATAAATACAGCCTCCAGCCCTAGCCATATTGACATGTGCACTTACTGTGTACAAATAGCACTAAATAAATCAAAGTTCATCTAATTTGCATAATTTCTGCACGAGAAAAAAACCTGTACTATATGTGATGTATTCCATGTTAGTAAACATTCATACAAAAATTTATTCAAATCAGAACTTTCATACAGAAGTTCTGTACAAAAAACTGATTGCACTAATTTTGGTACAAAATGGCTGCTAGTGGCCATCTTGAATTTTGGACCACACCCAAAAACACTCGTTCTCATCCATCGGTGATAACAAAGGTACCCAAGAAGTTTCGTAAAGATTGGTTCATAAATACGGCCTCTAGTCTGAGCCGTATAGAAGTTGTGTACAAAAAACTGATTAGACCTAATTTCGGTACAAAATGGCCACTGGCAGCCATCTTGAATTTTGGACCGCAACCAGAAACACTTGTTCTCATCCCAAGGTGATAACAAAGGTACCCAAGATGTTTCGTGAAGATCGGTTCATAAATACAGACTCTAGCCCGAGCCGTATTGACCTGTGTACTTACTGTGTGTAAGTAGCACTGAAAAAATCAAAGTTCATCTAATTTGCATAATTTCTGCACGAGAAAAAAACCTGCATTATATGTGATGTATCCCATGGTACTAAACATTCACACACAAAATTATTCAAATCAGAGCTTTCATATGGAAGTTCTGCACAAAAATCTGATTGCACCTAATTTTGTACAAAATGGCTGCCATCGGCCATATTGAATTTCGGACCGGACCCCAAAACACTTGTTCTCGCCCCACGGTGATACCAAAGGTAAGAAAGAAGTTTCGTAAAGATCGGTTCATAAATACGGCCTCTAGCCCGAGCCGTATAGGCATTTGCACTTACAGTGCTGAAAATAACACTAAATACATCAAAGTTTGTTTAATTTGCATAATTTACGCACAAGAAAAAAACCCGTATTATATGTGATGTATCCCATGGTACTAAACATTCATACAAAAATTATTCAAATCAGAGCTTTCATATGGAAGTTCTGCGCAAAAATCTGATTGCACCTAATTTTGTACAAAATGGCTGCCAGCGACCAACTTGAATTTCAGAATAAATCAAAGTTCATCTAATTTGCATAATTTCTGCACGAGAAAAAACCCCGTATTATATGCGATGTATTCCATGTTACTAAACATTCATTTAAAAATTTATTCAAATCAGAACCTTCATATAGAAGCTCTGTACCAAAAACTGATTGTACCTAATTTTGGTACAAAATGGCCACCGGCAGCCATCTTGAATTTTGGACAGCACCCAAAAACACTCATTCTTGTCCCAAGGTGATAACAAAGGTATCCAAGAAGTTTCATAAAGATCGGTTCATAAATACAGCCTCCAGCCCTAGCCATATTGACATGTGCACTTACTGTGTACAAATAGCACTAAATAAATCAAAGTTCATCTAATTTGCATAATTTCTGCACGAGAAAAAAACCTGTACTATATGTGATGTATTCCATGTTACTAAACAATCATACAAAAATTTATTCAAATCAGAACTTTCATACAGAAGTTCTGTACAAAAAACTGATTGCACTAATTTTGGTACAAAATGGCTGCTAGTGGCCATCTTGAATTTTGGACCACACCCAAAAACACTCGTTCTCATCCCACGGTGATAACAAAGGTACCCAAGAAGTTTCGTAAAGATTGGTTCATAAATACGGCCTCTAGTCTGAGCCATATAGAAGTTGTGTACAAAAAACTGATTAGACCTAATTTCGGTACAAAATGGCCACTGGCAGCCATCTTGAATTTTGGACCGCAACCAGAAACACTTGTTCTCATCCCAAGGTGATAACAAAGGTACCCAAGATGTTTCGTGAAGATTGGTTCATAAATACAGACTCTAGCCCGAGCCGTATTGACCTGTGTACTTACTGTGTGTAAGTAGCACTGAAAAAATCAAAGTTCATCTAATTTGCATAATTTCTGCACGAGAAAAAAACCTGCATTATATGTGATGTATCCCATGGTACTAAACATTCACACACAAAATTATTCAAATCAGAGCTTTCATATGGAAGTTCTGCACAAAAATCTGATTGCACCTAATTTTGTACAAAATGGCTGCCATCGGCCATATTGAATTTCGGACCGGACCCCAAAACACTTGTTCTCGCCCCACGGTGATACCAAAGGTAAGAAAGAAGTTTCGTAAAGATCGGTTCATAAATACGGCCTCTAGCCCGAGCCGTATAGGCATTTGCACTTACAGTGCTGAAAATAACACTAAATACATCAAAGTTAGTTTAATTTGCATAATTTACGCACAAGAAAAAAACCCGTATTATATGTGATGTATCCCATGGTACTAAACATTCATACAAAAATTATTCAAATCAGAGCTTTCATATGGAAGTTCTGCGCAAAAATCTGATTGCACCTAATTTTGTACAAAATGGCTGCCAGCGACCAACTTGAATTTCGGATCGGACGACAAAAGACTTGTTCTCATCCCACGGCCATAACAAAGGTACCCAAGAAATTTCGTAAAGATCGGTTCATAAATACGGCCTCTAGCCCGAGCCGTATTGAATTGTTGACAGACAGACAGACAGATGGCCAGACAGATGACCGGCCATGGCATAAGTTCAAATTTGACTTACGTCAAAGTTGAGCTAATGATAAAAAATGGAGCAAAATTTCATCCAATGGTGTTGAATCCAGAAACTTTGGCCTGTTCTTCATATGCTTTTTCAACAGAGTATCAGTCATTGTCTGGGTGTAAAACTCCACTCTGAAGGGGTTTAGTGGTAAGCCGGGACATTAGGTTTTAGGGGAGTTGTCCTATTCCTCTCAAATAATTTTCCTGTCCGAACATTTTTGTCAGAATTGGAGTCTAAAATATCAATTCTCTCAGAAGTGACTAGTAATCACATACTTTTTTAAAAGACCAGATTTGATACTTGGGCTTGTGTCACACACACAGTCACACAAATGGTGGTCTGTAGAATCCAAAGTTGGGCAGTTTGGGACCCAGTATGACCAATTCAGAGAGCCTGTTAACCCTTTACCCAATGAAGACGATATTCAAATTTATTATTTTAACCCTTTACCCAACGAATCGCACGCATCCGCCCACTAATATGCAAATTCAGCAGATGAAAAAATATTATTTTTCAAAAAATTTCAACAAAACCATATCATGTGACCCCTCGTTGCAATGAGCTCGTCGAGCTCGTTCCAAAGAGAGGGCACATGATATGGTTTTGTTGAAATTTTTCGAAAAAATTTAAAAAATGATATTTCAAATAATAAATTTTGAAATCGTCTGCGTTGGGTAAAGGGTTAAATATCATTTTTAAATTTTTTTCAAAAATTCCAACCGAACCATATCATATGACCCCTCATTGGAATGAGCTCGACGATGTCATTCCAAACAGGGGTCACATGATATGGTTTTGCTGAATTTTTAATCAAAAATATTTTTTCAGCTGCTGAATTTGCATATTACGTGGACGAATATGGCCGATTCGTTGGGTAAAGGGTTAATTAAATAAGAAGTTTCGTCACAACTACTACGCGTATATTTTATTTATTCACCAACAGATTTCCAGGAAGACTTGAATTTTTTTTTTTTTTTTAATAACTTTTGTCCCGGCTGACTGATATTCCATCAACATCATCAGGGAATGCCTTCAATGAAGGCATGACCTGATGATGTAGTTAGAATATTACTCAGTCTGGACTTGAACTATCACAGTTGGGAAAAATCAGGTTTACCCCCCTCTCCCCCCCCCCCAAATCATTCATCTCCGCGACAGACCATGGCAACACTGCTTTTTTCATCTAAATGACTAAACAGACTAAATTTGATACCTGGACTTGTGTCAGACACACACATTTGATCATGGAGGTCTGTAGTATCTGATTCTGGCTATTGTGGCCTATGCATGATCAATTTGGAGTACTGGTACGGTGCATGTTAATTAAATAAGAAGTTACGTTATGACAATTGCATGTATATATTATTTCCAAGAAGTCTCAAGTTTTTAAACTATAATCCTAACTGACTAATATTTTAACTACACCATCAAGGTATGCCTTCGACAAAGTCGGGACTTGAGCTATCACTGTCAGGACAAATCAGGTTTACACCTACCCCTCCCCATTGGTCATCTTTGCACTGCCCCTGGTGGGTAAGTCACCATCCATGTATGAGAGAGCATACATTACTGATACTTACAGATCAAGATGATTCAGCATCTTCTGCAAAAGACGTAACACATGTTCTGCAATCTGAAAGATAAAGTATCTCACACATTGTAATTCAGCCATTTGCACTGAGCACAGCTTATATTAACTTCTTCATCCAATGTACTACATAATGATATCTTTGGTGTTAATATAAAATGTAAGATATTATGACCCTGAATGTTTAAGCCTGGAAGGTTTCGGCCAAAGGAGTTTTGGCCAGTAGACATTTTGGTCTTGGATGCTTCAACAGGCCATCAAATGTTACGGCCAAATTGTCCTATTGATGTTGAAAGAGCATTGAAATGGGCATTAAAAGTTATCTTTTTTTCGTTCAGTAACTTTGTATAAAATGACATACAGTCATATTTCATTAACCCTTTACCCATTGCACAGAATATCAAAATTTATTATTTTAATGATTGTCTTTTCAAAAAAAATTAAAAAAAAATTCAATAAAACCATATCATATGACACGTCACTGGAACAAACTCAATGAGCTCATTCCAATGAGGAGTGGGGGGGGGGGGGGGGGCGTGGGGGGGGAGGGGGGGCATGGGGGAGGGGGGTGACATGAGGTGGGTTTTGTTGAGATTTTTTGCTCAATTTGAAAATTACACATGTCATTGATTCATTTGGTAAAGGTTTAAATAGTTTCAAGTCAGTTTAATTCTATGTCCATGCATTTGATTGACAAGCATGTAAGATAACAAATGAAACATCTTTTGCCAAAATGATCAATATGTACACCAGAATTTCCACTGGACAGAATGACAATTCACGATCAACATGACATAGATGGAAAGACTTTATGTTTGCTGTGTCACTAACATAATTTCTGTAAATCTGCAGGTTGAAACCTACATTTGGTCTAACCTCTATATTTACATCACTCAAAGCATTTTTTTTTTCAGCCATGAGGCTAAATTGGAACCCATACCATATTTATGTGTTACAAGTGCCAGAAACCTTAACCTCTTGAATATGAGCGGCCTTTTTTCCAGCCAGGAACATGATATGTCATACCGTCATTAAATAGGATGGCTGTTCAGTAAATGTGTGGGGTAAACCAATCAGTGCTGCTTTCTCAAAACAACACACATTATATGCCATCACAGTATATTAGTGCTCCACAATATTTTTCAACAAGTGCATTTTTTAGCTCCTGTAAAACAGAAAACACAGGTGCTGACAGGAGCAATTGCACTCGTCTCATTTCCAGGACTGACTTAAGTCACTCATTCAGTGTTCTTTTTTTTTTGTACTTTGGTGTATGCACCCCCTCCTACAACCTTTGTGTTCACCTGCTGGTTAAATTCAAAGTACCCAAGTAGAGGTTTCTAGTAAAGCTTTGTTGCCTTTTCAGGCAGCCAAGATGTGACAAGAAACCACAGGACTGAACCTGAGTTATATGGCAAAAGTGGTGGAAAACTATCCTAGCCTTTAAGAGTTAAGGTGTCATTTAATATTATAAATTCAAACCTATCCCTGTCGCTAAGTCAAAAAATGCACCCTCAATATTATCAAGGGTCAAACACAAATTTTGAACCCCCCCAATACCCCAAATTTGCATACAAAACCGAAAACTAGAGGTACTGTGAGCAAACTCACAAAGTGATACCCCTCCCCCCCCCCCCCCCGTGCCTGAAATGTATAAGTTAGATTATCTCCCCTTGGAAATGTCAGAACGGAATTATACTGCTTCATGCACATCTTCATATGGAGTTCTTCCATTGTGTAAAGTTTCATGAAAATTCTTCAAATGGTTTAGGAGGAGTTGCACTTACAAGGATGGACAGACGGTATAAGTTAGATTATCTCCCCTTGGAAAATGTCAGACCGGAATTATATTGCTTCATGCACATCTTCATATGGAGTTCTTCCATTGTGTAAAATTTCATGAAAATTCTTCATACGGTTTGGGAGGAGTTGCGCTTACAAGTATGGAAGACAGTATAAGTTAGATTATCTCCCCTTGGAAATGTCAGAACGGAATTATATTGCTTCATGCACATCTTCATATGGAGTTCTTCCATTGTGTAAAGTTTCATGAAAATTGTTCAAACAGTTTAGGAGGAGTTGTGCTTACAAGGATGGTCAGACAGACAGATTATCTCCCCTTGAAAATGTCAGAATGGAATTATATTGCTTCATGCACATTGCCAAATGGAGTTCTTCCATTGTGTAAAGTTTCATGAAAATTCTTCAAACGGTTTAGGAGTTGCGCTTACGATGGATGGACAGACGGACAGACGGACGGACAGGGTGATTCCTATATACCCCCCCCAAACTTTGTTTGCGGGGGGTATAATTAAAAGTCCTATCTGGTCCTCCATACTTTTAGTACTTGTGCATGCGCAGTACCCAGGAAGAGACCGGGAATTAGTGCCAACATCATTCTTCCTAGTTGTGCCTACTGAAGTGATAATTCGGCGTAATTGGTAAGTATAAAAAATATACAAATTACTTTAAATTTATCATATTTATATACTAAAACCAATGGCCCAGACTAAGCTGAATCATAAAAAGGAGGAGGGGCCTAGGACTTGAATAAACAGCAGACCAAAATACCGCTCCTTAGCCTGCATTAGAACTTCCAAGGTGAAAAGGAGATTAAAATTTGAAGGAATTACCTATATGTCTCTCTATACAGCAATAGAGAAGACATACCACCGAAATAAGGAGCAATATCCAAGTAATTCCCTATTACTTAGCATAATTGATTACGCTAAGTGGGTGTAACGAGCCCCCAATTTTACGGCTAGTCCGGAATAAGACACTTAAAATTAGGAAAAGCATGTCTGAGAGTGAGAGACTAACGCCCACAAACACACCCCATGTATAATGTATCAAGTTGTACGTAAGAACAGAATAATCTACAGACTATAACAGCTTCACTCATAGTTACACACATATTATAAGGCCAGAAGAGGTAAAGAGAAAATCACCCCCTCCCCCCACCCTTTTTTTGAAGGAAAAATCTTCAAAACAAAGAGGGAAGAGGTCTAGAATCAGAGAAAAAGCAGTACCGAATAATATATATATTCATCTAAAAGGCACCCGGCTATTAATTATATTAAAGACAAAAGTTAAAAAAAAAAAAAATTCAAGACTTCCCTGAAATCTGTTGGTGAAATAAATAAAATATACGTTACCACATCAGCAGCTTAGGCTATATCGTGGCGATCCCGGTTATTAAAATTGCAAGCTTCCAAACGTATGCTGCATCCAGAATACGTAGATAGGTCGAAAACCGGTGAAATCAATATGTACAACTTAAACTTGTCCAATTTGAATCCCCATGGAAAGTTAACTGATCTGATATAACTTGTACGCTTCTGAGCCAACGAACAGGCGACCACATTCATGAGTACAAATAATTCCAATAATGAACCTCCGATTTTGTAACCGTACAAATATATGAGAATAGGAATATGCCTTGTGTACCGCTTCTGGTTGAAAATTAGATTCAGAACATGGAACGGGATATGATTAGAAACCTGTCACGGATTGTCCCCAAATAATTCATTGTTCCCTAGGGTCTGTTAAAACCAATGACTATTCTGAGAAAGAATATACCACTCTGAATAATGAAGCCAAAAATAGAGAACGTATGCATAGACGGCCTGTCGGAACTCCATAACTGATCCAACTAGCCCCAAAATTCTCATAAGCTCCATACTAATGCAGCGCCAGAATTTAAGAGAATCTATTCCATAATACATCTGCCTAATAATATATACATATTATGCATGCAATCAACAGAATCCCGCCTGTACCCTCATCTGAAGACAGCCCTTATCAAAGGAGTGACCGAGTGATACAAAAACTAACCAGGGAAACTTGAATGATAATAAAACAACATTAATGAATAGGACTCATACATCGTAACAAAAGCAGACAGCTCTGAGCGTAACTTCTCAGAATGGACTAATTTCCACATTTGGAGAATGTCGTCCAGATAACTGACATGTCTGCCACACAGGAACATGAAGGCTAGCAATATCAAACGAATGTACTCATGATAGAATTTGGAATCCCAAAACAGTTACTGTTCAGGAATCATATGCTCATATACACTTTGAACGATCAACCACCGGAAGCAAACCAACTAGAGTGGATGCGCCCCTGATGGTTGCCGTTAGACCACAACCCACCTGCCAATCAAAGAGCAATGAAAGACATGCATATAATTGAATGAAAACTACGTCCTGCCCTGTAATCTCCTCTTAACATATTGGCATGGGGGGGGGGGGGGGGGGGGGGGTCAACAAATAAATCATATCGAACCCCCCCTCACCCACATTACCTGAATCGCTAGATAAGTAAGGCCAGCACAGTAATATTAAAGCTTAGAACACAGTGACAAATTTCCTTTTTCACTATATGAAAAAGAATCTTCATGCTACATTCCCAAGCTTTTCTGTTGCTGCTATTCTCAATAAAGAGTAATACAGCTAAAAAGCTATAGTTAGCCAAAGCAAGCATAATGACACTAACCCGGCACGACTCGTAACGCTTTAGTGTTAGTTATGTAGACATAGTATAGAAACCATAGGGCTCCCCTCACATCCTGACAGACTCCATAATGCCACGAAGGGACGGAGGGGGGGGGGGGGGGGGGCGTAATGATCATGGCACTATTTGCAAGGAATATACCCGCTGAACAGCATTGACATATCCCTTGAAATCAAGACAGTATCACCATGCCATCAAATAATACACCATATTGACATAATATGCAATCCATCGAATGGGAAATATAATCCACAACAATAGATTTGATAAAAATGAAGCGGGAGACGAAAACTATGTCCGGCACGCCGATTTTAAAAACCTAGAAGAACTCTTGCGGCTCATACCGATTATAGCAGGAATATATCCTGAAAAGGAGTTAACTATACGCATTCGAGAGAACGCTCATTAATCACACTAGGTTAATATGGCATTATCAATAGGGCTAAAAGCCTCAGACAACTAACACAAAAAACAATACCGCTAAGGAGAGAACAAACTCTTCTCATGTAACAGTACCTTGTCCGATAGGACAGTGGTCTCAGCCTAGCTGAAGCAGATAAAGGTCTTCCTATTCGTGAAGACAGTTAAATGGCTGATAACTGCGGCGCTGGAAGCTCACTAAAGGAGACTTACAATGGTAGCTGCTAATGATAGGGATAAAATACCGCTCATACTTCTAGCTAGGCTACTATGGTGTCAACAATAAGACTAAAGTCTATGACACTTAAGAAAACAACACCAAGAAGGAAAAAAAAAACACTCTTTCCTTTAGAGGTTCTATTCCCAAAGGACTCAAACTAGCTAAAGAAGCTTAGAAGACTTCATCTCCGTGAAGACAGATATCTCAGGTGTAATTTTTGCGACTTTAGACAGCTCACTAGACGGAGACTTACAACGTTAGTCGCTCAAGTTTAGGGAAAAAAGGGTCGCACTTGATTCTTAAAGGCAAGAACAAAAAGGACTAAAAGCCAGAGACGCCTAAGAATACAACACCGAGAAGGAAACAACGTACTCTTTCCTTTCAACGGCCCTAATTTCAAAGAGACAGCAGTCTCATATTAGTTAGCATAGCTAATAAGTCTTCATCCTGTGAAGACAGATATCACGGTGAAACTAGGACAAATTGCCTGTGACGCCTAGGAATAGTACACCGAGAAGGAAAACGTAATTTTTCCTTCTAACGGCCTTATTCCAAAAAGCTAGTGGTCTCAGCCTAGCTAATACAGCCTAGAAGTCATATATCGGTGAAGACAGATATCTGTGTATTACCCTGCAGCCTTAGACAGCTCACTAAAAGGAGACTTACGATGTTAGCCGCTAATGTATAAGAAAAGACCACTCTAACTGTACATAAGGCTACTATGGCATCCACAATAGCACTAAATTCCTCCGACACCTAGGAATACAACACGGAGAAGGAAAAGACGTACTTATTCCTTCTAACGGCTCTATTCCCAACAAGACAGCTGTCTCAGCCTATCTATGAGCTATCGATCTTCTATTCATAAGAAATAGATCATTGCCTTTCTTATACTATTGCTAAGCCAAGGGAGGCATCATTAATCAGACCAAAAGCCTTCAATACCTGAGCCGAAAGCTCGGGGAAGGAAAGATCTTCGTCTTTCCTTCGCCCGGTTCCTTAAGCTGTTTTTTGCCTATCAAACACTAACTTTTGTTCAGATGGAACAAGATTCGAAGAGCTTATGAATAAAAATCCATAGTCTTAAAGTGCCGTTCCGTGAGGGATGGAGATTCAACCTCCATAGCCCTCTCACCATCTGAATGTTCCATCTGAAACATGGTCAACACCATCCGAATGTACAGATGACTTGACCAACCCAGCACTGTCCGACAGCTCTCTACTGAAGACTGTTCATGGCAGAACCTGCGACTACTGGGATGCTGCGATATGCTGCACAATCTGCAGCAGCAGGCCTGTGAAATAGGCTTGTAGAGCAGTGATTATCCGCTTCTTCACCATATGCCGCTCACGGGTCAGTGATCTGTCACCAGATCTTTCGATGCATGTCCCGTATAAAAATGCCTGGAACGACTAGCTACAGGTTAATCCGACTTCGGTGGTGAAGACTGGGAACATCTCTGTGGAACAGTATGAACATGCAAAGTCGGATAGCTAGTCTGCGGTCTAACATGCGTCATCGATGAAGCAGAGAAAGAAGCCATAGCTGCAACCTGTCCCGACTGCAGTGTGAAAGAAGTGTCCCGAACCACAAGCATGAACAGGTGTCCCAATTCACTAAAGTTTCTCGAAGTGAAAACAGTCGGCCCTGACTGCTGATGGAATGGAAAGGGATCTCCAGCTCGCGGTCTGCCTCCAGACCTCGCCGAGTGTTTCGTTTAGAAACTTGTAGGCTTCTACCCCTTAGCGAGCTTTTTCATGGAAGTAGAGGAAGCCATAACAACAGCCGACCCCAGCTGAAGTGTGAAAGGTGCATCCCGACTCGCACATTTCAGACAGATGCTCTCATTGACTCTCATTGAAGTTTCTCACAATGGACAAACAGTCGACCCCGACTGCTAACAGGATGGAGAACACTCTCCAACTCGCGATCTGGCCCCAGCTCGTGTGCTTCTATGTAAGAAGAAGAAGCCATAACTGCAACAGACGCCGGCTGCATTGTGGACGAAGCATACCGATGTGTGTTCCGACTCATTATAGTTTCTCGCAATGGACACAGTCAACCCTGACTGCTAATGGGACGGAGAGGGTTATCCAATTCGCGATCTGACCACAGATCTCGCCTAGCATCCCATAGAGAAACTTAAAGGCTTCTTCTCCTTATTGCCATCGTCGCTGGGTGAGCTTTATATTATAAGGTGTTCGCTCTACCCACGTTATACTACTCGACTGCCACGGCTCCCTAAAAAGGGACCACCACTGCACCGTTCGAGCTAGCTGCATGCAGAGAATTAAGCTACTCCGGCTTTAATCCTGTGCAAATATCATGAGCACCTTGGCAGCTAGCTCTATTTTACTTATCAGAGTGGGGCTCATCAGAGTGCGACAACAGCAGCATGTAACGGACAGGTGTCAAAGTACCATCACCATGTTCTTGTTCCTCTGAAAAAGAGACTGAAAGACTAGTATTAGCAAGCGGTGGGTGAAGGCTCCCATCGGAACTTCACCGCCCACCACACAGGTCGACACTCGTTTCCAACGTTCGAATCCCATAGTACAAGTATTGAAGGAGTACCGCAACTATCGGCAAACAACAAGCCTTTATTCTCAGGCTTCCTGGACTTAACTAAGTACCAATTATTATAATGGCAACAATAATAATGAAGCCAAAAACATAAGTCCACTGCACTCCCAAAAATAAACATCACAAGGATACATAACAGACAATAACAAAAAATTCTGAATAAAATTTTTAAAAAAAAATTTCGAAAAATTTGTAATGAAGCCTAAGTGCCCCAAGCGAACCTCATGAGCCCAAGGGCATCCCAATAGAGCCTAAGTGTGGACAACCACTAACTAATTAAAGCTAAACTACCGGAATAAGATATACTATGAATCCTAATAGAAAAACAGAAAAACAGTATTTGATTTTAACTAAACACTGAGTTAATACGAATCCAAAACGTTATTGAACAGACAACAATGTCAAGAGGAAAAACCGGAAACTAACCAACAACAAGCACAACAAAGACCCAGAGTCAGTAACCGATCAACAACCACCTGATGCAAAGCTAGATCTTCATATGGTAGGAGATGCAAAAATACCATGAAAGTGCCAATGACACTGTAGCTTGACTTGCCTGAGTGTTGTGTTTGATGAAAAGGATAATGTTCAATGTTTATGAAAGGATTATGAAATAAGACAAGAATTTTGATAATTGGGAATATGTTAATTTCTGTTCTCTGTATGCTATGTTTTCATTAAAAATAATATGAGGTGTAGACTATACTAAAGAATTGAGGGTGGGTTAATGTGGCCCTCACAGTTAATGTATGTGGCCCCCAAAGTTTATGGATATCAACGAAAGTTACGAAGTTACAATGTAATTATTCCAAAACGAGTCATCCTTTCAAGTTACAATGAAATCCCTTCATAAATACGGCCTGTAGAATCTGCTAAAGGTTTTTGGGCTTCAGGCATGTGCAGCCATCACGGTTGACTGATCGCAACCAAAAGGGGACTTCTCATCTAGGCATTATGTGGAGTCATCCCACCAAGTTACTATGAAATCCCTTCATAAATATGACCAGTAGACTGTGCTAAAGGTTTTCGGGCTGCGGGCCCATGTAGTCGCCACAGTTGACCAGTCGCGACCAAAAGAAGACGTTCTCTATCTAGACATTATATGGAGTCAACCTACTAAGATACAATGAAATCCATCCATAAATACAACCTGTAGACTGTGCTAAAGGTTTTCGGGTTTTGGGCTCGGGCAGTCATCACGGTTGACAGATCACGACCAAATGGGGAAGTTCTCATCTTGACATCATATGGAGTCATCCTACCAAGTTACAATGAAATCCCTCCACACTGAATATGACCTGTAGACTGTGCTAAAAGTTTTGGGGTTTCGGGCTTGGGCAGCCATCACAGTTGACAGATCACATCCAAAAGGGGATGTTCTCATCTAGATATTATACAAAGGCATCCTACCAAGTTACAATGAAATCCCTTCATAAATACAACCTGTAGACTGTGCCAATGGTTTTCAGGTTTTGGGCTCGGGCAGCCATCACGGTTGACAGATCGCAACCAAAAGGGGATGTTCTCATCTAGGCATGACCTCAAACCTGCATACAGGTGTAGCCTGTGCTAAAGGAAAATGTGAACAGACTCACAAACTCACAGACTAACAGACTTCTGCACTCGTGATGGCAATAGCTTATCTTAACTTTGTCAAGTTAAGCTAAAAACGTCCTGAACAGTAATAAACAGGACGTAAACAAAGTGGATAAACAGAATACCTATTCTGTTTTACAAGTTAAAAAATTCTACAATAACAAGAGGCCCCAAGGGGCCTTAATCGCTCACCGGGCAAAGTGATTCAAACAAAGTGGTTCGAAGAAGTATTTGGGGTCACATTCAGTTAGACATGGTTCATCAACACTACAAAGGAATGAAGTCATGAGAGACAAATTTTATGGAACTAGGGACATGGCTTCAACAAACTTGAATCTTATCCCCCTAAGGATGCTGCGTACCAAATATCAAAAGCATTCATCTGCTGGATCTGAAGAAGAAGATTTTTAAAGAAAATTCCTCATTTTGAACTAAATTATCATTCAGGCTCCCACAGTGAGCCCAAATATGAACACAGGGACTTGGCTTTAATAAACTTGAATCTCAACCCCCTAAGGATGCTACACACCACATATCAAAACATTCTGACTGCTGGATCTGAAGAAGAAGATTTTTAAAGAAAATTCCTCATTTCGAACTAAGTTACAATTCAAGTTCCCACAGTGAACCCAAATACGGACCTAGGGATATGGCTTGAACAAACTTGAATCTCACCCCCCTATGGATGCTGCATACCAAATATCAAAACATTCCGACTGCTGGATCTGAAGAAGAAGATTTTTAAAGAAAATTCCTCAATTTGAACTAAGTTATCATTCGGGCTCCCACAGTGAGCCCAAATATGGACCTAGGGACATGGCTTGAACAAACTTGAATCTCACCCCCCTAAAAATGCTGCAAACCAAATATCAAAACATTCTGATTGCTGGATCTGAAGAAGAAGATTTTTAAAGAAAATTCCTCATTTTGAACTAAGTTATAATTTGGGCTACCACAGTGAGCCCAAATATGAACCCAGGGTCTTGGCTTGAACATACTTGAATCCCCCCCCCCACACAAAGCATGCTGCATACCCAATATCAAAAGATCCTGCCTGCTGGATCTTGAGAAGAAGATTTTTAAAGAAATTTGCCTGAAATGCACTAAGTTCAAATTTGGGCTCCTATACTGAGCCCAAATATGAACCCAGGGGGCCGATTTGAACAAACTTGAATCAGATCCACCCACAATGTTGCATACCAACTATCAAAAGATTCTGCCTACTGGATCTGGAGAAGATTTTTGAAGAAATTTGCCTTAAATGCACTAAGTTCGAATTCGAGCTTTTATAGTGAGCCCAAATATGAATCCAGGGGGCCGATTTGAACAAACTTGAATCAGATCCACCCCACAATGTTGCATACCAAATATCAAAAGATTCTGCCTGCTGGATCTTGAGAAGAAGAATTTTTAAGAAATTTGCCTGAAATGCACTAAGTTTGAATTCGGGCTTCTATACTGAGCCCAAATATGAATCCAGGGTGCCGATTTGAACAAACTTAAATCAGATCCACCCCACAATGTTGCATACCAAATATCAAAAGATTCTGCCTGCTGGATCTGGAGAAGAAGATTTTTTAAGAAATTTGCCTGAAATGCACTAAGTTCGAATTCGGGCTTCTATACTGAGCCCAAATGTGAATCCAGGGGGCCGATTTGAACAAACTTGAATCAAATCCACCCCACAGTGTTGCATACCAAATATCAAAAGATTCTGCCTGCTGGATCTGGAGAAGATTTTTTAAGAAATTTGCATGAAATGCACTAAGTTCGAATTTGGGCTTCTATAGTGAGCCCAAATATGAATCCAGGGGGCCGATTTGAACAAACTTGAATCAGACCCATACCAAGATGCTGCATACCAAGTATCAAAAGATTCTGCCCACTGGTTCTGGAGAAGATTTTTTAATAATTTTTCTATAATTCATACGGTGCTATCAGAGTTATGCCCCATACAGAGCCCCCATGGGACGTGGCCATTTCATTTGAACAAACTTGAATTGCCATATAGTAATGAACATCCACATGAAGTTTCGTGAAAATTGGACCAGTGGTTTCAGAGGAGAAGTCATCTGAAAAATGTTCATGACGACGGATGACGGCTGGCCGCTGATAAGTTAAGCTCCCTTCGGTGAGCTAAAAAAACAGAAAGAGCTTGGGAGTATAACAGGAGTGTTCAGGAGAGTGAAGGGAAGTAATACTAACAAAACAGTGGAGTCATATTATAATGACAACGTTCAGAAGCATATCCGGAAATTGGGGAACATGAATAATTTTACATAAAAATTATATAGTTACAGCCCTGAACATCCGAAACCATCATTATTCACTTCCAGCATCCTGTTACGCTGTTGATTCCATGAAAACCATCATTGACTTGTGTCTGGCATCTTCAAAAATGAAAATTTAAAGCACAAATGTCAGTTCAGTTGTTACTGACTTTGACTAAACAGAAGAATGATGTTGCGCCAATTCCGGTCTCTTCCTGGGTACTGTGCATGATTAAGTACTAAAAGTATGGAGGGCCAGATGGGACTTTTAATTTTCGGTATTGTATGCAAATTTTGGGGATTGGGGGGGGTTCAAAATTTGTGTTTGGCCCTTAATAATATTGAGGATGCACCAGCTAAGTCTTGGCCATTGCTTTTAGTATAAAAATATTAAAATCTTTATTCAAGAATTTATTTTGTAAGTGTCGTCTTCTATTTGTTTTAGGTAAAGGTTTAAGGATTACATTGGATGTTGTATACGTATTTGTGATGGTTATACTCACCTGTTCCTTACCTTGCTAAACATGGGTCAATAGCCCCTACATTATGCATTGCAGAGGCTAGGAGCATTAATTTCATTGCGAAGATATGTGAATGGCAAATTTCTTTAGTAATGTTATGATTGTATGAATCTGCAGTTGGAATCTGTTGATTGAGGGCCACTGGTTGCAATCATTCTCAGCAGCTGAACATTATTTTTGGATGACCCATTTCAATGTGATGTATCAGGGTGTATTGTTGTAAAATATGCATCACTGACAGAAATGAGCAATTTTTAATTCAACATGAAAGAGAACGCTCGCTAGAGTAGGTCACTACTCAACATTAAAACTTCCATAGAGGAATAGTCATCTTCTAACTCTCCAATGCTTTAAGTCAGATTACAACAATAATTATAAATGCTATGCCTCAGATTACAGAAGTTAGTCCCAAACAAAGTTTGCCAATAAAAACAATCTCAGGACAATTGACAGCTGACATCATATTTAGGGATGGACGGTGTCTTTTCCTCCAACACTGTGTATTCTTTTCTTTTTTCATTACTGCTGGTGTCTGTGAGCATGAAGAACAGTAACTGTAGCCAATGTCACAGTCGGGGGATGAAACAAGTCTAGAGACTTTTTGTCAGGTGCAATTTTCTCTTGGGAACACTTTGTCAAGGGGACTTTTTCTCCAACTTTCAAGTAATACTGTAGTTTTGATACTAGTCAGAGATAAAATAACAAACCTCAGTATTGGTCGTCGATAACAGGATATCAAATGTAGTTCCCATCAAATAATCAATATCAACAAGGTCTCTAAAACTGAAAGAAAATAAATTCTGTGTTAACTTTATGTGTTAAAATAACATTCAGGAACTTCTCGAAAACTGGCTTTTCTTTGTGGTGACACAACCCATCCAAAGATGATAAATTGCTTTCCTTGGTAAATACCCTCTTCCCTCTTCTTGGTCTATGATCTCTTTTGAGTAGTTCTCTGTTAGATCCTTCACTGTGTTGTCTATCCAGACAGGATATTAATTGGTTGAGTGCTAAAAGCCACTATCATGGCTCTGTAGTAAAGTGCTGAAAGCCACTAATAGTGGTTTTACACTGCACTCGTTAGCTTGTTTTTTGCTTTGCAGTAGAAAAAAAAATGTTTGTATAAAGTTGTTTTATTTCCATTTACTGGAGAGTGCCAACAGAAAATTATTATTATTGCTAAACTTAGGCTCCCTTTGCTATTAACGTTGTGTCTTTGAAAAAAAATACTCATGTTACAAATCACAAATGAAATATAATGTAGCACACGATCAGTTAAAGTTCCAAACATTGTAATTTATTGTGATGAATTGACGGTAACATGGTCAGAGGTGTGCGGCTCAGAGCTTATGTTCAACTGAGACGCTTTGTGTCTCGGTTGAACATAAGCTCCAAGCCACCAACCTTAGACCATGTTACCGTCAACTCAACACAATAACCTGTACGTTCTTATAGGACACTACCCATAGCCCAAAACCTACATCGTGAAACACAAGAGGCTTATTTAATAAACCTGCGATCGTTAAGAGTTGCTTTCTGCAAGGCACTGGATAAATAATCAATAACCAGATAAACTCATTCCATCTTAGTTCAAATTGTAAAACGGTTTGTAATTTAAACAACACTTTATCTGGAACACCGTCTGCTGCATGTGTGAAAAATTCAGAAAAAATGAAAGTGTCAATGACATTGTAGCTTAACTTGTCTGTGTGTTATGAAAAGGATAATGTTCAATATTTATGAAAGGATTATGAAATAAGACAAGAATTGTGATAATTGGGAATATGTTAATTTCTGTATGTGGCCCTCACAGTTAAAGTATATCAACGAAAGTTTCCAATTTACAATGAAATTATTCTAAAACAAGTCATCCTATCAAGTTACAATCCCTTCATAAATACGGCCTGTAGACTGTGCTAAAGGTTCTTGGGCTTTGGGCCTGTGCAGCCAACATGGTTGGCCGATCGCAACCAAAAGGGGATGTCCTCATCTAGACATTATAATGAGTCATCCTACCAAGTTAAAATGAAATCCCTTCATAAATATAACCTGTAATCTGTGCTAAAGTTTTTCATGTTTTCGGCTCGGGTAGCTGTGATGGTTGAATGATCATGACCAAAAGGGGACATTCTTATCTTGGCATTATCTGGAGTCATCCTAGCAAGTTACAATGAAATCCTATCATAAATATGACCTATCGACCGTGCTAAAGGTTTTCGGGCTTCGGGACCCTGTAGCCATCACAGTTCACCAATCGCGATGAAAAGGGGACATTATCATCTAGACATTATATGGAATCAACCTCCCAAGATACAATGAAATCCCACCATAAATATGACCTGTAGACTGTGCTAAAGGTTTTTGGGTTTTGGGCTCGGGCAGCTGTCATGGCTGAATGATCGCGACCAAAAGAGGATGTTCTCATCTAGACATTATCTGGAGGATTATGAAATAAGACAAGAATTGTGAATATGTTAATTTCTGTATGTGGCCCTCACAGTTAAAGTATATCAATGAAAGTTACCAATTTACAGTGAAATTATTCTAAAACTAGAATTACTGTGAGCACTGCTCACTAAAGATACCACCCACTCCAACCAAGAAACATTTCACAACAGTAAAAAAGTATTTAATATACACAGCACATCTGTATGTTCTCCAAAAACATGAGAGCAATTTTCAATAAAAATACCTGAAAGCAGAATAGAAGGTGCACATCTATAATGTATATAAAAGAATGTCTGAGAGTTTCAATGAAATTCGCCCACTGGTATAAGAGGAGTAGCGGATAGCAGGAGTGTACCCCCTAAAGCATCACAACAATTTGGCTAAGTTCATTTCGCCCTTTGGGAAAGAGTAAAAAATAAAAATACCTGAAAGCAAAATAGGAGGTGCACATCTATAATGTATAGAAAAGAATGCCTGTAAGTTTCAATGAAATCCACCCACTGGTTTAAGAGGAGTAGCGGATAGCAGATGTGTACCCCCAAAGCGTCACGGACGTACGGACGTACGGAAGTACGGACGTACGGAAGTACGTAAGTACGGAAGTACGGACACCATGAATGCTATATACCGCCCACTTTTCAAGTGGGTGGTATAACGAGTCATCCTATCAAGTTACAATCACTTCATAAATACAGCCTGTAGACTGTGCTAAAGGTTTTTGGGCTTTGGGCCTGTGTAGCCAAAATGGTTGACCAATCGCAAGCAAAAGGGGGCGTCCTCATCTAGACATTATACTGAGTCATCCTACTAAGTTACAATGAAATCCCTTCATAAATATGACCTGTAGTCTGTGCTAAAGTTTTTGGGGTTTTGGGCTCGGACAACTGTCATGGTTGAATGATCGCGACCAAAAGGGGACGTTCTCATCTTGGCATTATCTGGAGTCATCCTACCAAGTTACAATGAAATCCCTTCATAAATATGACCTATAGACTGTGCTAAAGGTTTTCGGGCTTCGGGCCCCTGTAACTGTCACAGTTGACCAATCGCGACCAATAGGGGGCGTTCTCATTTAGACATTATATGGAGTCAATCTACCAAGTTACAATGAAATCCCTCCATAAATACGGTTGACAGATCGCGACCAAATGGGGAAGTTCTCATCTAGACATCATACAGAGTCATCCTACCAAGTTACAATGAAATCCATCCATATGAAATAAGACCAGTAGACTGTGCTAAAAGTTTTTGGGTTTCGGATTTGGGCAGCCATCACAGTTGACAGATCAGGACCAAAAGGGGACGTTCTCATCTAGATATTATACAGAGTCATTCTACCAAGTTACAATGAAATTCCTTCATAAATACGACCTGTAGACTGTGCTAATGGTTTCCAGGTTTCAGGCCCCTGTAGCCATCACAGTTGCCCAATCGCGTCCACAGGGGGGCATTTTCATCTAGACATTATTTTAAGTCAACCTACCAAGTTACAATGAAATCCCTCCATAAATACGACCTGTAGCCTGTGCTAAAGGTTTTCAGGTTTTGGGCTCGGGCAGTCATCACGGTTGACAGATCACGACCAAATGTGGAAGTTCTCATCTTGACATCATACGGAGTCATCCTACCAAGTTACAATGAAATCCCTCCATATTAAATATGACCTGTAGACTGTGCTAAAAGTTTTTGGGTTTCGGGCTTGGGAAGCCATCACAGTTAACAGATCACGTCCAAAAGGGGTCGTTCTCATCAAGATATTATACAGAAGCATCCTACCAAGTTACAATGAAATCTCTTCATAAATACAACCTGTAGACTGTGCTAATGGTTTTCGGGTTTTGGGCTCGGGCAGCCATCACAGTTGACCAGTCACAACCAAAAGGAGACGTTCTCATCTGGACATGACCTCAAACCTGTATATGAAATTTCGTGACGATCGGATAAGAACTACGGGGTGGAGCCTGTGCTAAAGGAAAATGTGAACAGACTCACAGACTAACAGACTTCCACATGCGTGATGGCAATAGCTTATCTTGACTTTGTCAAGTTAAGCTAAAAATGAAATGGTTTGCTAGGTACTCCGTTGATGAAGCAATTATGAAACGGGCACCGTCATTTCAAATATTTTGTTGTGACTTCAGACGGTAACATTTGCCACTTGATCCGTAAACATAGAATATACTAAGTGAGCTCTCGTCCAATCAGAGGAGGAGCATTTTAGTCTGATTGGAACATTGTAAGTTATTGTGATGAATTGACAGTAACATGGTCTCAGATTTGTGGGTTGGAGTTTATGTTCAACTGAGATGCAGAGTGACGAGGTTGAACATTCGTTTTGAGCTGCAAACCTCAGACCACGATACAGTAAAACCTGTCATGTGAGACCACTGTCTTGAGAGACCACCTGTCTTGAGAGACCACATCTGCCAGGCACCGATTGGTTTTACTCTATTATGGACCTGCTATGGGAGACCACCTGTCTTGAGAGACCACTGTGACTTGGTACCAACTTGTATTTTTATGCCATAATGAACCTGTCTTGCGAGACTGCCCCTTTGAAGACTGAAACCATGACAAAAACTTCTTACCTTTTCTGGAATTGGAAAATCCATTGTGTTATACTAACACAATTAAAAGTATTAAAACCTCTTAATTGGGTTTCAATTGCTAACTCAAAAAAGATTGAGATGTTTTTATAAGACCCCTGTGAAAAGATTAGGATCATTGCTGAATAAATTTCGTACATACCTGAAATGTGACAGATGGGAATAAAAATAAATTTGTGTCGAAAATCTTTTTGTAACAAATTGAAATGGACTGTTATAAAAATTCTAAAAATAAATTAGTGTTGAAAATCTTCAATGAAGATTTTCAACACTAATTTATTTTTATAATTTTTATAACAGTCCATTTCATTACGTGTACAGTCCCTGTAAAAGTTGTCTTCCAAATTACCCCAGTTCATGTCGTGTACGCTGCCCATATGAACACAGAAATTGAGACCCCACTAATTACACTACAAGGTGGGGTCTCAAAACCCCACCACATGACTTCAATTTGTCTATAATTAACTTGTGTTTTTTGCAAGTGCGGTAATCAGGTTTATTCTTCCACCAAAAATAGTTTCAGTTCATTGTTGTTTAGTGATTGTTAGGTATTGCACTTAAGTACAAATTGAATATGTATACTTCATACATGTTTTTTGATAATAAAACGCATTAATATGGCAGAAAAAACGATCAAAATATGGAGTTTGAATAGTGTTTTTAATCTCGCATGAATATGTCAAACTGTGTGATGGGATGTTTGGTTGACGTCGGTTTATCTTTTGATCTCTCAGTCGCCAGCTCTTAATTAGATCAATTTTTTCACAGTCAGTGAAAAATTACCTTCACTTTTACTTGAAATATTAAAAAGATAGTTCAATATTTGAAAAAGTTATTAAAAGCTATTGTGATTCCGAATGTTGTTCATCAAAATCGATTCAGAACTCGAGGAATTACGAAAAAATAAATATTATACCGTACTGAAATCATGGATGTGAGTTGAAAAAATTATAACTTGACCAGCACAATATCTGGACATTCCCCCAACGGTCTTTACCTAACTATAGCTATTGACGGAGAAGAATCATGTTACCGGTACTGAATTTTGAATAAATTGTTGGTTGGGTAGGAAGGGAATCCGATTTAAGATTTTAAATATTAAGTCCAGAGTGGAATGTTAAAATGTACATGTTGGGAGTGGAATTAACATAAATAAACTACATTAACGAAAACGGAATGCTTGTGGTGGCCCTGGGACGTTTCAGCCCAACACGCTTCAGAATCCATATACTGAAGCACCTGCATGCACTAACAAGAAAAACTGGCCAAGATTGGGGGGGGGGGGGGGGTGCAGATGGGCAAGCAATCGATGATATAGGCCCATTTGTGCTTGTGGGTTTATGGGAGTCTGAAGTCCAATTGCCTCGTTTCGGGGATGGGGAATGAGGGGGGGGGGGGGGGGGGCTATTTACTTCACCATTTAGGAGTGGTATGGATGACTGAATCTTACACTGCCAAGACACTGAAATTTTTGATGTGCTGGCTGCACGTAAAAATCAGGGGTAGCGCCAGAAAATCTCCGATAGAGGAACTAAAATCTCCTGCCTGAAAGACCTATTTTAATTTTTGGGGTTTCAAGACACGTGTGGGGGGACAAACCCCAAAAATTATAATACGAAATTTCGGGGCATGTTTGAGCTAGGGTTATGACGTGTGGTGGTGGTCTGGCTTGTCGATCGGCATGTCATTATTGAAAAATAAAAAAAATATTTTCTATTGATTTTATTTACATATGGTTATAATTATGATTGCTGAATTAAAAAAAAGTAATTGAAAATGTTGATTTGTCTCTTATTTTTTCTCAAGCTTGTCATGTGCAGAGGTGTTAAAACAGATGTTGGTTTGAAGGACAGCTCTGTGCTTTGTTGCGCCACTCAAATGTTATTTCACACCTTGTCCAAGTGGTAATTTAATCTACTATATTTAATTAATCACATCAATCCCGACTACTTTAATGTAGTAGTAGAATATTTTATTTAAGTGTCACATTTCCATACACATACATAATATACAGAGTATTTACAAAATATTTATATGAAATCCAGCCTATGAAGGCTTATGAGACATATCTTCATCAGAGGTAGGTGTTTTTTACAGTAGTTCATAAAAGAACCCCCCCACCCCCCCCCCCAAAAAAATCCCCCAAAAAACAAAAAACCCAAACCCGAAAAACCAAAACACATGCATGCACACCAACACACACACACTTGCGTCCCCCCCCCCCCCCCCACACACACACAGAGTAATATGCAGACATACGCCCAAGTGCACTTAGGTATACTTTCGTGTACTAATTTTCTTTCACTTTTTCTTATTTTCTTACTTCTCCCCCCCTCCCCCCCCCCCATCATGTATATCTGTCTCTCTCTATCACTTTCCCACTGAAGTGTACTCTCTCTTAGAATGGCACTTCGCAGATATTTTAATTCGGTATCCCCCTTATATTCACCCACGTATTTTTACATACACTCAGGCTTAGCTATTATTTTTTATTATTTACTAGGGTTTAACGACACATTAACAGGACACATTAACAGCCACATCATGTCGGTGACAGGTTTACGGGTGGAGGAAGCCGGAGTACCCGGAGAGAACCACCGAGCAGCGACGCGCAGCTGTCAGCTCCCCAACATCATAACTCTGAACTCTGCACCGTGGCACATGCAGGGTTAGATTGGTTGAAGACATGCGCACCATCGACGTGCAGTACGCCTTAGTACACAGCGTCATCGTGCCCCCATGTAGGCAATCGGGGTTAAGTGCCTTGCCCAAGGACACAACGCGGGAGCACGAATCGGTCGCTGAAATGGTCACCCATCCAACTACTAACCGCGCTCGATGTTGCTTAACTTCGGTGATCTGACGAGAACCGGTTACCACGACACCACCGCCCCCCCCCCCCCCCTGCTTAGCAATTTCAATTGATAATACAAATAACAACAATGTCGAGGAACGTTGAAAAATCTGCAAATGCAAAGAGTATAAAAGTATTTACAACCTCCTACAGAATTGGATGAAGGATATTTGTTTCCGCGGTATGCAAATATCTCCCGTCCACCCCCCTCCTCCCCCATGTGAAATAATCATTAGTTTCAGTCACGAGTGAGATACGTTTTGGTATCCATTCAAAAACACTATTTTTTCTTTTTACTATATCCTTTTATAAGAATCTTTAATTGCGTAGCCCGACAAGAGTAAGACGGGAAAGAGGATGGGCTGGTCGCAGGAGGTTTTTTCGCCTAAACTTCCCACCCAAGGAAAACACGGTTCATCACGTGTTGGCCTACAGCTGTAAACAAAATGTGAAATTGGGAACTTCGTGATTATTAGTTGTTTTTCTCAAGTCTGATTTATTTATTTCCTCGATCAAATCGATCGCGCAAACACAACAGTTTAGTTTCGAAAGTGACGAGGACTTTGTACTTAACCAAATGGAACTGACTGTTCTATTCCCAATTTACAATTTCAAACCACAGAAATAGTCGCCGTCTGCCTCCTTCAAATTCCAATTTTAATTTAAAATAAATTATCTACTACCAGTAACAAACGCAGTTGTCTTGCCAGTTGACGTCACAAGACAGTATTTATTAATCAGCAGAGAAACTGACATGCAAAAGCAATTAAACGCTAATCCCTTAACGCTCGTGACCACGGTGGGTCAGTGTTTTGAAAACTGTCTTCCACTGATCAAACACTGCGATCCATTGAAAGTCCACAATGGAGAACACACCGTGGCGGCGTTTTTGTTTCAATCCACGTTGAACGTACTGTAATGTTAGTTATAAGAAACCAAATGAAGTTAAAAGATTAAAAAAAGACAACTCATTTATGTAAATATCTATGTGCAAAAAACAAACTTTTTTATGTTAATATCTATGTGCAGTGTATTATGTTTCTAGTTTATCGCTTGTTAAAAGTTGGAACACTTGAATGAAATAAAATATATCAAAGCCAATGTTCTTGTTAATGTTGCTCTGATGCCAATGAAGATAAGTAATTAATTGTACACACCCACTCAAAAATAGTTCCTCTATAAATAGACAGCACTAATCTAAATTTAGCATCAATAACTGGGGTTTTAATTGACCAGTCTCATATGGGTACTGTACACGTAATGTGTTACATATGATTACATAATGCAGTCACTGTTAATCTGGTTCAATTAAGATCTCTGTGTCTATTTATAGAGGAACTTTTTTATGAGTGGGCGGAGCTAATTAATGGGGTTTTCCAGCACTGGTCTGATAAAGCATAACACTTTTGAGATGTTGTTTATAACCTTTCTGACAACTTTTATTTATCAAATGTTATTAAATATCTTTTTGAAATTTATTCTGTATTTTGTTATAATTTATTGGGAATGCATATATATCAATATATTCAATTAATTGTAATTTAAAACAAAAAATCACATTAAAATTATTCTTGGCATATAAAGTTCAAATGGAGAAATATTCAAGCCTAATTACTGTGTAATATTCATTTTTGCATTTAACACTTCACGTGACATAACTGTATTCATTTTTGCATTTAACACTTCACGTGACATAACTGTAAAAATCGGCCAACGCTATACACAAAATTTGTCTTTCCCATTTTTTTTAGGTTTTTATCTTAATTTTTTGCTTCAAAGCATATCTTATGACTTCTGATTGAAACGAGTGCGTAGCGTCCGTTTCAGATAGGGGTCATAAGCTGTGTTTTGGAAGCAAAAAATAGTTTGACAACTGCTGTCTTCTACTTTAACTAAGGCCAGATAAATGGTTTTATCGGTCAACCCTTTACCCAACAGTTCAGCAGTACTGTCCAGATTATTGCACAAAAGCCTATGTACATCTTTGCTTCTGAAATATAGCTTATGCTCCCTCCTTTGCAACTAGTCTGAGGGTCTGGGCTAGTTTCAGTTAGGAGTCAATAAACTATATTTTGAAAACAGAATCATGTGAAAGTACTGTCCGGATCGACGCTTTTTGGCCGATTTGGCCCGTGCTTCAAGTTTTGCGCTTTTCGTCCCCCGCACTTTTCGGCCTCGCCAGGTCTGGCACTCTTCGGCCTCAGGATGTTTGGATGGGTTAATATAATAATGTATAAAGAAAATTAAATTCATTTTTATTATTTATTTCAGGTTATCGACTAAAAATATTCAACACCATATTTACATCATCAACACAAAAAAGACTGACAACAAATCGAGATGTAATTGATCGCCTTCTATTTCAGTTATGGCCGCTTATGACCTGCCCATATTGATACTGTCGAAAATAATTTTAATGATTTTATTTGAAATGTCGGTTTCCCGTTTTTGATTGCACTCAAATTAAATTGCGTTCTGGTTACAACATAATTGTGGCCGAAAAATAACTTTCTGTGAAACTAAAGGTGGTGTCATTAGGCATATCTCCGCCATAGGCGACATGTGATCCCTGACATGTTGTGTGTGTGTGTGTGTGTGAGGGGGGGGGGGGGGCATACATCTGTTATTTATGGGGGGGGGGAATTTAAGCTATGAGGGTGTTGAAGCCTGCTCTCACTGGACGTCGATTCGGCACATGTACATACGGCGATCTTTGATGGAAAAGACAGCTATCCAGTATTAAGAAAACAACACTCGAACACATGGTCTCTCAGTGTGCTGCAAGATGTGGGGCTGTAGAAGTTGTTTTTTCTCATTTTTTGCAACTATCTATTCAAAACACTGCTGGATGTGTTCCAATAAATTGTCGCAAAAAAAACAAGAGGCCCCAGGGGGCCTGAGGGTGCTCACCTGACATGGTAGTCTAAATATCAAACCAGGGACTTGACTTGAATAAGCTGCATACGCCCCTCCTAAGAAAAGCATATACCAACTAGATGAAGCGATTGTGCCCACACAATACACAGGATTTTCCTTCTATTTTCAGTTCCTGCACTTTAACGTCCCAAAATTGAGATAAACACATAAAAAACAGATTTTTTGTCCCAAACAAAATACTTTCAGCCTAAATTTTTTTCTTCTTCTTAAAACGCATAAAAAATGTCCCACCCGGACCCCAAATTTTCAGGGGGAAAATTTTTTTTTTTTTGTCTTAAAATTGACAGAAATAAATGAAAAACAAAAAAAAAATTTCCTGATTTTGGTCCAAAATTACCCAAAATTTTCAGGGGGAAAAAAAAAAAATTTTTTTGTCTTAAAATTGACAGAAATGCATAGAAAACCGAAAATTTTTTTTTCGGATTTTGGTCCAAAATTTTCTAAGTCCCCCCCGGACCCCAAATTTTCAGGGGAAAAAATTTTTTTTTTTTTTTTTTGTCTTAAAATTGACCGAAACGCAGAAAAAACACAAAAAAAAAATTTTGGATTTTGGTCCAAAATTTTCGAAGTCCCACCCGCACCCCAAATTTTCAGGGGGGAAAAAAAAAAAAATTTTTTTGTCTTAAAATTGACCGAAACGCAGAAAAAAAAAAAAAAAATTTTTTTTTTGTCTTAAAATTGACCGAAACGCAGAAAAAAAAACAAAAAAAAACCCGCACCCCAAATTTTCAGGGGGGAAAAAAAAAAAAAATTTTTTGTCTTAAAATTGACCGAAACGCAGAAAAAACAAAAAAATTTTTTTTTGGGATTTTGGTCCAAAATTTCGAAGTCCGCAACGGGACCCCAAATTTTCAGCCTAATTATGAACCCAGGGATTTGGCTTCAACAAACTTGAATCTCACCCCCCCTCTAAGGATGCTGCATACCAAATATCAAAACATTCTTATTGGCAGATCTGAAGAAGAAGATTTTTCAAAAATACTCCTCATACTGCACTAATTTAAACATTTGGGCTCCCATAGAGAGCCCAAATATCGACCCAGGCAATTGATTTCAATAAACATGTGAAACAATCTTCCAAAGATGTTATATGTGAAATTTTAAAGCTTTTGGAGCAGTGGTTTCGGAGAAAAGTAGTCTTATGTTTTTTCCATTACCCACAGTGTTAAAAAATGCTGACTCAGCACTTTTTCAAAGTCCCCAAAAAAGTACCCCATCATAAAACCGATGGCAATTTTTTTTGATCATTCCATTCTGTTGGTCCTAAGGAAGCTTCACAACAAATAAGAATTCTCAGTGCCGTGTAGGTTTGGAGATATGGGCGTTTTCATTTTTTTGTATTTTTAGCTCCTGTGGTTCCCACGGGGCTATGGGGAAAAAAATTTCGGCATAAATTAGGTACTTATGACCCAATAAGAACACTCATGTAAAATTTGGTTCAAATCGGCCTCGCGGTTTGGAAAATAGAAATTTGGGGCGGGGCCAAAATTTTTGCCCCTCCTTTAACATCGTCAAATATAGCCCCTCCAACTTCTCTTGAACAAACTTGAGTCTACACCTCAAAAGGAAGCTGCATACCAAATATCAAGTCTCTGCTATTGCTGGTTCTTGAGAAGAAGAATTTTTAAGAATTGGAGCATTTTTGCCCCATCCCTCTGCTCAATGTGAGCCGAAACCTAATTTGACAAAAAATCAAAATCCACTTATATAATCCCTACTTACATGAAATTTCATTAATATGCGGCCAGTGGTTTGGGAGAAAAAGCCCAAACACCACCTTCACGACGGACGCTGGATGCCGGACGACGGACGAAAAGTGATCAGAATCGCTCACCCTGACTTTCAGTCAGGTGAGCTAAAAATTCAAGCTTTGTTGCTGTGGAATAAAATCTACAAAGATTTAAATGGTGGGAATTCGCCCCCCAAATGAAGTCGTCCATGGGAGAAGTCTGCCAAAAATAAAGTCAGCAACTGATGTAGGCCCCTAAGTGAGTCCACGGAACAAATCGGCCCAGGGCTTTTTCGTAGTGCTAATATACATGTGCACAGTTAACTCAAGTGGCAGGCCGAATGTTAGAAATTGAATTTTTTTCTCATTGTGTTGCAACTATTTGTTGGAAAACACCACACGAGTGCAGTCTTTTCCTATAAATAGATTCAAAATAATTTCAATATTTGTCGTAGTGCTAATAAAATTGTTAAATGGTAAGGTCAAATGTTAGAAACAAAATTTTCTTTACATGTCGCAGTGCAAATATAAAAGTGTATAGATAAATCAAATCAAATGGTTTCGCGAGGCAAAGGCACGCAGGGACGGTTTGGGGAGCAAGCCCCTTTCGACCCTCTTTTGACAGTTTAGCGCCGTTTATGGCATTTGTTTTTCTTTTTGGGTGGAGGTGGCTGGGAAGGAGAGACAGTAGTGGTTGTTGGTGTAGTTGGACACTTGATGATGGAGGACTGACTATGGTGGAATGGTCTAGTCCTGGCTGCTTCAGGAGTGCAGGCTGTTTCAGGAGTGCTGTGGCTGGCACGCTGTTCCAGGAGTGCTATCGCGTTCTTGGTGCGTTCAGCTAATTCTTTCTTTGTTTCTCTGATTTCATCCCGTATTTGCTGTATCAGTATGCACGCCTGTTCCTGATCCGGAAGGGGAGTTGAAACTGGAGAGGGAGACTTCTGAGAGCCAGTTTCCATTTCCGTCTCCGACTCGCGGTGACATTGCCATCCTCCAGGTTGCCCCTCAAAGGCGAGGCAGCTAGGGAGTGGATGGGAGTCACACGAGTTGGAGGGGCAGAAATAGTAGTGGCCTCCTCCGTCTTCTCTTCCGCCTTCTCTTCCTTCTTCCTTTTCAGGAACGTTTCCAGCCGCCGGGCATTCCGGTGCCTGGTGGAGGGCTCTTTTTCTTCTTACTTTTCTTCTTTTCAGGGCCAGGTCCAGGCTTCTTCGGGTGAGGACCAGTGTGAGAGGGAACCCCTCTCACAAAAGGTGCTACCTCTCCCCGAAGAAGGTGTGGTGGTGTTGTTCTCTTCAATGATGAACTCCAAGCTCAGGTGGACTCTCTTGCCTGTCTCCTGGACAGTCCAGGTGACAGGGCACGAATGGAATGGTTTAACGCGCCTAAGGCGTGCAGAGTCGGTATGGGGAACAAGCCCCTTTCGACCCTCATTGGCTGTAAATGATTAAATTCCACATGTCTATTCGTGTTGAAGGAGGAACAGGTTCAGGTACTCGGCAGGTGTCACCGATTGCGGCGTGATGGTCTCTTTGACTGATGTCGGTTGAACCCTAAGTGACAGGGCAAGAAACGCCCAGAGCTGAAATGGTCTTAATGAGTCTTGCTGGTAAATCCTGTGTGTCCATGATTGCTAATCAAGGTGGCAAGGTGTTCACACTCTGAAGTCAGAAGTGTGAAATGGGCTGTATATAGATAACATAATTGTAATTCAATTTAACCAGTTTCTGATGTTGGAAATCTCAAAAGAATAAACTTTATAGGAGTAATTTATGATTTGTCTATAACTGTCACCAGTCAATGTTTTCATTGCGATCAGAGGCTGTTTCAGAAACAATCTTGTTTTACATCTTTGGAAGGGTAATTAAAGGATTATTTCGGATTAGGAAATGTTATTGCTACCAAAATTTATTGCTGCCATGAGAACTCAATAATTGATCATGTTAAGTGTTGTGTAAAATTCAGTCAGATAATATCTATACCCGACTGATCTTCCACTGCATTTTTTCTTTTACCAAGAACATTTTTTGGGGGGTGGGGACAGATTAACATTCTGCACCCGTCTTTTGGGTATTCTTTTTATATTTTTGCCCCGCCAAGTTGAGTGGGAACATCGCCTTGTAAAACCATGCTTTGCTGCGTTACTGGGGGTGAGTTCGCAATGGGCCGGTTTGTTCTCTGCACACCTTGAAATCCAATATTACCCGGTGAACGCTTATTTTTTTTATTGCGAAATGTTGTATATCATCCTCAGATTAAAGGGGATGTCGTCATTCGGAGTTTCTTTGCATCCCGCCCCCAGGTCCCACTGCCTAGTCTAACCACAGATGTCTGGAGACCTGATTAATATCACATCGCCCCAACGTCACCCCCCCACCCCCTTATATGCCCCCTACACACGCACACTTCCAAAATAAATAACACACAGATCTGTGTATTATATGTTTCGGGGGGAGGGGGGTGCATATAAGAATGTGTTTTGAGGTAGGGGTGATTTAGATTAGGTTTCCAGACGCCTGTGGTCTAATAACTCTGGCAATTTGGCCCGTCTAGTGGGTAACGAAACTATGCTGTTCTCAACCTGTTAAATCGACGTCAGCTGTCCTTCATGCGAATACATGGAAAATTGTGTAAAGTTCTTTATCATTGCCTTTAATATGTCTGCCACTGCAGAATAAAAAAGGTGTGTATTTGAATCACTCTTTTCGAAAGGTTCTTCAACCTGTTACAAATGAGATTTTTTTTATTATTTCCATTTTCGGCATAACTTCGCAAATATTAGTCGGATTTAAAAATTCAAGGACGAAATTGCACTGATTTTCACTCAATATATTCGAAGCGAAACACGTTTTTAAAATTTCCTTATGATATTAAATATAGTATTTGCCTGACTGATTGGGAAAATGTGCTAATTGGTATCCAAAAATTAACGGATCAAAGAAACACCGATATTGACAAAAAGTAACGAGAAGGTCTTCACAAATATTCATGTGAGATCGAAACTGTCCTCAAAAGTCATTTTGTACGATATTTCAAAATACATTTTAACGATTTTATTTTTATTTGTGTAGTTTGGGAGCAATGCGCTTTTTTCCCTAATTATTAACAGGCGTTTTGCAGAGAAATGATGTTTGGAGGTCCTATTTTGGGTCGGAAGCATAACCTTGTCACAACACTGGAAAACACTTCATGCTAATTATAACCGATAGTACGTCTTATTGAAGTCACGTGGTTGGGTTTTGATACCCCACCTCATAGAGCAGTTAGTGGGGAGTCGATTGGCAGTGTTTTACAGGGAGCGTACACGTAATGTCAATTTGTTACAAAAACTTCATAAAAAAGAACTACAAAGTAATTACAAAAATCCATTCTTCTCTATTTCTGAATTTTGTGGTTTCTTATTCACTGACTTGAGAAAACCTGAAACCTGTTATGAGAGACCACCTGCCTTGAGAGACCACTTTTGTGTGGCTGGCGGTCTCTCAAGACAGGTTCTACTGTACCATCAATTCATCACATTAACATATAAGTTTCAATAAGACCCGACCCATGGCCCAAAACCCAATTCATGAAATGTACAAGGCAATTTTTAATGATAACAAGTTTAGTAAATAAACCTCTCGTTACCCCACAATGTCACTGGATAAATAATAACTAAATCAGATAAAGGTCACTCCATCTTAGTTGAAATCCTGAACTGATTTGTAATTTAAAGAACACTTTATTTGGATATAGCGTGTTCAATTCTTGTTGTACAGGTCTACGACCTACAGCACAGCAACCAACAGGGACATATTTGTGAAGGTCCACCAGTACATACCATTAACTCATCGCTTCTCATAGTGCTGTGTTGCATGATTATGACAGATAATGAATCGGCTAGGTACCTGCACCGTCTGGGTCAACCACGAATCTTAAAACCCTTACCCTTGCCTCCAAACCCCCCACCTATCCCATATCCCATATCTTCCAATATTTCCTCCAGGTTATCAGTAAATACTTATATATTTTAAGTTACAACTAAAACTATGAATTGTGCACTTGCCATGTATGTTGTAACTTACAAGTCTGTCATGGAGACAGCGCTTTATAAGCTTTTAGCTTTCTGCTGAATCCATTTTCTTGAATATTTATTTATTTATTTATTGGTGTTTAAGGTCACATACTTATGCACAATGGCTAATCGTGACCGTGACAGTTTTACGGGTGGAGGAAGCCGGAGTACCCGGAGAGAACCACCGAGCAACGACGAGCAGCTGTCAGCTCTCCAACATCGTAACTCTGAACTCTGCACCGCAGCACAGGCAGGGTTAGATTGGTTGAAGACATGCGCACCATTGACGTGCAGTACGCCTCAGTACACAGCGTCATCGTGCCCCCATGTAGGCAATCGGGGTGAAGTGTCTTGCCCAAGGACACAACGTGGTTGCCGCAGGTGGGATTCGAACCGAGGACCTCTCGGCTTGCAGCCTGCACCTCTACCAACTGAGCCACCGCGCCCCCTCCATTTTCTTGATATTTGCTTGTACTTTCTACTTACTAATTTGTAACCTTATATATGATTATCTGGAAATAAAATACTGTTTAAACTAATTCTTGTTTATGGCGATGCTGAAATTTGTATTGTGCATCCGCTGAACATTGGAGCATTTACTCTCTTGTTGTGTGAGGTTACTGGATGTGCAGAGGCTGGAAATCTGAGATAAATTTGTGGTGATGCCAAATGGTAACAAATAATACTAGAGACCTAAACAAGGAAACATTTTTGCAAGCTCTCGTCCAATCAGAGGGTGAGGATATTAGTCTTATTGGAATATTTTGAAATATTAGTACCAAATATTATAAGCTAATGTGATGAATTGATGGTAACTAAGACACAAAGTGTCGCAAGATTGGAAATCTAGAAAATACACGAAGGCTAAAAATCCACCTCCCCAATTTGGCTAGAAGAGCAATAGTCCTCCTAAATTTCAGCTGATATGCAAATGTTGAAATAGGAGACATACCTATTACAAACAACTATTTTATGATGTAACATGTTTAACTGTTATAAGCCTCAGCCACAACCCTGCAAACACATAACATTGCTTCAGCATTATATTACATTGTCGCTGTATCTGAACTGGAAACAGAAGTTTGTCAATACAGTGTAATGCACATCAAGAGAGATAACAACTCCCCAAATGTTCAATGTCAAAACGTCTGCTCAAAATTCCTGGTTTAATTTTATTATTTCTGTGTGGGAAATATAAAAAAAAATAAATAAATGAAGTTGCTCTCATATCTTTCCACCAAAATGAATAAATACCACTATACGCATCTATTGTATAATAATTGAGAAGACCAGTGAAGGTGTGGTTTAGAGACTATTGACAAGAGCTAACACAAAGAGACTGACTGATAAACAAGTCGTTGTTACACAGGATATTTCAGTTGAACTAAATACATAATACTTACCTCATTGAATTTACACCATTGGATAAAAGCACACAAAAAAAACCCCACAAACATTATCCAGTTTCCAATTTTGGCTGATTTGTTGAGTGGAATGTTGCAATAATTCACCTGATTTCATTTTTATGGCCTGCGAATTGGACTCATCGTCCAACTTGTAAAATTGAGGAATGGAAAATGTAGGGCTAAAAAAAAAGCCTGCCTTGAAAAATTTTGAGCGGACAGTAGGCAGGCAGCCCACCTTGAAAATGTCAGCCCTGGTGTTGAGGTTGAACATATGCTCCGGGACGCAAACCTCAGACCATGTTACCATCAATTCATCACAATAACATATATGTTCCAATAGACACTACCCATAGCCCCAAACCTACATCGTGAAAGGAACAAGGCAACCTTTAACAATAAGTTTTAGTAAATAAACCTCTTGAGATTTTGATTTAAACATATTTTATTGTCGTACGATGTTGACTGACAAAAGGATTGGAACACAAGTTACTGCAACTTAGTTATGTTCCTCTCCTAATATACAATGGCGAATCATACATATAAGATTTACATAACGACATAAACAAAATAGCATAATGAGTTAGACTTGATTTAATAAACAGATAGAGAAATGAAGAAAATGTTAAGGTTACCATAGTCGTTGGGTTGAGAAATAAACTTCGGATAATTAGTTATTATAAGATAATGTAGAATAGTCAGTGAGGTGCACCACAGAATGCGAAAGTGACAGGCAGTAGTTGGTCTCGTGCGTTCAGCCCCAAAGTCTATACCAGATCTAAATGATGGCCGCATAAAGCCTCTAATTGCGAATTCGTGTTTTTTTTAAAGATTCCATATCCTACATCACTGTTCTTACACCCAGATCGCTAAACTATGAAAATTCGTACGGAATAGCATGGTGTGCGCACCAGTATATAAAGACTGGAAGGTTGCATCTAGCAAATAAGTAAGGAAGTTTCTTTCACATACTGGCGCACATCAACCTTTCCTTTTTCTTTTTCTTACAGACTGAAGCCAGCCAAACCAAACGCTAAAGGGGATGTACCACACAGCACAGTCAGGAATCCAAACCAACTCAGTCCTCAACCTCTTGAGTATCCCATGATGGCACTAGATAAATTATCAATAAATCAGATAACGGTCAAGGTCACTCCATGTTAGTTCAAATCATAAACCGATTTGTAACTTAAACAACACTTCATTCGGAACACATTTTGCTGCTCGTGTGAAAATCTACAAGTGGTTAGCAAGTCACTCCACTTTTCCACAATCCATTCCAATGAGAGGGCCATAAGCAGAGTTTAAAAGTTTCTTGAGAATATTACTGGCTGGTGTTTGCCTTTATTTTGGGTAAAAAGTTGCTATAGATGAAATTTACAAGGCTGTACAGTTACTCAGTTAACAATGAAAGATTTTAAAACAAGAAAGTGTGACCAACACTGCTCATTGCACAGGGTTAGTCACACCATCTGGTTACAAGCCAGAAAATAAGCAGACTGTCAACTGCAAAATGAGGTCTCCAGAGGGTGAATTTAGTGATGCTACCCTGCACAGTAGGGTAGCATCACTAAATTTACCATTGTGTACTAAGGCTTCCACGTTTACACGTGTAAACGTGAACGTTTCGTTTATGGGCATTAAACGTTTACAGTTCTGGTAAACGTGTACACGGAATGAAGTTTTAATAGAGTAATTTCAAAATTGCAGATTAATGCAGAAAGTCAAAGAAACCAAAAAAAAATTTCCAACTGTGCAATGCAATATTTTGGTAATGCTTCAGAAAAACTGTGTACTGGTTCCGACTGGCGCCGCCGCCACAGTAACTGAATGAAATCATCTTCAAATCATGTGATATCATATGTGACACAGTCACGTGAGCCGCATGTCACTTGCTTATCTTTGGTGTTTCCTTCGAAATATGTGTGGGATGTTTTATTCAGATTTACATGTATATTCCCAAAGTGATACACAATTGTTCTCGATGATTTCGTTCATCTGACATGAATTATTAAATTATTATTCACACATGGGATGATCTTAGGATCGATTTATGGAGTATGACAGACAGACAGACTGGCACTTGCGGTGTTTGAAAATTTGGATTCCCCTGCATGGTTTGTAGACTTTGTTTATTTTTGCGACATTGCATTCCACTCTCAAGTCCGGTATTGTCACTATTGTGTGCCATTGCAACTCGCTCCAACGTTACTGTTTGAAAAAGTTAAAAAATTTATAGTAATTTATATATTTTTTATACTTACCAATGACCCAGACTTAGCTGGTGCTAACTCTAACAAAACCAGGGCCAAACACAAATTTTGCCCCCCAATCCCCAAAATTTGCATCCAAAACAAAAAGAAATCATGTCCTAAAGGACCTCCATACTACGCCTCTACTGCGCATGCGCAGTGACGCAGACGTCCCGAAATTGGCGCCAAATATCATTCTTACTGGCAGTGCCTGGTCAGCGCTATGTACTCAGCGGGGAGGCAAGAGTTCCCAACTCCAGGGAGGGCCATCCCCGTCTGGGTCATTGGTAAGTATAAAAAATATATAAATTACTATAAATTTTTTAACATTTTTATACTGTACCAATGACCCAGACTTAGCTGAATAGTAAACAGGCTGGAGGGCCTAGGACATAGAGGAAAATCCAATAAGCTCAACTATATAGTAAAGAGGTAACCCCTTAAGGAGAAAAGGAGTATTAGGCTTTACATGTATCTTTCTTATTTAAAATTAAATTAGAAAGATACACTACCCTTAATAATTGAGCACAATAACATTCATGTTCTCTATTAACATCCAGTATATCCCTTATACTAATTATTTTTAAAGCAAGCCAATAAATAAAGTAGTCCAGAGAATTGAGACTCTTTATAGTCATTTAAAAGTGTCCGAGTATTGTATATTAAAGCCCGTTTGACACTTGACATATACAAATGCTTCACACCGAGCTACACTTTAAAAATAAGACATGAATGAATTTTAACATTAATATTACACTTTAAAACCATCCCGGAAGCGACTCAGAAATACTGACTTGGAGGAGGCATTCCCTTGCTTTTCACTATAAAGCAGGTGACCTAAGGGAACACCCGCCCCCCCCCCCCCCTTCCCCTTGCCCTGGGTCAAATAGCCCAGAGCGAAGAGGGCAGCCGGACGGAGTCACTGCCGGAACAGAAAGCCTGCATAACTATAGTTGCAACTGTTTAGTGGACGACATTCTGAGCAACAGATAACGGACCTAAACAATGCAGGTCTCCAGAAATGGACTCAATATTTCTGAGATAAATATTCGTAAATGTGGATGGCTGAGACCAATAAGCAGCCTTCATTAAATCTGTAATAGCAACACTATTAGCATAAGCCTAGGAAGTAGAAAGACCTCTTACTTCATGAGCAGAAATCTTAAGCACAGACTGCTGAGAAGAAGATAAATTTTCATAAGCAGTACGGATAGTTAATTGAATCCATCTAGCAATAGAATGGACCGAAATGTCCTTTCTATTAGGCATCAAAGACAGAAAGAAACGTTTCCGTCCCTTTCTGATAAACTGAGATCTCTGTTTATAGATACGTAATGCTCTAACAGGACAGAGTAAAGGCCTACGCCCGTCTGAAGACGGAAGAGCCTTAATAACAATAGGTTCCGGATATTTATTAGGAGCCTGATTCTTAGCTAAAAAAACCCACATTAGTAGTGAAGGTGATAGTGTTCCCAACACTACGATAGTGAGAATCATCCACCGACAGTGCATGAAGCTCACTGACTCTTCTAGCAGAAGAGAAAGCTAAGAGAAAAGCTGTCTTATAAGATAAGAATTTGAAATCTACTGTCCCAAGAGGTTCAAATGGCTTTTCCTTCAATTTAAGAAGAACCCAAGCTAAATTCCACTTAGGAATTAATCTAAGAGTTCTGGGTCTATTTATCGAAAAGTTTCTAACCAACTTAGATAAAGAGACATTAGATCCAATTTGTAAACTATCATGATGTGCATAGGTATCAGATAACATAGATCTATAACCCTTTATAGTAACAGGCTGCAGTTTGATTTCGTCAAACAAGTATACTAGAAAGTTTGCAATGTCTGGTATAGAGGGATCGAATATATCTACAGAATGATCCCTACACCAACGATGAAAAACCTTCCACTTAGCCGCATAGTTTAGCGAAGAGGAGGTCCTCCTACAGTTAGAAATCGCGTCCACTGCTCGTCCTGTAAAGTGTTTGCCATGCAAGAAGGACCGCACAACAGAAAAACGTGAAGGTTGAGATCTTGCGGGTTGTGATGGAGTTGGCGCGATTTCCCCTGCGAAAGAAGATCCTCCCGTGGAGGAAGCTTTCGCGGTAGGTCCCACAACAGACACCTGAGTAGATTTATCCACGGTCTCTGTGGCGACAGAGATGCTACCAACAGAATCTTGCATTGAGATTGTTTTATCTTTAGCAATACTTGTTGAATTAACGGCGCTGGAGGATACGCATATCCTATCATTCCGTCCCAAGGGATCGACAGAGCGTCTACTGCAAATGCTCTTGGATCCGGACACGGAGACACATACGTCTGCAACTGATTGTTGAGATGTGTCGCAAATAAGTCTATCATTGGCTGTTCCCATTGGTAGCAAATCTGATTGAATACTTGTTTGTTGAGAGTCCACTCCGACGGCAACAAGCGACCCTTTCGTGAAAGGGAGTCTGCTAACACATTCAGACGACCCGGTATGTGACGGACCGAAAGAAGAACGTGATGTTCTAGCGCAAACAGAAGGATTCTTTCCGTTAGATTGAACAACGGAACTGAATGAGTGCCTCCCTGATTCCGTATATACGCCACTACTGTCGTATTGTCGGATAGGATTTGGACATGAGCATTGTGAATAATGTCCATCCAGTGACGTAACGCAAGCCAAATTGACAACATTTCCTTGATGTTTATGTGCTTGCACAGGAATTGCGGATCCCAAAGACCCTGGCATCTCGAATCCGTTGGGATTAATGATGCATCCCAACCTGTTTGACTGGCATCCGTCATAATGGTAAAACTCGGATCCGGCAACTGCAGCGGAACTCCCTGAGTTAACCACTGAATGTTTGCCCAAGTCTGAATCTCTTGTTTCACTTGATCTGACAAGAGAACGTCTACATCGAGCGAGTGAATTTTCACACTCCAATTCTGAGTCAAGAAAATTTGAAGAGGACGTGTGCGTAACCGCCCCATCGGAATGAGATCCGCGGCGGCTCCGCACAGACCTATCAGTCTCATAAATTCTCTCGCCATGACTTTGTCTGCGTGCAGACAATAGCGAGCGAAACAACTGACTAATTTCGCTCTGGTTAACGGCAGACGAACGAGATTGTTGTGCGTCTCGAAGCTCATTCCCAGATGAGTGAATGACTTGGACGGCACCAGATCCGACTTCTCCTCGTTTACTGTAAAACCGAGACGTCGGAGCAATAGAAGAAGATTCTGAACATCGTTCTGAAGCGTTAACTCGTTGCCGTACCTCTGAAGAATGTCGTCCAGGTAGGCCGACGTTACCGCAGATGAATGAGCTCGGAAATAGATCATTACCGAGTTCATTACCCGAGTGAAAGCCCAGGGTGCTAGATTCAATCCGAAGCACATCGCCCGGAATTGATACACCACTCCTAGGACTGCGAAGCGTAGGTACTTTCGGAATGTCGGATGTACCATGACGTGAAAGTACGCATCTTTGAGATCTATGCTCGTTGCATAATCGTTCACCCGAATACTCGCTCTGACCGACCGAATCGTCTCCATATAAAACTTCGGAGCGACAATCAGCTTGTTTATCCAGCTCAAATCTATGACTGGACGGAACGAGCCGTCTGGTTTCGGAACCAGAAACAGATGGCTGTAGAATCCCGGAGATTCCTGGTTTTCTACGACCTCTACCGCATTCTTCATTAAAAGAGACTGCACCTCTGATAACAGAGCGTCTCTTTTCTGCGGATTTGACGGAAGATGAGTCCACTTTGGACTTCGAGTTAATGGAGGTTTTCGTTTGAAGGATATCTTTAGACCTTCCGAAGTCACTCCTCTCACCCAAGGGTCGTCCGTAATCGACGCCCATTCTTGTGAAAAGCTCGACAACCTTCCGCCAACTGGTACGCGATAGAGGTTTAAGCCATCACCTCCTGGACCTGCGAGGCCTGCGGTAGGAGAAACCACGTCCTCCACGGCCCGCACCTCGCCCCGTCGACCTCGGGGCATCCGACCGATTGTCCCGGCCTGAAGGACGTCCCGAACGAGAGTCGCTACCCTGACGGTCTCTCGAATAAGACCAAGAGGACGCACCGGAACCTCTATAGGAACCTCTCTTGGGCGCATTAGACCCAGAAGTGCCTGTCTTATTCTTGTCTGCTGTATCCGACTTCTTAGGAGCAGATTTGAACAACAGAGAATCCTTAGCTTTCTTTGTAATTTTATCATAAATAGCAGAAAGCTTGCCGTCAAAGAGAAGTTCTCCTGAGACCGAAGCGACTCTAAGAGAGTTCTTCACCTTAGTATCCACTAGTGTGGATGTAGCTAGGGCTGCGTCACGTCTAACCAACTCCAGATTTGCCACTGAAAGGGCGGAGTTACACGTGGAATAAGCTACTGCCCTTGAAAGAAGTCTTAAAGAGGATTGTATATCCTGAAACTCTTTCCCTTGAAGGCGCAGTGATAACGCCTTAGTAAGGTGATCTGCGTAAGATAAGGCATCTAAATTGGCTCTGTTAGACGCAATAGCTGTTTCCAACACCGCGGTTGGAATAGAAGCCGACGACGGTAATGATAGCTCTAAGTCTTCCGCCTCGTCGTCCATACGCAGAGGAACTCTCGGTATACCCTGTCCTGCCGTATCGAATTTATTCCTTGCATTAATGAAAGGCAGGTTGAGAGTATTAGCGGACAAGAAACATGCTTTCCCCGTCTTGGAAGCAAGTTTAAATATAGCGTCGTTCAATAATTCAAATGTTCTTGCAACATTATTGGACTGCGACGGAAACTCGGGAGCGATGTCCCTAAACCGCTCAAAAAAGTCCAATGACGCTATAATCCTCTTGTCCGGAACCGCAGCAGTCTGGCCCGACGGAACAACTTGAGGGAGAAAGTGCCGGATGAAGTCCACGGCAGCTTTATGTTGTTCCGAAAGGGATAGCTCCAAGTCATCCGTATCCCTTTCACCATCCGGTCGGACCTCATGATGTTCCCGGTTGTCCGCCCCCGATACTTCGGCGGAGCATACCGACCCAGCGCTGTCGGATAATTCTCGATCCGACACCGTTTCTGTTGGCTGCTGGGATGCTGCGATAAGCTGTGCTATCTGCACAAGAATGTCCGGCGTCGAGACCTGCGGAGGCGCAGTCTTTCGCTGCTTCGCCGAGGGCAGCTCCGCATCAGATGGCTCCCGCATACTTTTCCTATGCGAACGTCCGGAGTCCATCGGTCTCGAATCCCTGGCTGCCGGATGGTGTGACCTGGTCGCCGAAGAATCCTTGATCGGCAAAACTGGCAATATATCGGCGGTCATGCAGCCAAGGTGCGGTCGTGTGCGCTGACGAGAAGAGGAAGCCTTAACAGTCTCCGCGGACTGCTTATACAACAGAGCGTCCCGAGCGACGGACGTATGCTCCGCTAAAGACACATTCTGTACCACAACATCTGGTCCCAGATGTTGTTGTACGAGAGAGGGGCCTCTCTCGCTCGCGGCCCGGCTGGACCTGGACGAGCTAGGAACCGGACTCAAAGGCTTCCTCCGTTCTCGCTTACTATCCGCCGTCACTGGGTGTGCATCTATTATGTTTATAGTGCTCGCATCACCCAAAATTTCCTCCTGGACCGCATCGGACGAACCCGGCTGCCGAACCATTCGGTGAATGGACGCTACACCGGGCGAGCTAGCAGACGACATTTGTCTAATCTCCATGAGCACTTTTGCCGCTAGCTCTGAATTCATTTGTGACGAAGGACGCACACTTGTAGAAGATAACATGGAAACATCACCCTGTTCTTGTTCCTCTGAAATAGAAACTGAGAGAGTAGAGTGACCTTGCGGAGAAAGAGCCGGCATAGCCCTTTCTCCAGAAACAACATATCGTGACACACGTTTCCAATGTTTCTCATCCCAATATTCACAAATGGGACAGGGATTAATGCGAGAACACGGACTACAATTAATACAATGATCATGAAAGTCAGAGGAAGATTTCTTCCTATTACAATTTGAACAAAGTCCCTTCATTGTGAAAGAACAACAACAAGTCCTAGTTACTCGCAAAAACCCCTGACACAAAGATACATAATAACATGATCCATTAATAAATGAAAAAACAATTACATATCAAAATAATTTTGAAAAAATATTTTTTCAGCGAAGCCCAAGTTGCTGAAAAGTAATGTTGAGCCCCGATGGATCCGATGGCAAAGTGTGGTCAAAAATTTTAAATTTATATTAAATAATTAATGAGACACTTACGGATAATATAAATGTATCTTATAATGATATAAACTACAGCAAAGGCAAACAGCCCCCCTCAAAAAAGGCTGTTGCCAATGAAAACAAACAGTGTAAAACACCAGAAAACATGACTCCAGGCACTGAAAAAACTGGCCCGGAATCAGTCATCAAATTACACTCTATCTGATGCAAAACAGAGACTCCCAGGGGAGAATCTGCAGAACATCAGATGGAAGATGCAGAACACAAACGTTATACACCCATGGGTGAAAACGTAACTATGGGGAAAACAACAGAAAACATTCTGTAACCAAGCAACTCTCCCAGGAAATTTTAGAAATGAACTTTCTCAAAAATATGCCAAAAGCATGGGAGAATTGCAAGGGGGGACTTTAGAAGGCTAGGGGAGAGGAAACACTGAATAAGCAGTGCAACATTTAGCAAGAATGACAACAAGAGGCCCATGCCTCGAAAATAGGCAACTTAACATAATTTCCTAAAAAAATTTTAAGTACAGCCCTGATTATTTTTTGTCACTTCTTTTTCCTCTCCTCCTTCTATCCTCCTTAGAATCACATTTTCTCCAAAAATTACGTGTCTGGCATCCTTTAAACTGAGATTTACAAGCACAAAGATCAGTGAGATGTTGACTGATGAAGGGCCAAACAGAGAATGATATTTGGCGCCAATTTCGGGACGTCTGCGTCATTGCGCATGCACAGTAGAGGCGTAGTATGGAGGTCCTTTAGGACATGATTTCTTTTTGTTTTGGATGCAAATTTTGGGGATGGGGGGGCAAAATTTGTGTTTGGCCCTGGTTTTGTTAGAGTTAGCACCAGCTAAGTCTGGGTCATTGGTACAGTATAAAAATACAAGGAATTTCACCCCGAACCCACCAGAATGAGCTCAGAGACCCCCATAAATTTAAAAATTTACCTGGGGGAGAATCCCCCAGACCCCCCCTCCCCCCACCCCATAGACCGAGCGACTTTGCCTTCGGCATCTGCATGCTGTGATCCTTCGTCTACGTCGTTTTTGGATGAACTGTAAATCGGCTGTCTCAATAACATAAATTGTATGCCCTGTAAAGATATGATGAACTTACTGTGTAATATTACACACTTCTATCAAATATTGACTACTTGCATTGTTAGTTCGTGTAAACGTTTCCGTTTCGTTTACAGACAGTCGTTTAAACGTTTACAATTTTGTCTAAATGTGGAAGCCTTACTGTGTACCTCAATCTGAATCAGGATCTCAAAACTAAACAAAAAGAGGTACCCAGAGGATAAATTGGCCCACTGTATGGGATAGCATAATCAAATTCACCTCATTTTGCAAATGTCAGACTGCTTATTTTCAGGCCTGTCTGGTTATAAAAAAAAAAAAAGGTAACCGCCATATCACACACTACATGAAAATGTACACTCAATAAGGCAGTGCATGCAGAGGGTTAGTTGCATAATAGAGATTATCTTATTTATAACCAGAAAGAAAAGAGTGACGAACCCTGTGCATTGCACTGAGTTAGTTTGTAAGCTAATATACATTACAGTAAGCAGTGCACAGGATTAGTTGGTTGGCTGCCATATCACACACCACATGAAAATAAACACTAATGCTGTAAAAATGCACAGGGTAGGTTTGTTACATGTCACAAAGGGTGAAGGATTCAAGGAACAACTGGAAATACTTATACTGGATTGTGGAATTTTTTTAAAGTGAATTCCAAAAATGAAAACACATTCTTTTTCCATTAGGCCCTGTTTCTGTTTCTCAGGCCATTTTTTTTTTAAATTTCATGTGGGTGTGTTTTATTTTATTTTTTACTTTTGTAATTATTTCTTTGCCAGCAAAAGTTCATGTTCTTGGTTTGTTCTATGTTTTAGGCCTTATAATCTACAAAACAGCATGGGTGGTAGTGTATTTCATCCCTTGAGTGCAAGAAGGCTTTGCAATGATAAAGCATTTATTTATTTAAGGTAATTCGTTTTACAAGGATTGTCGAACAAGTTATGCAAATTATATTAACACCTCTCCTTGGCCCAATGGTGCAGGTGTGTGGGATGACCTTCATAGCGGCAACATCATGGCCTCACTCTTCTCGAATACTACAAAGGGATCTTTAGCCTGCACGAAGAGTGTCTCTCTCGGCACAGAGGACAGCCATTTTACGTCCCCACCTGATAGGACGGTACACTGTGATAGCATCAACCCTACAACTGATGCTGATAGAGTATGTTCGGAACCTCGAGAAATTTCCCCACACAAGGATCGATCCCGGGACCTCTAGCATGAGAGACCAGTGCACTTATCCACTTGGCCACCAGTCTCTAAAGCATTGCAACACCTTGTTGCACTCAAGGGACAAATTTATCAGTTTTATTAACTAGGTAAAATATCAAGCATGAACTATTTAATTTTTATTTTTTTAAAGTTTGCATTGGTTATAAAAAGAGAGTATGCGGCAACCGAAAGGACCATGTGAGAGGGCCTGAGAAACAGATTTTTAACTTTTTTAGGCCTTAATACCTTGTTTTTTATGACCCCTAAATACATGGTCTGCCAGTTCAACCACAGAAAGGTGCTTGCTTTCCCAAATATTTGGGAATAAATAACTTGCCCACTATCCAACTTGAAGATGACTCTTCCTTATGATAAGCACACAAATATTACCATATTTTTGTTCTCATTCAGTTCAAATCACCAAATATTGCCATATCTCCCAACAATTTCTCAGAAAGCACTTTCCAACAGTATGTCAAATAAAAACATTTAATAACAAGAGGTCCTGAGGGGCCTTAATCACTCCCCTGACAAAGTGGTTCAAAGAAGTATTTGGGGTCATATGCAGTTAGACATGGTTCATCAACACTACAAAGGAATGAAGTCATGAAAGGCAAATTTTATGGAAAAACACTAAGGAATGGATTTGAACAAACTTGAACCTAACCTGCTCCTCCCCCCCCCCCCCCCCCCATAGAGAGCCCAAATATTAAGCCAGGGACTCAAATTGAACAAACTTGAAACTGATCCCTGTTGAGATGTTATATATCAAATATGAAAGATTTCTGACTGGTGGATCTGAAGAAGAAGGTTTTTAAAGAAATGTCCTCTAATTGCACTAAGTTAAACTTGCACTAAGTTAAACTTTGGGCTCCAATATAGAGCCAAAATATTAACCCAGGGATCCGAATGGAACAAACTTTAACCCTTTACCTAACCTGAAAAGCAGACGACACTTGCAAAAATAATTCTTGAATAACTACTTTTTTTAATTTTTTGTCTCAAAAACATAGGTTATGACCCCTCGCTGGAACGAGCTCGTTCCAACGAGGGGTCATAACCTATGTTTTTGAGACAAAAAATGAAAAAAATAATGAAAATTAATTGGTGATTTTTGAGAATAGCGCTGGCCGGGTTTGGCCGTTATGTTAGGTAAAGGGTTAATGTGACCTACACAGAGATGTTGTATACCAAATAAGAAAGGATTTTGACTGGTGGAAGATGATTTTAAAAAAAAATTCCCTCATATTGCACTGTTAAAATTAATAATAACCCAGGGGCTCGATTTGAACACATTTGAATCTGACTACCCTGGAGATGTTGTATACCAAATATGAAAGCATTCTGACTGGTGGATCTGAAGAAATAGATTTTTAAAGAAATTTTCTCATATTGCACCAAGTTAAAATTCCGGCTCCCATAGGGAGCCCAAACACAAACCCAGGCACCAGATTTGAACAAACTTAAATCTGATACCCCTAGAGATGTTGTATACCAAATATGAAAAGATTCTAACTCGTGGATTTGAAGAAGAAGATTTTTAAAGAAATTTCCACATATTGCTCTAAGTTAAAATTCCCAATTATCAAACCAGGAACCCGATTTGAAGAAACTTGAATCTGAACCAACTCCCCCCCCCCCCCCCCCCTCCCACCCCCCACCCAATTTCCGCTAGAGATGTTATGTACCAAATATCAGAAGATTATAATTGATGGTTCTGGGGAAGAAAACAATTTATGGATGCTATCAGAGTAATGACCCCTGTGATGCCTGCCTCCTGTGTGCATGGCAGCTTTATTTGAACAAACTTGAAGTGACATATGATAAGGAACATGCAATCAAATTTGGTTCAATTCGGCCCAGTGGTTTATGAAGAGAAGTCGATAATGTAGAGTTAATGCCGGATGGATGGACGGGTAGACAAATGACAGATGGAAAGTGATTAGTAAAGCTCCCCAAGCTTTACTCAGGTGAGCTAGAAATAAAAGAAGTCAAAGTGACTTCAATTTCAAAAGTTTGTTCTTAAAGCTTTACCTAATATGCCTAATAGATGACAGTCAATATTCCAATTTAACTCTTTACCTAACATAACGGTCAGTACCAGTTAGTGCTATTCAAAAGGTTCACAATTTAAATCTCATTACTTATTCATTTTATGTCTCAAAAATATAGCTCAATGAGTTTGTTCCAATGAGGAAGTCACACGCTGTGCTTTTGTGGAAAATAATGACAAATTCTAGTATTCATGAAATATTTTTGCACCTGTCGTCAGCTATCAGGGCTGGTTAAAGGGTTCAATATTGAAAAATGTCCATTTTTCCCTTCAAAAACATATACTCTTCCAAACAAGAAAGTGTGCATGCTAAAAAATAACACTAAAAAAAGATATATATCATTTTCATTCATGGAAATTTTATTCAATCACAGATGAATCAATTTGTGATCAACACGAGAAATTTCATTACGCTACGACAAATACTCTTGGTGCCATGGAGAGTCAAAGACACTAAGGGTCAAACACAAAAGTCACACACTCAATATCTGGTATGACCTCCGTCTGCATCGACTACTGCTGTGCATCTACGCCTCATGGAAGCGAACAAGTTAGCATGGAAGTGGGTTAGGGTTGGGTTAGGGTTAGGGTTAGGTAGGGTTAGGGTTAGGTTAGGGTTAGAGTTCGGTTAGGTTAGGGTTAGGTTAAGTTTAGGGTTAGGCTAACCCTAACCCTACTCTACACCACTGCAGTCGAGCACGACGATGACATAACGTCAAAATCGGACGAATTGCAGGTCTTCAAGGATGTAAGCTGTATTCTCTCAGCCGGTTGATTACTGTTTGAGGATGTATCCGTCTCAGGTTAGGGATGTTCCTGGCTGTTGTCGTTGCCGTTTGTTGCCAGTTCCGGAGATGGACGACACGGATATACCGATCTTGTGCAGGGGTGGTAACTCGGGGTCTCCCGGAGCGGGGTTGGTCTCGAACGTCATCATGTTGTGCATATCGATGGACTAGCCTGTCTACAGTGTTACGGTGGCAGTTCAAATGCTGGGCAACCTCTCTGTGTGTTCTGCCAGCTCTTATCATACCCAGGGCAAGGAGACGTTGATTCATTGTCAATCTTGGCATGCTAATGTGGAGTCGTTTTAACAGCAACGCAAGTTTGAATGTGAACGATAGGAAGGCCTTACTTTAGTGTTTAAATACCCAAGAATTCACACTGCTGCATGAATTTTCAGACTCTCCACTTGCAAAACATGCCTTTTCACAAACGTGCAGCACGTCATTTAACGTTAATGCAATTTTAACGGGGAAAGCTGTTTTTGTGTTCAACATAACTATTCATGAACAGGTTAACACTCTTTACACCTACGGAATTATTTTTTTGGAGTTTGGTCAATTTCTGCAATGCACACTTTCTTTTTTGGTCGAGTATAGTTATGACCCCTCATTGGAATGACATCAACAAGTTCATTTTAACCATGTTTTAAAACCAAAATAACCAAATTTGAATGATGAATTTTGAGTATTGTGATGGGTGGATTTGGTTAAAGGCTTAGTAGATAACTGCTACAAGACTACTTCTATAGATGGTGACAATTGTTTACCAAATGTAATGCCCAGTGTTATTTGCAAACAAGAGGCCCTTAATTGGTCACCTCAGAAAGTTGTTTGAAGAAGGATTTAGCCCTTTGAACCCTGGTGGTATCTTTTGTCAGTTCAATGGCTGCATTTGGAAGAATCCATGCTCATATTCATTATTTGGGGGTAGATCAATTAATATTTTCAACGTGAAGCCATGGGTACCAAATACCAAATATCAAAAGATTCTGACTGGCAGACATGAATAAGAGAAGAGTTTTAACCCTTAAAGGCCTATTTCTGACTTTTCCGACCTGAGAACAGGTGACCTTAACATGCCATTATGAGTAGGTCCTGCTGACAATAAACAAATTACATAGACAGTGGTTTCTAGTCAAGTCTTGGCTGCCTGTTAAGGCAGCCAAGACTTGACCAGAACTCACTGTTAAACCCCTGGACATGTACAGGCTGTGGTCAGGTGTAGATTGAGGACAATTGTCCAGGCTCTTAAGGATTAAAGAATATTCCTCATACAGCACCAAGTTGAAGTCTGGGCTTCCATAGGAAGCACAAATTTAACTCCAGAGTCAAGATTTAAACAAAGTTGAAACTGAAACTCCTAAGGGTACTGTATATCAAAAGATTCTAATTGGTGTTTTTGAAGAAGATTTTTTAAAATCTCTGGGGTTACTAACAGAGTTATGCCCCTGTGGTCCCCCCTCCCTCCCCCTCCCCCTCCCATAAAACATGGGCATGGCAACTTTATTTGAACAAACTTGAATTAACATATGATAGACAGATGGAAAGTGATAACTAAAGCTCCCCTTGAGATTTACTCAGGTGAGCAGAAAATGCCATTCATATTGCATTTTTTCATTAAGCTTTTCCTCTAAATCTTGGCTATGTTTTGGAGTCGAAAAATGGAAAATTTATTTTCTCTTCTAGACATGATAGGTAAAGGGTTAATGAATTATTCCTGAAGCCAAGCTGAAATTAAGAAATTTATAAAATATCTCACCTTTCAGACTGAACTAGTTGCATTATAGCCTGCATGCCCTGCAATTGAATCTCTGGCTCACATGCCTGTAATAAAAGTTGTTTTAAGTTTCACCATCTCTATACAATATATTTTGAAAAGCTCTGCAACATTTACCCCATATTAAAATTTATCTGAATGAATGAAAGATTCTTTACTTGGCTGCATACATGTATGCAATATTTTTTATACACAATAAATAACAAAGAAAGTGAACACTGTATGGAAGTGACAAACTGGAAAAAGCTGTCTTCCTGATATTCTCACACATGAACTTTTATTCCTTATACATATATAATTTATTTCTTATATACAGACCAAAGATATTTAATACATCAGGCCTGGAAATAACATGCAAATGATCATTTAGGTTATGTGGGGTTTATGTCAATTGTAAAATAAACGAACGAACTGCAGGTTATGACAAAATAATACAACATTGCATTATTAAATTGCTAATCTCATATGTTCTACCAGAAAGACTTGACAATCTTTCAGAACTATTTTGACTCAAAGGTTGAGCATTGCATCCACATTATGAATAGAATGGCATGATGTTTCCATTCCAAGAATTTCTGCCTAAATAAATAGCAACAACTAATGCATGGTCAAGCTTTGGCAAGATCGCGCATTTGTTTTTACTATTTATTAAGACAGAAATCTTGTGTGAAGATGTAAAACAGCATGACTGGCACATAACAATACTTTTTTTTTTTGGTTATCACCATGCTAAATAATGCAACGTGCATTTGGGTTATGATATAAGCCCTTTACATCCAGACCTGATACATTAGTCTTAGGGGCACGGAGGCGTTGTGGTAACCGGTTCTCGTCAGATCACCGAAGTTAAGCAATGTCGAGCCCAGTTAGTCTTCGGATGGGTGACCATCTGAGCAATCGATTTGGGCTCCTGCACTGTGTCCTTGGGCAAAGCACTTAACCCTGATTGTCCACATGGAGGCACGATGATGCCGTGTACTAAGGTGTACTGCACGTCGATGGTGTGCATGTCTTCAACCAATCTAACCCTGCTTGTGCTGCAGTGCAGAGTTACGATGTTGGGGAGCTGGCAGCTGCTCGTCGTTGCTCGGTGGCTCTGTCCGGGTACTCCGGCTTCCTCCACACTAAAACTGCCATGGTCACGATTAGCCATTGTGCATAAGTATGTGACCTTAAAACATCAATAAATAAATAAATACATTAGGCTACACAAAGTAGATCTTCTGTTTCTCAGGCTATCATTTGTAAAATTGCATGCGGGGGAGCTTTTTTTTATTTTATTTTTTATTCCAGTACTTACTTCTTTGCCATCAAAAGTTCATGTTCTTGGTTCAAGTGTTAGGCCTCATAATCTACAGAATAGCATGGGTAGTGGTGTATTTCATCCCTTGAGTGCAAGAAGGCTTTGCAATGCTAAAGCATTGCAAAGCCTTCTTGCACTCAAGGGACAAATTCATCAATTTTTTTTAACTTGGGTAAAATATCAGACATAAACCATTTAATTTTTATTTTTTTTTAAGTTTAAATTGGTTATAAAAAGAGAGCATGTGGCAGCCAAAAGGACCATGCGGGAGGGCCTGAGAAACAGATTTTTAATTTTTTTAGGCCTTAGTCTTAATACTTTTCGAAGGAGAGATATTTTTTCCTCGAAAACAGTGTTTGACCCATCATTAGAAATAGCTCAACAAGTCTATTCCATTGAGGAATCATGACAAATGCTTCACATGGAAAAGATCAAAAAAATCTTTTTCACAGAACAGATGTTAGCTGTGAAATGTGTTAACTGGTTGAGTGTTAAATTATATTTCAAGGGTGATTTGTAATGCGAGTATTTTTTTTTCCAAAGATACCATGCTACCAGAAAGGGGAGCCTTAGTTTAGCAAGATTTGGTTAAAAATTAAGTGTTTTGTTAATATTTATTGGAGATTGCCTCTTGGTACATTCCAATAAATTTTAACAAAACAATTTTATAAAACCATTTTTTTATTGCTTAGCAAAAAATAAGCTAATGCATACACTGAAAAGCCACTAAAGTGGCTTTCAGTACTTTGTTAACTGTCAAATGTATTTAATAAAAGCTGCTATCGATGATTTTACAAGGGAAGAAACTTAGCAAAACTCCTCATGTGATCAAAATTTTAAAAATAAATTAACAAAAATTTGGAAGAGTTCAAGAATCATAATGATTCAAAACTTTATTTCAAACCAAAATTGAGCTAAAAGCGTCAAGTGGACCAAATTCTAAATGGATATCTGAAGCAACAAATTCCGTCTTCCCACAGGGAGCCCAAATATGAACCAAGGGACTTGGCTTGAACAAATTTGAATCTCACCCCCCTAAGGATGCTGCATACCAAATATCAAAACATTCTGACTGCTGGATCTGAAGAAGAAGATTTTTAAAGAGAATTCCTCATTTCGAACGAAGTTATCATTCAGGCTCCCACAGTGAGACCAAATATGAACCCAGGGACTAGGCTTGAACAAACTTGAATCTCACCCCCCTAAGCATGCTGCATACCAAATATCAAAAGATTCTGATTGGTGGATCTGAAGAAGATTTTGAAAGAATATTCCTTGTACTGCACTAATTTAAACATTTGGGCTCCTATAGAGAGCCGAAATATGGACCTAGAGTTTTTATTTCAATAAACATGTGAAACAATCCTCCAAAGATGTTATATGAGAAATCTGAAAGCTTTTGGGGCAGTGGTTTGGGAGAAGAAGAGTCTTAAATGTTTTTTTCATTACCCACAGTGTAATGCTGACTCAACACTTTTTCAAAGTCCCAAAAAAGTATCCTATGATAAAACCGATAGCAATTTTTTTGGACCATTCCATTCTGTTGGCCCTAAGGAAGCTTCACACCAAATAAGAATTATCAGTGCCGTGTAGTTTTGGAGATATGGGCGTTTTAATTTTTTTCTATTTTTAGCTCCTGCGGTTCCCATGGGGTGACGGAGAAACAAAATTTGGGCATAAATTAAGTACTTATGACCCAATAAGCCCTCATATCAAATTTGGTTCAAATCTGCCTCTCGGTTTGGAAAGTTAAAAAATTTATAGTAATTTATATATTTTTTATACTTACCAATGACCCAGACATAGCTGGTGCTAACTCTTAAAATATAGGGCCAAACACAAATTTTGCCCCCCAATCCCCAAAATTTGCATCTAAAACTAAAGAAAACATGTCCAGAGAGGCCCTCCACACCTCGCCCCCACTGCGCATGCGCAGTGTCAAGGACGTTCCGAAATTGGCGCCATTTATCATTCTAATAACCAGTGCCTGGTAAGCGCTATGTACTCAGCGGGGAGGCAAGAGTTCCCAACTCCTGGGAGGGCCATCCCCGTCTGGGTCATTGGTAAGTATAAAAAATATATAAATTACTATAAATTTTTTAACATTTTTATACTGTACCAATGACCCAGACATAGCTGAATAGTAAAAAGGCTGGAGGGCCAAGGACATAGAGCAAAATGGAATACGCTCAATAAAATAAAATAGAGTCATCCCCTGTAGGGAAAAGAAGTAATAGGCCTTACATGTATCTTTCTTATTTATGATAAATTAGAAAGATACAACACCTTCCAAAAATTGAGCTTCATACATCCATGTACTCTATTAATATCCAATAATCCTTATACTAATAATTTTTAAAGTAAGCCAATAATAAAGTAAGTCTAGAGAATAGAGACTCTTATACTCCTAAAAGTGTGTGAGAATTGCATAATCATGTCCGTTGACATATGCAATATTCAAAAGCTATACTTTAAAAACTAAGACTTGAATGAATTTTATAATCTTAAACTTCTCACTAAACAACCATCCTAAAAACAGCTCAGAATTACTAACTCCGGAGGAGGTATCCCCTTGTTTTCATAGTAAAAACAGGTGACCCAAGGGAACACCCTCCCCCCCCCTTTTTTCTTGCCCTGGGTCAAATAGCCCAGAGCGAAGAGGGCAGCCGAACGGAGACACTGCCGAAACAGACAGCCTACCTAGCTATAGTAGCAACTGTTAAGTGAATGACATTCTGAGCAGTAGATAATAGACCTAACAATAGAGGCCTCCAGAAATGGACTCGATATTTCTGAGATAAAATTCATGAATGGATGGCTGAGCGCAATGAGCAGCCTTCAAAAATCTATAATAGAACACTATTAATGTAAGCCCAAGAAGTAGAAGAACTCTTACTTCATGAGCCGAAATCTTAAGCACAACTGCTAAGCCAATGAAATACCATAAGCAGTACGCTAGTTAATAGAATCCATTAACAATAAAATGGAGCGTAACGTCCTTCTACTAGACATCAAAGACAGAAGAAGCTTACGCCCTTGTAATAAACAGATATCTGTTTATAAATACATAAACTGTACCCGGAAAGAGTAAAGGCCTATGCCCATACGAAGACGGAAGGACCTTAAAATAATAGGTTCCGGATAATAGGAGCCTAACTCTTATGCAACAATCCAACCTAAATAGTAACGGAAGTATTGATTCCGAAACTATGAAAGTGAAAATCATCCATCGATAGTGCATGAAACTCACTGACTCTACAGTAAAAGAGAAACCAACAGAATTACTGTCTAAAAGGTCAGAATTTGAAAACTACTGTTTCCAGAGGCTCAAATGATTACTTAGCTAAATAAGAACCTGAAGTTAAAATCCGTATAGGAATTTTAATCTAAAGATTCTAAGTCTATTTATCAAAAAGTTACTAACTGACTTAGATAAAGAGACAAAAGACTCAATTGTAAACTATCGTAGAGTGCATAGGTATGAGGTAACATAAACCTATAACCTAAATAACAACAGGCTGCAGTAGATCTTGTGAAACAAGTATACTAAAAAATAGCAATGAGTAGTATGGAGGGATCAACCATATGAACATAATGATCCCTACACCACGACGGAAGAGCCTCCACTTTAGTCGCATAGAATAGCGAAGAAGAGGATCTCCTATAGTAAGAAATCGCGTCCAAAGCTCGTCCAGTACAGTGCTTACAATGCAATATGGACCACACAACGGAAAACATGAAGGTTGCGACCTTGCTGGTTGTGATAAAAATGACACGATTTACCCAGTGAAAAAAGATCCTCACATAGAGGAAGATTTCACGTTAAGATCCACAGTAGACAAGAGAGTAAATTACTCATGATCTCTGTGAAGATAGAGATGCTATCAACAGAAATATATTGTGGTTGTTTATCTTAGCAATACCTGCTAAAAACAACAGCGCCAGAGGATACGCGTATCCTATCATTCTGTCCTATAGATCAATAGAGCGTTAACAGTATTAGCTCAGAGATCTGGACAAGCCAACACATACGTCTGCAATTGATTAGCCAACTGTGTCATAAATAAAACATCATTGGGCGCTCCCATAGATAGCAAATCTGATTGAATACTTGTTTGTTGAGAGTCCATTCTGACAGCAACAAGCGACCCGTAAGAGAACGGGAGTGCGATAAAACAATCAGACGACCCAGGATATGACGGACCAAAACTGAACTTGGTGTACTATAACCAACAGACGGATTCTTTCCATTAAATTGAATAACGGAAACGAAAGAGTGCCTCCCTGGTTCCGGAGATACGCCACTACTGTCGAATTAAAGGACAGGAATTTGGGCATGCGTTTCTGAATAATGTTCATGCAATGACATAAAGCAAGCCTAAAAAACATTATTCCGCGGAAGTTAACTGATAGCTAAAAGACTGCGGAACCCAAAGACCCTGGCACTTCGAATCCGTAGGGATCAGTATATATCCCAATCTGTTTGACTGGCAACCGTCATAACAGCCACACTCGGGTCCGGCAACTGCGGCGGCACTCTCTGAGTCAACCACCGAATGTTTGCCCCAGTCTGAATCTCTTGTAACACTAGATAGACAAGAGAATGTATAATCAAGCAATTCATGGATTGCCGGAAAGTTGCCGTCGAAGAGAAGCTCCTCCGAGAACGAAGCGACTCTGAGAGAGTTCTTAACCTACTATCCACGCGTGGATGTAGCTAGGGCTGCCTCACGTCTAACCAACTCCAATCAGCCACTGAAGGGCGGAGTTATACGTGAACAAACTACTGCCCTCAAAAGAAATTACATTGAGAATAATATCCCGTAAATCTTTTCTTGAAGACGTAATGATAACGCCTCAGTAAGGCGGATTACGTATAATAAAGCGTCTAAGTTAAGTCTAATATACATAATGTCGTTCCCAACATTGAAATTGGAAAAGACATAAACGGTGAAAAAGAATATATGCAGTCTTTAATCACACCGTCTAGACGCATATGAACTCTCGGTATGCCCTGCTCTGCCAAAATAAACTATATGTAAAAAAGATAAAATGGCAGAAATGAGCCACGCGGACAAGAAACTAAACTATCATGCTTAGTAGCCGTCTTGTATATATATAAATATATAGCGTCGAAAAATAAAACACATGTTGTAATGACAATATTGGACTGCGTCGGTAAGTCAGGGACAAAGTCCCTGTACCGATCGAAAAATCCGAGTCCAATGACGCTATAAGTCTCTTATCCAAGATCGCAGCAATGAAGTCCGAAAAATAATCACTGGAAGAAATGCCAGAAGATATGAAAGGCATCTTCCGATACAACTAAAGGGAAAACTCGAAATCTTTCGAATCCCTTTCGCCATCCTGTCGGACCCTATAAAGCGTTCGGTCGTCCGTAGCTTGATGCAACCGCGGACCGCACCGACCCAGCGCCGTCGGATAATTCCTGATTCGACCGAGAAACCGTCAATTGCTGGGATGCTGCGAAACAACTGTGCTAACTCGGATAGCACGTCCGTCACTGAGGCCTGAGGAGCAGCGGTCTTACGATGCATTGCCGCAGGAAGCTCCGAGATCGTTACCCCGTGCATACTTCCAATATGCGAGCGAACGGAGTGTATAGGCCTCGTGTCCCTTGGCTACCGGATGGCGCGACCTATTCGCTGTGGAATCACTGAATGCCGAAACTGATCGGGTACTCGAGGTCACGTAGCCAATGTGCGGTCGTGTGCCCTGCTGTGAGGATGAGGAAGCATTAAAGACAGTCTCTCGGACTGTCAATATAACGGAGCGTCCCGAGCAACGGACATATGCTCCGAATGTAAAATATCTGAACCACAACATGCGGTCCCCTATGTTGTTGGCTTCCTCCGATCTGTCCTCAATCTGCCGTCACTGGGTGAGTACTAAAGTAATTAAAGTGCTCGCATCACCCAAATCTCCTTCCTAGACCGCAACGGACGACCCCGGCAGCCGAACCATTCGATGAATGTACGCTACACCGGGTGAGCTAGCAAATGTCACTCCGTAAGCGATAGACATATTCCATGAGCACTTATTGCCGCTAACTCTTCATTAACTATGACGACAGAGGCACACTTTTGAAAGACATCTCCATAACTCTTCGAACAAGAAACCAGAAATGCTTGGATAGCAAGCATAAAATAATAATATATATAGCGTCGTTCAATAATTCGAAAGTTTGTGTGACATTATTGGACTATGTCGGAACTGAGGGACGATGTCCCTGAACCGAACCAAAAATTTCTAAGTCCACCGACGCTATTAGTTTCTTATCCGGCATCGCAGCATATGTTGTTCCGAAAGGGAAAGCTTGAAATCCACCGAATCCCTTTCGGTATCCCGTCGGACCGGATGAAACTTTCGGACGTCCGTACCCGCTTCCGCGGAGCGTCCCGACCCAGCATCGTCGGATAAAATATATGCGACAGATTCAGTTGATGCTGGGATGCTGCGATAAACTGTGCTATTAAGGAAAGCACGTTCGTTCCCGAGGCCTGTGCAGTAGCGGACTTACGATGCATTGCCGCTGGAAGCTCCGTGTACGTTGACTCCCGCATACTTCCTATGCGAACGTCCGGAGTCTGCAGACCTCGAGTCCCCGGCTACCGACCCAGCGCTGTCGGATAATTTTCGATCCGACACCGTTTCTGTCGGCTGCTGGGATGCTGCGATAAGCTGTGCTATGTGCACAAGAATGTCCGGCGTCGAGACCTGCGGAGGCGCAGTCTATCGCTGCTTCGCCGAGGGCAGCTCCGCATCAGATGGCTCCCGCATACTTTTCCTATGCGAACGTCCGGAGTCCATCGGTCTCGAATCCCTGGCTGCCGGATGGTGTGACCTGGTCGCCGAAGAATCCTTGATCGGCGAAGCTGGTAATATATCGGCGGTCACGCAGCCAAGGTGCGGTCGTGTGCGCTGACGAGAAGAGGAAGCCTTAGCAGTCTCAGCGGACTGCCTATACAACGGAGCGTCCCGAGCGACGGACGTATGCTCCGCTAACGACACATTTGTACCACAACATCTGGGGCCAGATGTTGTTGAACGAGAGAGGGGCCTCTCTCGCTTGCCGTCCGGATGGACCGGAACGAGCTATGAACCGGACTAAAAGGCTTCCTCCGTTCTCCCTCCGATCCGCCGTCACTGGGTGTGCATTAAGTTAATTTTATAGTGCTCGCATCACCCCAAAATTCCTTCTAGACCGCAACGGACGAACCCGGCTGCCGAACCATTCGGTGAATGGACGCTACACCGGGCGAGCTAGCGGACGTCAAAGGCCGTCGAACCTACTAGGGTCCTCTTAGGCAATTGGCGTATTACATGAGCACTTTTCCGCTAGCCCTTCATTAATTGTGACGACGGAGGCACACTGTTGGAAGACATCACAGATACATCACCCTAATCTTGATCGTCTGAAATAGAAATTGATAAAGTAGAGTGACCCTGCGGGGAAAGGACCGGAGTGTCCAAATCCCCAACAACATACCGTGACATACGCTTCCCATATTGTCATCGAAATCATACGATACAGAACCGGAGTTAATGCGAGTACACTGACCACATATAGAATGATAATAAGGTCAGAGGAAGACTTCCTCTTAAAACAATAGATCAATATCCTTTCAATGTGAAAAGAAAACAAGTCCTGGTACTCGCACTAACCCCTGGCAATCAAAATACATAATAATAATATGATCCATTAATATAGAAAAAATAATTGAAATCAAAATATTTTGAAAAAATATTTTTTCAGAACAGCCCAAGTTTCTGAAAAGTAACGTTGAGCCCCAATGGATCCCAAGCCTAAGTGTGGACAAAAATTTTAAAAATATTTTAAACAATTTATTCAACACTTACGAACAATAATAATGTATCTAGTTATGATTGAAATAACATAAAGATATTATTATTTAGAAATCCCCCCCTCACACAGAGGGCTGTTGTAAATGTAAACAATGAGTGTAAAAACACTAAAATAAGACTCCAGGCACCCAGGCCCGAAATCAGTTACCAAAAATACACCATCTGATGCAAAACAGAGACTTCCAGGGAAGAAACTGCAGAACATCAGATGGTAGATGCAGAACACAACGCCTAACCACCCGTAGGTGAAGACGTAAACATGGGGAAAGAACAGAATTCATTCTGTTATTCAGCTAAACTCCCAAGAAATTTTAGTAATAATAATTACAGAAATTATGCCAAAAGCATGGGAGAATAGCAAGGGGGAACTTAAAGGACAGGGAGAGAGGAAAAACACTTGTAAAAACAGTGTAACTAAATAATCAGAATGACAACAAAATGGCTGCTGCCTTGAAAATAGGTAACTTAACATAATTTCATTAAAAAATTTTAAGTTACAGCCCTGATAATATTCTGTCACACATTCTTTTCCTCTCCTCCTTTTCTATCCTCCTTAGAATCACCATTTCACTAATATTTATTTGTCTGGCATCATTTAAACTGAGATTTAAAAGCACAAAGATCAGTCAGATGTTAACTGATGAAGGGCCAAACTTAGAATGATAAATGGCGCCAATTTCGGAACGTCCTTGACACTGCGCATGCGCAGTGGGGGCGAGGTGTGGAGGGCCTCTCTGGACATGTTTTCTTTAGTTTTAGATGCAAATTTTGGGGATTGGGGGGCAAAATTTGTGTTTGGCCCTATATTTTAAGAGTTAGCACCAGCTATGTCTGGGTCATTGGTACAGTATAAAAATATAGAAATTCTTGCCCCTCCCATAACGAAGGCAAATATAGCTTCTCGAATTAAAAACCACTCCGTTATTACCGATTATCAGGACTGTGAAGTGTATTGATCGTGCAATGACCGGAAAAAACAGGAGTAACTGTAAGATGCGAACTGCAACGCAGACCCACATGAAGAGTTGATGTTTTTCCTCAATGTCGCCATGCTGTTGGATAAATAAACGGCAACCAACAAATAATCTTGCAATCTACGTCTCCTAGTTGGCCTTTTTAGTTTTGGCCAATGCACCAGAGATGAAGGTAGGTGTGGTTACTGTACTAGGGATTATTTCAGGGAATCAGCCCCCCCCCCCCCCCCCAACCCCCATCTCTAATTTTACATTTTGACACTACATGGATAATCTGATAAATAAATCATATGTTTATTGTTTTCCATACTACAGATTCCAAACCAGTAAGTGTAAGGTATACTACATTTAAATATACAAACTCATGCTGTCAACATATCTTAGACAGAGCACTGCATGTACACAAGATGTGCTGGCAAATCCAAGGTGCACCATAGGCACATCCAAGGCAAACCTTGTGGAGGTACCAACAAGCACACACACCAGACACGTGCAGGTACCCTAAGCATACCTTACAGTACATAGAGAGTGGATTGTTAATAAACCACTTGTGGGGTGGTATCTTCACTCAGACAAAAAGTCCTTGTCTGGGAAAAAGCATTAGAATGACGAGCGAATTTTCAGCCAAGGTACTTCCGGGTAGAAACACGAATGATTTAGTAACAATCCACTCTCAACATACTGGAGGCATGCCCTTACCACACTCCAATGGTGGTACCCCAATCATACCCCAACCACACCCTTGGCAAACCTTCAGGTGATACCCTAAGCACACCTCAGACATACCTCAAACACACCTCATGGGGGTACCTGTAGCATACTCCAGGCATACCCTAACCACACCCTTGGGATGACCCAATGGTGGTACCTCAACAACACCCCAGTCATACCCCAGGCATACCTTTGGGCAGTACCCTAAGCACCCCAGGCATACCCCAATCATACCTCATATTAGGTACCCCAACCACACCTCTTGGCTTATTTACATTTTTGGCCCCACACCCTAACCATACCTCAACAATACCTTAAGCATACCTCAACTATCTGTTTGTAAAAAATAGAGATCCACACCTCAGTTGGGTTGTCACACCTCAACCTATTTTGTAGTCCACACCCCAGGGGTACCTAATTCACGCCTCAACCACACTGCAAAAATTAAGGATTGGCCATCAAAAGTTCATGTTCTTGTTTTTTTTCTTTATATTTTAGGACTCATAACCTACAGAATAGCATGGGTGATAGTGTATTTCATCCCTTGAGTGCAAGAAGGTGCTTTGCAATGCTAAAGCATTGCAAAACTCTATAGCACTCAAGGGACAAATTGAATTTTTTTTTTATTACTTGGGTAAAATATCAGACCAAAACCATTTAATTTTTATGTTTTTTAAGTTTACATTGGTTATAAAAAGAGAGCATGCGGCAGCCAAAAGGACCATGTGGGAGAGCCTGATAAATGGATTTTTAACTTTTTTAGGCCTTATGGATGAATATATGAACATAGGAATATTTGAAAATACACAACTCTTTCTTACATATCTCTCTCTCACCTTTTCCAAACACAAAAGAACCTGTCTTCCTTGGTCCTCACTAAATATTTCATCTGCAAACCTGTGAATAGAAAAAATTATAGATAGAATTTCAACACAAGTGGATATGATATAATGAATTTGTTTGACTGCCATAAAAATATTATTCATTTGTATGCCATTAACTCATTGCAAGATCATTTAGTTTTTGTGCTGGGAAACTTCTGGTAGTAACCCCAGGTAACCTTGAAAAGTCTAATTCAGACTTATAGTTTTAATGAGCATGGAACAAATGCTACAGAGTGTTGTCTTGATAGAACATAGCAGAAACAAGTAAAAAGTTGGCACAGCTAACAGATGCTCCCGGAAATGCAAATTGATGGAAACAATATACTGATGTTTTCAAATGCAAAACTGTGAAATGGTTTAAGCCAAACAAGAGACCCCACGGGACCTGAAGTGCTCACCTTGAACAGGACACAATATAAACGGAGTCAAAAATGAATCTACATTAAGCAATACATCTCCATAGGATACACTGTCAATCCTTGAGCCCCTCAGGAGTGACTAAAATAGTCCAAGCATTATGCCTTTTCTTCAGTTGATCAGTGGAGTTCTCCTATGAAGCCCCTTGACACAACCAATGTGGATTAATCTTAGTTATACACCTCTTGAGGGTACTGAATACAAAATTTCTAATTCTTCAGCTACATGGCCAATTCTGGCTCAAATATTAACCCAGGCACTCGATTTGAACAAAGTTGAATTTGACCCCCACCCCCCTCGAGATGTTGTATACCAAATATGAAAGCATTCTGACTGGTGGATCTGAAGGAGAAAATTTTTAAAGAAATTTCCTCATATTGCACTGAGTTAAAATTTGGGCTACCATACTGAGCCCAAATATATACCTAGGGACCCGATTTGAATAAACTTCAATCTGATCCCCCTAGAGATGTTGTATACCAAATATGAAAGCATTTGGTGGATCTGAAGAAGATTTTTTAAAATTATCCCCCATATTGCACCAAGTTAAAATTTGGGCTTCCATAGGAAGCACAAATATTAACCCAGGGACTTGGTTTGACCAATCTTGAATCTGACCCTCATAACAATGATGTATACCAAACATTAAAAGATTCTGACTGGTGGTACTGAAGAAGAAGATTTTTAAAGAATATTCCCCATATTACCCTAAGTTAAAAATTCAGCCTCTGTATTGAGCCCAAATATGAACCAATGGGCTTCATTTTAACAATTGGGCTACCATACTGAGCCCAAATATATACCTAGGGACCCGATTTGAATAAACTTCAATCTGATCCCCCTAGAGATGTTGTATACCAAATATGAAAGCATTTGGTGGATCTGAAGAAGATTTTTTAAAATTATCCCCCATATTGCACCAAGTTAAAATTTGGGCTTCCATAGGAAGCACAAATATTAACCCAGGGACTTGGTTTGACCAATCTTGAATCTGACCCTCATAACAATGATGTATACCAAACATTAAAAGATTCTGACTGGTGGTACTGAAGAAGAAGATTTTTAAAGAATATTCCCCATATTACCCTAAGTTAAAAATTCAGCCTCTGTATTGAGCCCAAATATGAACCAATGGGCTTCATTTTAACAAACTTGTATCTGGCCCCCCTATGTATGCTGCATACCAAATATCAAAAGATTCTGACCATTGGTTCTGGATAACAGATTTTTTTAAATTTTTGCAATATGCTGACTCAGCATTTTTTCGATCCACATGGTGTTGACGGACGACGGACAGAGAGCGATTAGATTAGATTAGTTCAGCTTGACTTTGTCAAGGTGAGCTAATAAAAAAATACAAAAACGTGTGGAAAGACAAAGGAATCAGTACACAGTAAACCTGTATTAAAAGCTCCTTGGGAAGGAGATTAAACTGGCCTTTTAGGGAAAATATATATGCAGGCTTGATTATACATGCCCTGGGTGTTTAATAAAATACCATAAGAAATGTTTTATCACTTTACCATTTTGCCACATTTCAAGGGGCATAACTCTGGAATGGTAAATGCCATAATGCTGAAAATCGGGCTTTACCTACAATTCATGGAAGGTAGTAATGTAGCAAAATAAAAAGGTTGTACATCAAAGTGAACTAGAGTTATCATCTGGAAACCACTGATTTTACCATTTGACTTTTCAAGGGCCAAAACTCAGGAAAGGTAAGTGCTATAACAATGACAGTTGAACTTGACCTGATTTCATGGTACATAGTAAGGTTGCAAAATTATAAGGTCGGACATCGAAGCTAACTAGAGTTATTATCTGAAAACCATTGATTTTACCATTCTGCCACATTTCAGAGGCACAGCTCTGGAATGGTAAATACCATAACAGTGAAAATTGAACTTGACATGTATTTCACTGTAGATAGTAATGTTGTAAAATTATAAGGTTGCACATCAAATCAATCTCGAGTTATCATCCAGAAACCATCAATTTTTACCATTTTGCAACTTTTCTAGGGGTATAGCTCTGGAAAGGTAAATGCCATAATGGTGAATATGGAACATGACCTGCATTTCACGGCAGGTAGTAAGGTTGCAAAATTATAAGGTTGTACATCAAAGCAATCCCGACTTATCATCCAGAAACAAAGGATTTTACCATTTGTGACTTTTCAAGGGGCATAACTCTGGGAGGGTACATGCCATAATGGTGAATATCGAACTTGACCTGCAGTTCAAGGCAGGTTGTACCTCAAAGGAATCCAGATTTATCATCCAGAAACCATCAATTTTACCATTTTGCGACTTTTCAAGGAGCATAACTCTGGAATGGTAAATGCCATAATGTTGAAAATCCAACTTAACCTGCAATTCATGGCAGGTAGTAAGGCTGCAAAATTATAAGTTTGTACATCAAAGCAATCCAGTGTATCATCCAGAAACCATCGATTTTACCATTTTACAATATTTCAAGGACCATAACTCTGGAATGGTAAAAGCCATAATGGTGAATATTGAACTTGACCTGCATTTCATGGCAGGTAGTAAAGTTGCAAAATTATAGGGTTGTACACCGAAGCAATGTAGTGTTATCACCCAGAAACCATCCATTTTACTATTTTATGACTTTTCAAGGGACATAACTCTAGAATGGTAAATGCCATTATGGTGAAAATCGAACTTGACCTGCATTTCACGGCAAAATTTTAAGGTTGTACATCAAAGTGAAGTAGAGTTATCATCTGATTTTACCATTCTGCTACATTTCAAGAGGCATAACTCTGAAATGGTAAATGCCATAACAGTGAAAATTGAACTTGACCTGCATTTCACAGCAGATAGCAAGGCTGCAAAATTATAAGGTCGTACATCAAAGTAAACTGGAGTTATCATCTGGAAACCATTCATTCTACCATTCTGCGGCCTTTTTCAAGGGACATAACTCTCGTGAGCCCAAATATGAATCCAGGGCACCGATTTGAACAAACTTGAATCAGATCCACCCCATAATGCTGTATACCAAATATCAAATGATTCTGCCCACTTGTGCTGGAGAAGAAGATTTTTTAGTAATTTCTCTAATATACATAGGATGCTATCAGAGTTATGCCCCCTATGGAGCCCCAAGTGGACATGTTTATTTCATTTGAACAAACTTGAATTGACATATGGTAATGAACATCCATACGAAGTTTCGAGCAAATCGACCTAGCGGTTTCAGTGGAGAAGTCATTTGAAAAAAATTCACAACGACGGATGGCACAGGGGGGCTCATTTGAACAAACTTGAATCAGATCTACCCCACAATGCTGCATACAAAATATAAAAAAATATTCTACCTGCTGGTCTAGAAAGGAAAATTTTTAAAGCAATTTGCCTGAAATGCAGTAAGTTCAAACTCATATTTATTTATTTATTTATTGGTGTTTAAGGTCACATACTCATGCACAATGGCTAATCGTGACCGTGACAGTTTTACGGGTGGAGGAAGCCGGAGTACCCGGAGAGAACCACCAAGCAACGACGAGCAGCTGTCAGCTCTCCAACATCGTAACTCTGAACCGCAGCACAGGCAGGGTTAGATTGATTGAAGACATGTGCACCATCGACGTGCAGTACGCCTCAGTACACAGCGTCATCGTGCCCCCATGTAGGCAATCAGGGTGAAGTGTCTTGCCCAAGGACACAACGCGGTTGACGCAGGTGGGATTCGAACCGAGGACCTCTCAGCCTGCACATCTACCAACTGAGCCACCGTGCCCCCAGTTCAAACTCAGGCTCCAATAGTGAGCCAAAGTATGAACCCAAGGGGTCGATTTTAACAAACTTGAATCAGATCCACTCAGCAATGTTCTGTTTGCTGGATCTGGAGAAGAAGATTTTTAAAGAAATTTCCTTGAAATGTACTAAGTTCAAATTTGGGCTCCAATAGTGAGCTCAAATATGAATGCAGGGGGCTGATTTGAACAAACTTCAATCAGATACATCCCACAATTCTGCATAACAAATATCAAAAGATTCTGCCGGCTGGATCTTGAGAAGATTTTTAAAGAAATTTGCCTGAAATGCACTAAGTTCAAATTCGGACTCCTATACTGAGCCCAAATATGAATCCAGGGGGCCAATTTGAACAAACTTGAATCAGATCCACCCCATAATGCTGTATACCAAATATCAAATGATTCTGCCCACTTGTGCTGGAGAAGAAGATTTTTTAGTAATTTCTCTAATATACATAGGGTGCTATCGGAGTTATGCCCCCTATGGAGCCCCAAGTGGGCATGTTCATTTCATTTGAACAAACTTGAATTGACATATGGTAATGAACATCCATACCAAGTTTCGAGCAAATCAACCTAGCGGTTTCAGAGAAGAAGTCGTTTGAAAAAAGTTCATGACGCCGGACAGCAAGTGATAAGTTAAGCTCCCTTCGGTGAGCTAAAAACTGAGAGAACATACTTTAACTGATGTGTTTATTTAAAAAAAAATATATTAAAACTATGATACTTGTCTTCATTAATTCAACATAAAACATGAAAATAACAGCTTATAAAAATAAAACTTTGTACCTCTAGGTCTTTCATTTCAGACATTTATCACAATTTAAAATACATATGAAAAAGAAAAGATGAAAGGAGAATGTGCCCTCTCCAAAATTTTGTTTCACTTCTCACTTGTTGGAACAAGTCAAGAACACTGCATGTGGGGTTTAGTCTCCCAAACACAGTCCACTCGAGTAATATTTTGTATCCATAAACAAGAAGTGTGGAACCTATCATCTTTGTTAACAAGAATGAGTCTACATTAAGCAATCCATCTCCATAGGATACACTGTCAATCTTTGAGTCCCTCAGGAGTGACAAAAATAATCCGGCCATCATGCCTTTTCTTCAGTTGATCATAATATAAAATGTAGAGCTCCCCTATCAAGCCCCTTGATACAACCTATGTGGATTAATCTTAGTTACATACCTCTAGAGGGTACTGAATACAAAATTTTTAATTCTTCAGCAACATGGCCAATTCCAGCTCCCATAGGGAGCCCAGATATTAACCCAGGCTCTCGATTTGAACAAAGTTGAATCTGACTTCCCTAGAGATGTTGTGTACCAAATATGAAAGTTTTCTGTTAAATCTGAAGAAGAGAAATTTTAAAGAAATTTCTTCATATTGCACTAAGTTCAAATTTGGGCTACCATAGCAAGCCCAAATATTAATCTACAGGTCCGATTAGAACAAACTTGAATCTGATCCCCCTAGAGATGTTGTATACCAAATATGAAAGCATTCTAACTAGTGGATCTGAAGAAGAAGATTTTTGAAGAAATTCCCTCATATTGTACAAAATTAAATTTCAGGTTCCCATATGGTGCCCAAATATTAACCCAGGCACTCGAATTGAACAAAGTTGAATCTGACCCCCTAGAGATTTTGTATACCAAATATGAAAGCATTCCGACTGGTGGATTTGAAGAAGAAGACTTTTAAAGAAATTTCCTCATATCGCACTAAGTAAAAATTTGGGCTACCATAGCGAGCCCAAATATATACCTAGAGATCTGATTTGAACAAACTTGAATCTGACACCCCTAGAGATGTTGCATACCATATATGAAAGCATTTTGACTGGTGGATCTGAAGAAGATTTTTTAAAATTATCCCCCATATTGAACAAAGTTAAAATTTGGGCTTTGGTAGGAAGCCCAAATATTAACCTAGGGACTTGGTTTGAACAATCTTGAATCTGACCCTCATAACAATGGTGTATACCAAACATTAAAACATTCTGACTGGTGGTTCAGAAGAAGAAGATTTTTAAAAAATATTCCCCATATTACCCTAAGTTAAAAATTCGGGCTCCTGTATTGAGCCCAAATATGAACCAATGGGATTTATTTTAACAAACTTGTATCTGACCCCCTTTGAATGCTGTATACAGAATATCAAAAGGTTCTGATGATTGGTTCTAGAGAAAACATTTTTTTAAATTTTTGCAAATATGCTGACGTAGCATTTTTTCGATGACCATTACAGAACACCCTAACATAACCGATGGCAATTTTTCTACCATTCAATTCTACTGGTCCTAAGGATGCTTCATACCAAATAACAGCTCTCTGTTTGGGAAATATGGGCATTTGAAAATATTTCTATTTTTAACTCCCAGGGTTCCCATGGGGATGCAGGAATTTTTTTGGGAGAGGCGGGGGGGGGGGGGGGGGGGGGGGCACAAGTTGAGTACTTATGACCCAATAATACCACATACCAAATTTGGTTCAAACTGGACCATCGGTTCAGAAAATAGAAATTTTGGGCGGGGCCAAAAATCTTACCCCTCCCATTACAAAGCCAAATATTGCTTCACGAACTTCGTTTGAACAAACTTGATTCTACACCTCAAAAGAAAGCTCCATAACAAATATCAAGTCATTGTACACATTGGTTCATGAGAAGATTTTAAAAATATTTTGGAGTTGAACAAAAATGCAATGCCCCTTCGGGACCATCACTCACAAAAACTTTCACTTGAATTGGCCCAGTGGTTTTGGAAGAGAAGACCAAAACATGGTGTTGATGGATGACAGACGGACAGACGGATGGACGATGGACAGACGGAGAGAGATGAGATTAGCTCAGCTTGACACTGAGTCAAAGAACAAATGAAGTGCATCAAGTGGCATCACAAAAATTACCAATGGTCAGAAGGTCATGTTTATCAATAGAAACCGGTGCTTCCAATTTGTTCCAGGAAAAGAGACTAATGTGAAGTGGTTCTCTAAAAATATGTATGTTCTGGCATCAAGAAATGACCAGGAATGATATGAAACATTTTGAAGGGACAAAACAAATACTGATGTAGCGGGTTTCTGGATGTTGTGGGCAGTGGGCAACTGTCTCAATTGTTTGATGTCGTGGGTTACCGGCACTTGTAGACTCCTTTCCACCTCTGGCCTACTGGGCTTGGTTCAAGCCTAGGTAGGCCAGAGGTATTACGAATTCTTACAGAGACTATAGCAAATGCCTCCACTTGCAATTACCATTTTGCATTTTATCATGTTTTCCACATACCGGTGTAAATTTGGCAGTTTGCTCATGTCTATGAGTTATCATGCAAAAGTGAGAGATTTTTTGATAAATGCCAAGCCATATTTGTACAAATTTTTCACTAAAAGTGCCATGTTTATAACCACACATGATCGGGAGTGATGGAAATGAGGATCACTGATAGATTTACATCCGGGAGACATCAGGATTGTGAATAACAGGTTGTCACTTGCGAAACATTCTGTTATGAATTAGAACCTAAATACTGGTGGAGCAGAGGGAGACATGTCGACTAATTGACTAGTAATCGACTAATGGTTGGTAAATGCAAGCTGTAGACTGTGCTAAAGGAATCTAGGTAATGTTCCCCTGCAGCCATCACAACTGACTGAACACAACCAAAAAAGGATGTTCTCATCTAGACATTATACAGAGTCATCCTACAAAGTTACAATAAAATCCCTTCATAAATACAACCTGTAGACTGTGCTAAAGGTTTTCAGGTTTCAGGCCAGCATAGCCATCAAGGTTAACTGATCATAACCAAACGGGGATGTTCTCATCTAGACATTATACATAGTCATCCTACCAAATAACAATGAAATCCCTTCATAAATACGACATGTAGACTGTGCTAAATGTTTTCAGGTTTTGGGCTCGCACGGCCATCACAGTTGACCATGGGAACGTTCTCATCTAGACATGACAAAATAGGACGTTCTCATCTAGACATTATTTGAGCCATCCTACAAATTTGCAATGAAATCCCTTCATAAATATGACCTGCAGACTGTGCTAAAGGTTTTCGGGCTTCGGGCCGCGTAGCCATCACGGTTGACCGATTGCGACCAAAAGGGAACGTTCTCATCTAGGCAACATATGGTGTCATCCTATCAAGTTACAAGAGGTGCACATCGGAGATGCAGGCGTCGAGTTGTGGCTACTTGCTTCATGCAAAGTCTACTGAAAATCAGAAATGTCATCATGCTGAGGTCAAAATTCCTAAAAATTTACGCTAATGAACTCAAATTTGTAAAAATGGACTATTTAAGGCCCATAACTCTGTAACAAGAAAATGGACTGGGCCAGTTTTCAAACTTGCTTGAGATATTATTGCAAAACAGTTGTATGGCAAATATTAGTCAAATTGGAGAACCTTTGTTCAAGTTATTGCACTAATGGGCTCAAAATTCATAAAATTGACTAATTAAGGCCCATAACTCTGTAATGAAAAATTGGGCCTGCCAGTTTTCAAACTTGCTTGAGATATTATTGCAAAAAAGTTGTATGGCAAATAATAGTCAAACTGAAGAACCTTTGTTCAAGTTATTGCACTAAGGGGCTCAGAATTCATAAAAATTGACTAATTATAAGGCCCATAATTCTGTAAAAAAAAATCAGACTGGGCCAGTTTTCGAACTTGATTGAAATATTAACCTGTATGTATTAACCTGTATGGCAAATATTAGTCAAATCAGGTTATTGAGCTAACAAGCTGAAAATTGGTAAAAATTGACAAATTAAGGCCCATAACTCTGTAAAGAAGAACTGGGCTGAGCCAGTTTTCGAACGCGGTTGAGATATTATTGCAAAAGACATGTATGGCAAATGTTAGTCAAGTCGGAGAATGTTTGTTCAAGTTATTGCCCTAACGAGCTCAAAATTCGTAAAAATTTCTTAATTAAGACCCATAACTCCGTAATGAAAATTCAGGCCAGGACTGTCTTCGAACTCATTTGAGATATTATTGCAAAAGTCCTGTATGACATATTTTAGTCAAATTGAGAACATTTGTTCAAGTTATTGAGCTAACAGTGCAAGAGCGCTCGGACACCCGCCCGGATGAACACCGACCGTCGTTTTGATCATGACCAAAAGGGGACGTTCTCATCTAGACATGACCTTGAAATTTCAAGTTGAGCTAAAAATGACTAATAATAATTTACCAAGAATTGTAAACAGCAACACTGATTAAGAATGAAGATTCCTATTACAACTAAAACTAGAAACTGTTTTAGCACACTAAAACATATGTCTCCCCTTCCTTTCTATTTAATGCACTGCAAATTATATATACATGAATAATATTGACAATCAAACCAAATATCTAAGGTCTCAAAAGAGAAATAAGTTCTAGTCTGGACGAAGTTTCCCTTAAAAAAGCACATAAATCTGACCTTCAAGTCAAAGGTCAAGGTTATATGAACGTCACTATGGTACGCGATACACCGGCTCATGGTGAAACATCCGCATGCCAAATATCTAAGGTCTAGGTCAAAATACAAAAAAGTTATGCCCCGGACAAAGTTTGTATGAGAAGAAGAAGAAGAAGAATATGCACTAAAACAATGTGTCTCCCTTCTGGGAAGGGGAGACATAATAACCACAAAAAGTGCCGATAGGATCACCGATCCAATGTCGAGTTATGGCAGCACAAAAGTGGGTTTAATCATTATCAACTTATCGTCTGGAAACAATTTACTAAGTGAATTTACAATTTACTAAGTGAAGGGTCACTGTGACCGTAACCTTTTGACCTTGTGATTCCAAAATAAATAGGGCTCTTTCTTGCACCAATGCCAACCTACCTATGAAGTATGAAGTTTCATGAACGTGGGTGGAACCATTGTCAAATTATCATCTGGAAAACAATTGTCTACGATTTATGTTCAAGGTCACTGTGACCTTTGACCTAGCAACCAAAATAAATAGGGGTCTTCCACTCACCTAGGCCAACCTACCTATGAAGTTTCATGAATGTGGGTCAAACCATTATCAAGTTATCATCCGGAAACCAATTGTTTATGATTTACTATGCTGTGACCTTTCACCTAGTGAGTACAAAATAAATTGGGTTCTTCCTCTCACTGATGCCATCCTACCGATGAAGTTTCATGAAAGTGGGTTGAACCATTATAAAGTTACCATCCGGAAACCAATTGTTTACAATTTACTATGTTCAGGTTCACTGTGACCTTTGACCTAGTGAGTTCAAAATATATAGGGCTCTTCCTCTCAAGAAGGCCAACCTACATATGAAGTTTCATGAGTGTAGGTTGACCCATAGACAAGTTATCATCCGGAAATAATTGTTTACGATTTACTATGTTCAAGGTCATTGTGACCTTGACCTTTGACCTAGCGAGTCCAAAATAAATAGGGTTCTTCCTCTCACCGATGACAACCTATCTACGAAGTTTCATGAACGTGGGTCGAACCATTATCAAGTTATTGCCCGGAAACCAATTGTTTACGGATTTACTATGTTGAAGGTCTGTGTGACCTTGACCTTCCACCTAGTGAGTGCAAAATAAATTGGGTTCTTCCTCTCAAGAAGGCCAACCTACCTATGAAGTTTCACGAAAGTGGGTCGAACCATTATAAAGTTATCATCTGGAAACCAATTGTTTACAATTTACAATGTTCAGGGTCATTGTGACCTTTGACCTAGTGAGTCCAAAATATATAGGGTTCTTCCTTTCAAGAAGGCCAACCTACATATGAAGTTTCATGAACGTGGGTTGAACCATAGTCAAGTTACCATCCAGAAACAATTGTTTACAATATACTATGTTCAAGGTCACTGTGACCTTGACCTTTGACCTAGCAAGTCCAAAATAAATAGGGTTCTTCCTCTCACCGATGCCAATCTACCTATGAAGGTTCATGAACGTGTTTCGAACCATTATCAAGTTATCGTCCGGAAACCAATTGTTTACGGATTTACTATGTTGAAGGCCACTGCAACCTTGACCTTTCACCTAGCGAGTTCAAAATACATTGGGTTCCTCCTCGCTCTGATGCCAACCTACATCTGTAAACCAATTGTTTTGATTTACTATGTTCAGGGTCACGGTGACCTTGACCTTTGACCTAGCGAGTCCAAAATAAATAGGGTTCTTCCACTCACCTAGGCCAACCTACCTGTGCAGTTTCATGAATGTGGATCGAACCATTATCAAGTTATCATCCGAAAACCAATTGTTTACGGATTTACTATGTTGAAGGCCACTGTGACCTTGACCTTTCACCTTGTGAGTCCAAAATACATAGGGTTCTTCCTTGCACTGATGCCAACCTACATCTGTAAACCAATTGTTTTGATTTACTATGTTGAAGGCCACTGTGACCTTGACCTTTCACCTTGTGAGTCCAAAATACATAGGGTTCTTCCTCGCACTGATGCCAACCTACATCTGTAAACCAATTGTTTTGATTTACTATGTCCAGGGTCATGGTGACCTTGATCTAGCGAGTCCAAAATAAATAGGGTTCTTCCACTCACATAGGCCAACCTACCTATGAAGTTTCATGATTGTGGATCGAACCATTATCAAGTTATCGTCCGAAAACCAATTGTTTACAGATTTACTATGTTGAAGGCCACTGTGACCTTGACCTTTCACTTTGCGAGTCCAAAATACATAGGGTTCTTCCTCTCACTGATGCTAACCTACCTGTGAAGTTTCATGAACGTGGGTCAAACCATTATCAAGTTATCATCTGGAAACCAATGGTTTTGATTTACTATGTTCAGGGCCACTGTGGCCTTGACCTTTGACCTAGAGAGTCCAAAATAAATAGGGTTCTTCCTCTCATGAAAACCAACCTACATATGAAGTTTCATGAATGTGGGTTCAACCATAGTCAAGTTATCATCCGGAAACCAATTGTTTATGATTTAGTATGTTCAAGGTCACTGTGACCTTCACCATTGACCTAGTGAGTCTAAAATAAATAGGCTTCTTCCTCTCACCAAGGCCAACCTACTTAAGATGTTTCATGAATGTGGGTCGAACCATTATCAAGTTATCATCCGGAAACCAATTGTTTACGCATCCCCAACCACGCACCTACCCCCATTCATCAATCTATAAGTCGAGTTTGACTTTGTTACAACTCGACTAAAAATAAAGAGAAGAGGCATGTCACGCCTAGAGAGCTCCGCTGAGGGCCACTGATCGCATGGGCATGTTTTCTAATACTAATATTGTTACAAACTTTAGCCGAAAAATATTCAGCGGTTCAGAAATTATGGCTTAAGATTTTCTTGATCCTGTGACCTGTGACCTTAACCCTGTGGATTTACAGACCGCAGAATAATTGATGACACACCGTCTATTGATAATACATATTGTTATGAAGTTTGGTGGAAAAATATTCAGCGGTTTAGAAATTATGGCTCGGACAAATAAAATGTTGACGACGGATGGACTGACAGACAGATGGACGACGGATGAATCAGTATAAGAAAAGCTCTGCTGACTTTGTCAGCGGAGCTAAAAAAGTCACAACACTAACCCTTTACTCTGAAGAGCACTTTCAACACAGCAGTCAAGGACAATGACATGAACAACTGGGTCTCGAATCCTGCACACTAATTTTGACAAGGTTCTCAAGCAGCCACTTTCTATCAGCTGAACTTCAGACCTGAAAAATATGAGCTATTCTTGTTGACTTGCTTCAACAGACAAGTCAGTCATCTGATAATACCTTTATCAATATTTATGGAAATACATTTTTAAAAATATTTCAAAACTTTTTAACTGGTCGAGTGCTAGAAGCCACCATCACGGCTTTATCGAAAAGAGCTGAAAGCCACTTTAGTGCCTTACGCAGTTTGCTTTTTGTTTTCTTAGCAGTAGAAAATAAATGTTTATATCAACTTGATTTTTTTACAATTTATTGGAGAGTGCCAGTAGGCACTCTCCAATAAATTGTAACAAAACAATTGTTTATGAACAAAACCTTGATAAAGTAAGGCTTCTCTTACTGGTTGCATGGCATCTATGAAAAAAATACTCACGTTTCAAATCACCTTTGAAAAATATTTTAGCACTCATCCAGTTAAAACAAAGTTTATAATTCACAAGTTAATGGAATGATTTGGTTCATTACATGTAGCCCTGGGACTATTAGTGCTCAAATGACTAGTGAATTCCAAAGTCGACTAGTCAATACCCAAAAGTCAAGTCGACTTCGACTAGTTATTGGTGATAACCTGCCTCCTTATAACAGTGTTGGTGTTCCGGTACAGTGCTGAAGGTCCAAATTTGGCTTCACTTGGGCATTCATATACAGCAACTTACTGGAACATTGTTCTGTTAATGTGCTTCTAATTATGCTAAGAGTGAAATTATATAGTCTTATTTAATTTGCCTTGTTGCGATTTATGGGCGAGCCATAAATTGCAACAAGGCAAATTAATAACATATCCCGAGAGCCCAAAATAATTCAGCACTCTACTAGTACCAGTTAAAACAAACTACTGTCACTACTATTAGATGGCAATAGATGTATACATTGATTGCCCAATATTGCTGTTCAAACTGTCTGACAGTGGCACAGAAGGGATACTATTTACCTAAAAGCTTGAACTCCTCCAACTAGTCGACTGCACAATTGAGAGTCGACTACTGGTTTGCCCAGAGTCGACATCGACTAGTCGACTAATCGTTTGAGTACTAGGGACTATGGGACTAATTGCAATTATTAATTTATCTCCTTACACTATTTTGTGGAAGAATCAATGATTTCAGCAGAGAAAATTTAGCACATACCACTGTTCCAAATTTAACCAACTATATCTTGTTTGACAAAGCTCAGTGAGCTTTATCAAACCAGATATAGTTGGCTAAATATTTTGCCCTACAAGCAGCTTACAAGTGTAAAATTGTATCAATGAAGAGATTTCTAGGTTAAACAAGAGCTGGACTTTCGTCCGGTGCATACCCCCACGTGGTGTACCGCCTAGTGTGGGCATACCTGTGACCAACAAATATTATTTATGAATATTCTCATATGGACTGACGACGAATGCACAGATGGATGGACGCAATCCAGTATACCCCCCCCCACCCCATTTTCTTCGAAGGTATGGTAAATTGTTTGGTGTTTGGAAGTTTTATGCAATAAGGCAGAAGTCTTTGTTATAGGCAAACTGCATGCCATATTTCACTGAAATCCGATAACCCCAACCCAGTTTTCCTCCCCATTTTCTTCGAAAGTTTACAACAATTACCAATAATTTCTAAGTCAAAAGGTATGGTAAATTGTTTGGTGTTTGAAATTTTTATGCATTGAGGCAAAAGCCTTTGTCATAGGCAAACTGCAGGCCATATTTCACTGAAATCCGATAACCCATACCTGAGATACAGGCTGAACAGACAAATAATGTCTATTTCCTACAATTTCTAGGTCAAAAAAGGGGGATAACTCTAAAAAGGAGAATGTGAGAAATATTGTTGAGTCCTTTTTTTAAAGTCTATACCATAAGCATTCATTGCATTAGAACATTCGATACCCGAGATAAGTTATGAAATATTCTCGGACAGACGGATAGACGGACGGACGCATGTAATCCAGTATACCGCCATTTTCTTCGAAAGTGGAGGTATAAAAAAGAGGGGGCAGATTGTCAATGACTTGGGAGGAGCCTAAGAAAGTGGAGGATTTTTAACAGCCAAAACAAAATATCATTTGCTTCTGGATCAATATGAAGTATCTGTAAGGAAGTTGAATCTTTTGTCGCAATACAAGCTTTAAAATCAAGCACCCATATTGACTTACTGCAGGGAAAACGTGAAAAAGTCACTCACTAGTCCTGGTGATTATCACTGAAGACACAATGATGGCACTATCAGTCAATAAAATATTTATTTATTTATTGGTGTTTAAGGTCACATACTTCTGCATAATGGCTGATCATGACCACGACATGGAGATAAAATCAAGTCCAGTCAATTGTTTATACCCATGTTGTCCACTTCCACCCAAGGCATTGTTGACCAGGTCCTATTTTACCAGTAAAACAGAGCTTGTTTCCAAACAAGCACTGCTTCACTTCCATAGGTTCCCAAAGAGGAGAAAGTTAGAACATACTGCCAAGCTAACTATACACAGTGATAACAGTTACTGTATACAAAACATTTCCATACAGTGGAGAATGCCAAATTGCATCCTTGAAGAAATTATGCCAATTTTCTTTTTTATGAATCCAAATTGACAATTAGTGTTTGTAAACTCTCATTTTATACTCATAAATATACTCTGTGTACAGTAATGCTCACTTCATAGGATATCTCTTTTAATTAAATAACGCTATTAATTGAATATAACTTCAAAACACAAAACAATTTACCATACCTTCAGTACAAATTTGATCTGTTAATTGGATAAAGAGTAAACTCTTGTAGGTTGAATAAAAAATATTGTAATAAATTAAGAAAATAACTATTTGCTTTGGCAAAGTGGTTATTTAATTAATAGCGTTCCAATGTACTTCTGCTTAATTGATCAGATGCTTCGAGCTAATACTAAATTAAGACAAAATTACTAATAAAATCATCTTTTTTATAAAAAATTGATAACACTCACAAAATATCCATCTGAAGCATTTTCTTGAGATTCTCTGCTAGTTCTATTGTCCTGGCACTGTTCTGAAAATTAATAAAAGTGCAAGAAAATCACGATTTCTTTGACCTCTAACCATCGCCACATTCTGATGCTTTCAGTTCTGTACCTGACTTGCCTGTGTGACTAGAACACTTTTTACACAAATGAATAAACATCTCAATGTACAGTATGTTTTGGGTGAACAACTATCACTAAACCACTCTCTGCTGACAGTCCAGTTGCCAAGCCTTCCACTGGAACAGAGAACTTAAATGAATGAAAAGTAAATTTTTAATCTGTTCACAATCAGGTAAACTGGTTGGCTCTTTTGAGCTGATGTGAGTGGAGCAGTATTAACCTTCATCCAGATCCCATTGATTGAGTGAACCAGTGGTTCACCAGAACAGATATTGGAAGCATAAATTTGACTTTTAAATCCTTCAACTAACACCGATGGCAAAGATCATTTGCATTTCATATTTTTTTGATAATAACAAATATTTATTTTTGTTTCAAAGGCACAGTTCATGATTCTCTCCAACAGGGCACCATCCCTGCTTTACAGCTTTTGTAGACAATCACCATGCAGTTTATGTTTACTCACGTCATTATTTCAATTTTCTTCATAAACCATATCATGTGATTGCTCATTGGAACAAGCTAGATGAGCTTGTTCCAATGAGGGAGCCACATGATATGGTTTTGATGAAATTGAAAAACAAAAATTTTTTCAACTTCTCAATTTGTAAATCACATGGGCGGATGTAGCCAATTAGTTAAAATAGCCAATTAGTTAAAATTGAGAAAGTCAGAAAAAAGGAGGCTAGAAGATATATTTGGGAGTAAAAAATAAACAAGAGGCCCCAGGGGGCCTTAGGGTGCTCACCTGACATGGTAGTCTAAATATCAAACCAGGGACTTGACTTGAATAAGCTGCATATGCCCCTCCTAAGAAAAGCATATACCAACTAGATGAAGCGATTGTGCCCACACAATACACAGGATTTTCCTTCTATTTTCAGTTCCTGCACTTTTACGTCCCAAAATTGAGATAAACGCAAAAAAAAAAGATTTTTTTTTATTTTTGTTCGGAAATTTTTTTCTTCTTTAAAAATTGACCAAAACGCATAAAAAAAACAAAAAACTAATTTCCGGATTTTGGTCCAATATTTCCAAGTTCCATCCTGACCCCAAATTTTCAGTGTAAAAAAAAAAACCCATTTTGTCTTGAAATTGACCGAAACGCATAAAAAAAACCCAAAAACTCATTTCCGTATTTGGGTCCAAAATTTCTAAGACCGGACCGGGACCCCAAATTTTCAGCCTAAATATGAACCCAGGGATTTGGCTTGAACAAACTTGAATCTCACCTCCCTAAGCATGCTGCATACCAAATATCAAAAGATTCTTATTGGTTGATCTGAAGAAGAAGATTTTTAAAGAATATTCCTCATACCAGACATGTTAACCTCCAGAGAAAAAACTACTATTAACACCAGGTTATATCCAGAACTAGTTGTCAACTATGCTGATGCATTTATGCTATGTTAAAAAATCATAAAATAACAGTTGATTTGACCCCCCCCCCCCCCCAGATCCTCTTCTTCGTGAGCCCCCCTCCCCACCACCACCCACCCACACTGTCCCACAGAGCACCTCCACCTGTGGTTTGCTCTTATCAAAGTCTACTTAGCTAATAATTTGCCAAGTCTGGAAATGTTAACAGGAAAAGATGTCCTAATGTTCAGTTACTTCAAGAACATTAGTACTTAGAAAGTGTCTTTATCAAACTTCATGCATGTGGGAAGTTTGTGCCCTACACAAAACTTTTCTTTTCATCATTGAAGCATTTTTTTTTTAATTCCATTCGAAATTTTCTGGGTACAGACAGCCAACAGTTAACAGTTCTGTAGTCAGCACAACAGAATAAATGTAGTGTTAGAAAATAAGTCCATTGTGTTTAAATATGCAGTCATAATTTTTCGGCATCCTAAGTGACTTTAACCTACTTTTAAACTGTGCTAAATAGTTGTTGTTTACGTTTTGATTTTGGAAAAGGGATGAGAATTAAAGCTATTCTATGAAGGAATAAATAAGTATATATTATTTAATTCCTTTTCATATATTTTAATTTCCAAAAACTGCATTTAAATGAAGGTGGAGTTTTCAATTTTTTGAAAGTAAGTCACCTATTTTCACTTCAACACTTGCATATTAATCACGAATCTCCGAAGAAAAACCCAGAAATAAACATGAACACAGTTGAAATATATATCATAAAATACCCTTTTCTTAAATAAATTTAACTTAAATCCATATTTTACTGCTTCGTGAGTCTTTACCAGAGTTTGAAATGCATGTGATTTGACTCCGAACGTTTTTCATAAGTTACAACGGGAACGAAATATTTGACTGTTGTTTTCCGGGATTTTTGGTCCAAAACTGATTCCTGTCCGGGAGGCCAGGAACTACACTGAAATTCAGTGATTTTCCCGGGCATTTCGGGAGAGTTAACATGTCTGCCTCATACTGCACTAATTTAAACATTTGGGCTCCCATAGAGAGTCCGAATATGGACCCAGGGAATTGATTTCAATAAACGTGTGAAACAATCTTCCAAAGATGTTATATGTGAAATTTGAAAGCTTTGGAGCAGTGGTTTGGGAGAAAAGTAGTCTTACATGTTTTTCCCATTACCCACAGTGTTAAAAAATGCTGACTCAGCACTTTTTCAAAGTCACAAAAAAGTACCCCAAGATAAAACCAGTAGCAATTTTTTTCGACCATTCCATTCTGTTAGTCCTAAGGAAGCTTCACACCAAATAAGAATTCTCAGTGCCGTGCAGTTTTGGAGATATGGGCGTTTTAATTTTTTTCTATTTTTAGTTCCTGCAGTTCCGATGGGGCGACGGGAAAATAATGTTTGGCATAAATTAAGTACTTATGACCCAATAAGCCCTCATATCAAATTTGGTTCAAATCAGCCTCTCGGTTTAAAAAATAGAAATTTTGGGCTTGGCGAAAATTCTTGCCACTCCCATAACGAAGGCAAATATAGCTCCTCGAACTTCTCTTGAACAAATCTGATTCTACACCTCAAAAGGAAGCTGCACACGAAATATCAAGTCTCTGCTACTGCTGGTTCATGAGAAGATTTTTTAAGATTTACACACACTTTTTGGGCGTGGCCCTACTGAGGGGCGAGGCAACTTGCTTTGAACAAAATGCAATGTCATAACAAACTATTATCTCAAATTTCAATTAAATTGTTTCTGTGGTTTTGGAGGAGAAGATGAAAACACCATGTTCACGGATGACAGACGGTGAGTGATCACAAAAGCTCCCCTGACTGAAAGTCAGGTGAGCTAATGACACTTCCAATATTTTTTTCCTGAACAAGAGAATATTTTTATTTTTTGCTTCCAAAACACACCTTACTACTCTTCACTGAAATAAGGTCATTGGGATCAGTTCATTAAGGAGTCATACTGGAGGCTTCATGTAATTTTTTTTTTATTAAGTGCAGATCGATTGATTCCGAAGTTAAATGGCTAATACAGTAGAACCTGTCTTGAGAGACCGCCCTTTGGGCCACACAAAAGTGGTCTCTCAAGACAGGTGGTCTCTCATAACAGGTTTCAGGTTTTCTCAAGTCAGTGAATAACCAACCACAAAATTCAGAAATAGAGAAGAATGGATTTTTGTAATTACTTTGTAATTGTTCTTTTTTATGAAGTTTCTGTAACAAATTGAAATGGACTGTTATAAAAATTATAAAAATAAATTAGTGTTGAAAATCTTCAATTTGTTACAAAAAGATTTTCAACACAAATTTATTTTTATTCCTATCTGTCACATTTCAGGTATGTATGAAATTGTTTATTCAGCAATAATCCTAATCTTTTCACAGGGGTCTTATAAAATCATCTCAATCTTTAATGAGTTAAACAGGCAGAAAAACAGCTTAACTGTGGCCTTCTACCAGAAAGGGCTGCCTTCACCGACTCAACTAAAAATTACATCAGGATTAAATACTGTTATAAAAACTAAATAATAAATAGGGAACGAGAAGGTGAATACACAGGCAGAAAAACAGCTTAACTGTGGCCTTCTACCAGAGAGGGCTGCCTTCACCGACTCAACTAAAAATTACATCAGGAATAAATACTGTTAGAAAAACTAAATAATAAATAGGGAACGAGAAGGTGAATACACAGGCAGAAAAACAGCTTAACTGTGGCCTTCTACCAGAAAGGGCTGCCTTCACCGACTCAGCTTAAGATTAAGCCTTAAGATTGAACAAGATGTGCTACTTTTATCTTTACAATTTACATATTTTAATGAAAACTAATTCTGATTCTTCTTTTAAGCAGGTACACAGAAGATGCTTTTTTGACCAGCACCCCAATAACCGCTACAGACAGTCTAACCGTTATGGAAACAGTCACCCCCATGGTTCCTGTACATCCTCCACTCCATCCTTAAAAGTGGTCGACCACTTTAGGGGAGGCGAGCGTTGGTCCTGCGTCCCGCCTCGGCCACTTTTTGTAAGCGCATTGCGCATCTTTTTGTCCCAACCCATTAGGATTACAATGCAGGCCTGCACCCGAACCATGGAAGTTCGGGTCTTCTTCTTGGTGGTCCCCGAAAGGGGTCATTGTTGTTTCCTTCAAAGACATCCTATCAAACAGATTATACTTGCCAGTGATGGCCAACACTTAAAATCATCTCCGAAGTGGCAGACTATACTTGCCCGAAAATCTAGACAGACTGCACCCTCGGGGAGAGGTAGTACCTTTGTGAGAGGACCCAACCTTCCACACTGGACCTCACCCGAGGGTTCAACCGACATCAGTCAAAGAGATCTTCACGCCGCAACCGGTGACACCTGCCGAGTACCTGAACCTGTTCCTCCTTCAACACGAGTAGACATGTGGAAATTAATCATTTACAGCTAATGAGGGTCGAAAGGGGCTTGCTCTCCATACCGTCCCTGCGCGCCTTCAGCGCGTTAAACCATTCCATTCGGGATCATGAGTTAGCAACTGAAACCCAATTAAGAGGTTTTAATACTTTTAATTGCGTTAGTATAACACAATAGATTTTCCAATTCCAGAAAAGTTGAGAAGTTTTTGTCTTGGTTTCAGTCTTCAAAGGGGCGGTCTCTCAAGACAGGTCAATTATAGCATAAAAATACAAGTTGGTACCAGGTCACAGTGGTCTCTCAAGACAAGTGGTCTCTCAAGACAGGTGGTCTCCCATAGCAGGTCCATTATAGAGTAAAACCAATCGGTGCCTGGCAGATGTGGTCTCTCAAGACAGGTGGTCTCTCAAGACAGTGGTCTCTCAAGACAGGTTTTACTGTAAAGAAATACATAAGTTAGCTAAGTTGATTTGTAACCGATCCCTCAAAAATCTATAATCTAAATACATTCTGCAAAACAACAAACAATTGCAATAATACCATGAAATTTCAATATGCTTTAGGATTGCGGACGGCATTTTGTTTCACTCAAGGAATCTCTATCATTATGAGAGACACTGAATAGCTCATGCTTGCCAAATTCAGCTCATCACTTTCTCTTCCTAGCTTCCATGGGTGGATTCTACAGCATGTTAAGTTAAGAATATAATCTCCTTATCAATTTATTGAAAGCTCTCTGTAAACGATTGTAAGTCCAGTCAAAAATTTGTTTTTAAATTACAGACTCATTTGAATTCAAAAGAAATTGTGATGGTCTCTGTTTCTGACACAATTGGATTGGTACCTGTCAAACATGCACAAATCTTGTCTTTTAGTACAGTTAAAACTAGAAGTCCTGTCACGAACTGTGCGCTTATCTAGGCTTAATTGCACGTTGGAAGCGCGCGCAATTGCCATATTGAATGGCATCCAAAGCACGACATTTTCTCCTGGTTACTCATAGCAAACACATGCAATGTTTCTGCCAATGAACCTCCGGGTTACCCGGAGGTCCATTGGCTGAAACATTGCTTGTGCACAGGCCATATGTACAGAATTTGATAGCTTTACTTGGGCCATAACCCGTACATTAACGCGCATATCAACGTGCTATTTGTGCGCATTTCTTGACAGGACTTCTAGTTTTAACTGTATATGACTACCACAAATTGCCCCTCAATAACACTGTAGTTTGCCCATCAAGTCCAGCTCTCTGGTAAACAAGAGAGTCAAGTTTTCCAGATCATTAGCATGCCTGTCTCAAATGAGGTTCATGTATATGGACTATATCTACCAGTGAACTATAAATAAATCAGTAACTTCCACAAATACATCAAGGAATTCCATAATACATGCATTCAATTTCAAGTTGTTTATTAATACCTTATGAGAAAACACTACTTGTCTATGACCAGTTACAGAACTCAATAAAAACAAATGCACAGTTTGCATGTTTCACGGCAAGTGATTGAAAGAGAAATGAGAATCGGTTACAATATTATAGCGAATTGAACGTACAGTTAAAACTAGAAGTCCTGTCACGAATAGTGCGCTTATGTAGGCTTAATTGCGCATTGAAATTTCGCGCAATTGCCATATCGAATGGCATCCAAAACATGGCAGGTTCTCCTGGTTACTCATAGCAAACACATGCAATGTTTCTGCCAATGGACCTCCGGGTTACCCGGAGGTCCATTGGCTGAAACATTGCTTGTGCTCAGGCCATATGTACAGAATTTGATAGCTTTACTTGGGCCATAACGCGTACATTAACGCGCATATCAATGTGCTATTTGTGCGCATTTCATGACAGGACTTTTAGTTTTAACTGTACTCGCGGCCCATTGCCAAGTGACAAATAGATTGTGCCTCCTCATTAAACTCCATTGACAAACATTCCAGTTGAGGTCTGTTTGAAAATGCCAGGCTGAACAATTGAAAAAAAAAAAATTAATGACTATTTTCAAGATGTGAATCCAACAAAATGTAGGAGAAGCTGTGTTATTGAAAGTGATTCCGATTGAAATTCAAGTCTTGCCTCCATTGTTTTGATTTTTAAGTTTCATGTTTGAAACAAGCGTTTGATATTACTATGCATTTGGGATTCCCCAATTCCATAAATTGTTAATGGTTATTTGGCTGATATAATTCTTGTTGTATTTGATATTTCAGGTGTTGTGAACAGTTTAAAATACTAACTGTCATATAATATACAAATTACTACAACAGTCAACTGATCTGTGTTGTTGTATTCTGTCTCATTGACGAGATGAGATTGGCCAGATTAAACTCGACGCCTGTGGTGTCTTGTTTGATCTGGCCGATCTGAGGCGATCTCATCTCATCAACTTGATGGAATAAAACAACACAGATCAATTGACTGTTGTAGTAATCTGTATTTATCATTTATTAGAAATCTCTCTATAAGCTTTCCAATAAATGACAAAATGAAAGTGTCAATGACACTGTAGCTCAACTTGACAAACTTGAACTTGGTAAGTTATAAATGAAATGGCAAAATTGAAGATCATTGGGACCAATGTCATTTTTTTGGCCAGTGGCAACATTTTTTGACAGAACCGAAGAAAATCGATAGCTCCCATCTAGAGGCCTCCCCAAACAAGCATGCCAGGTTTCAAAGCCCTGTAGGGTGTACAAAAGGTAAATATTGTGGTCTGACTAGACTAAATTCTAAGAACGTTGGCCGTGGCAACATTTTTTGATGGAAATGGAAGAAAATCGATAGCTCCCATCTAGAGGTCACCGTAAATAAGCATACCAGGTTTCGAAGCAGTCTAGTCATAAATGTGCCCTGTAGGGTGAGCCAAAGGTAAATATTGTGGTCTGACTAAACTAAGTTCTAAGAATGTTGGCTGCGGCAACCTTTTTTGATGGAAATTGAAGAAAATCGATAGCTCCCATCTAGAGGTCTCCCCAAACAAGCATATCAGGTTTCAAAGCAATCCAATCATAAATGTACCCTGTAGGGTGTGCCAAAGGGAAATATTGAGTCTTCTGACTAAACTAAGTTCTAAGAACGTTGGCCACGGCAACATTTTTTGACAGAAATTGAAGAAAATCGATAGCTCCCATCTAGAGGTCTCCCCAAACAAGCATACCAGGTTTCAAAGCAATCAAATGATAAATGTGCCCTATAGGGTGTGCCAAAGGGAAATATTGTGGTTTGACTAAACTAAGTTCTAAGAACATTGGACGCGGCAACATTTTTTGACGGAAATTGAAGAAAATTGATAGCTCCCATCTTGAGGTCACCCTTAATAAGCATACCAGGTTTCAAAGCAATCAAATCATAAATGTGCCCTGTAGGGTGTGCCAAAGGGAAATATTGTGGTTTGACAAAACTAAGTTCTAAGAATGTTGGCCGCGGCAACATTTTTTGACGGAAATTGAAGAAAATCGATAGCTCCCATTTAGAGGTCACCCCAAACAAGCATGCCAGGTTTCCAAGCAATCCGATCATAAATGTACCCTGTAGGGTGTGCCAAAGGGAAATATTGAGTCTTCTGACTAAACTAAGTTCTAAGAAAGTTGGCCACGGCAACATTTTTTGACAGAAATTGAAGAAAATCGATAGCTCCCATCTAGAGGTCTCCCCAAACAAGCATACCAGGTATCAAAGCAATCTAATCATAAATGTGCCCTGTAGGGTGTGCCAAAGGGAAATATTGAGGTCTGACTAAACTAAGTTCTACGAACATTGGCCGTGGCAACATTTTTTGCCGGAAATTGAAGAAAATCGATAGCTCCCATCTAGAGGTCACCCTAAATAAGCATATCAGGTTTCAAAGCAATCAAATGATAAATGTGCCCTGTAGGGTGTGCCAAAGGGAAATATTGTGGTTTGACTAAACTAAGTTCTAAGAACATTGGACGCGGCAACATTTTTTGATGGAAATTGAAGAAAATCGATAGCTCCCATCTAGAGGTCACCCCAAACAAGCATACCAAGTTTCAAAGTAATCTGATCATAAATGCGACCTGTGAGGTGTGCCAAAGGAAATTGTGGATGTACGTACTAACGTACGTACATACGTACGTACGTACGCCGACGGATGAGAAGTGATGGCAATAGCTCAGCTTGACTTTGTCAAGTTGAGCTAAAAATCAAAGAATTTTATTCAAGAAACTGTACTGGTGGTTATGTCAGGCACAAGTTACTTTGCACCTGTCAAACATGCAAATTGTGCCGGTCATTGGCCATGACAGGCTGCTTATGTACAGTCTTGATCAAGGACAATAACTCAGCATAATTAGAAACTCCTGTCATACAAATTAATGTTACACATCAGCGAACTGTCACCAATAATCCTATAAAGTTTCAATACCTAACACTGAAAGGGTGAAAGGAGTCGATTACACCAGATGATCACCTTCCTAATGCATGATCTTTCTTTGGCAAGATTACTCATTAGATGTTGCTATTTATTTTGCAGTAAATTCTGTCAAGACATAAACAACATGACTTGCATAGTAAAACACAGAGAAAGTGGAAAAGCATTACAGTAGAACCTGTCTTGAGAGACCGCACAAAAGTGGTCTCTCAAGACAGGTGGTCTCTCATAACAGGTTTCAGGTTTTCTCAAGTCAGCGAATAACCAACCACAAAATTCAGAGATGGAGAAGAATGGATTTTTGTAATTACTTTGTAGTTGTTCTTTTTTATGAAGTTTTTGTAACAAATTGAAATGGACTGTTATAAAAATTATAAAAATTAATTAGTGTTGAAAATCTTCATTGAAGATTTTCAACACTAATTTATTTTTATAATTTTTATAGCAGTCCATTTCAATTTGTTACAAAAAGATTTTCAACACAAATTTATTTTTATTTCTACGGTGTCGTCCCACCTAGCCAACCTTTTTAATTTCATTAGTAGCGTCTGGCCAACCTTTTAATGATCAGGAGTAGCGTCTAGCCAACCTTTTTTTTCACACTTGCTTAATCCTTGTTATAGTCTGTAGCATATAAATTGTCATTTTTTTTTTTGCAAAATAAAAATCATTTTTGCAAATTAAAATATTGTTGTTTTTTGTCCGTCGGTTGAATTGAGAAAACAATTAATTAGTTTGTTACTATATATTATCATCATCTTTGATGTCTTAATTTTTAAAATATTCTGCAGTTATGTTGTTTTTTCTAATTTGTTATATGTTATCATTGTTTTTGATGTCTTGTTTTGCAAAAATAAAATATTCTGCCGCTGTCTTGTTTACTCGGTGTTTGATATTTCTTAGATTCACTAATTGTGCCTTTGAAGTGAACAACAATCACGATGTTTGTCTCATCTATTATTGTATGTTTTCAAAACACAGTTCCATATTATATATATATGGATCTTCTCAGCATGAATTGTCAGTAATCATGTTATCATTGTTTTTGATGTCTTGTTTTGCAAAAATAAAATATTCTGCCGCTGTCTTGTTTACACGGTGTTTGATATTTCTTAGATTCACTAATTGTGCCTTTGAAATGAACAACAATCATGGTGTTTGTCTCATCTATTATTTTATGTTTTCAAAACACAGTCCCATATTATATATATATGGATCTTCTCAGCATGAATTGTCAGTAATCATGGCTTCCGCACAAGTTGACATTGATTTTCTTGATAATGGTAGAGGTGGTTTTTTCTTGATTCATGGTGGATTTAAATTCTCTATCAGAACACGAAATCATGGACGTTGCTATTGGAGGTGCATTGATCGGAATTGTCCGGCTACAGTGGTGACAAAAGAAAGTATTCTTGTTAAGTTCGATAATGGACATAATCATACTTCTGATATTGAGAGTATTGCTTCAAGTGCATTCTTGTCGAAAGTTAAGAAGCGATGTCGCGAAGAAGTCGGACCAATCCCGAGCATTTATGATGAAGAACTCGGAAGCTTGCGAAATACAGATTCACATGAAGTTCATGAAGTTATCAAAAAAATTCCCACATTTGAGAGCTGTAAGTCGTCTTTATACAGGAATCGATTAAAAGTTCTTCCAAAGTTGCCACGAGAGCAAAACCAAATTGAACTTGGTGATGAATGGACAAAAACTTTTGCTAGAGAACGGTTTCTATTGCGTGACATAGTAGATGAACAGAACCGACGAATCTTAGTTTTTAGCACTGACGACAATTTGCAACGATTGTGCAATTCTGACATTATTTTTGCAGATGGAACATTCTATTCGTGTCCCGAGTTGTTTTATCAGCTGTATTGTATTCATGGAATGGTTGAACGATAGACAATCATTTGAAAACACTGAAGAACAGACTCAATAGTGGCAATCTGGACATTTTTGAATTTGGTGACGAAGCAAGTAAATTACTAAAATTGAAATAATGTGAAGGTACTTATAGATTTTATTATAAAGCTGAGATGTATTTTGATATGATGTTGTTTGATTATGTAGGTAAGACGATACAGACTATAGCCTAATCCTCTACTGCAAAAGTTGCGTTCAGCCAACCTAACACCTTTCTGTAATTCACACCTATTAACTGGTATTTTAGGAAGGTTGGCTGAGTGGGAATAAACCATTTCTACCTGTCATATTTCAGGTATGTATGAAATTGTTTATTCAGCAATAATCCTAATCTTTTTACAGGGGTCTTATAAAAACATCTCAATCTTTAATGAGATTTTCCAATTCCAGAACAGGTAAAATGTTTTTATCATGGTTTCAGTCTTCAAAGGGGCGGTCTCTCAAGACAGGTCTATTATGGAATAAAAATACAGGTTGGTACCAGGTCACAGGGGTCTCTCAAGACAGGTGGTCTCCCATAGCAGGTCCATTATAGAGTAAAACCAATCGGTGCATGGTAGATGTGGTCTCTCAAGACAGGTGGTCTCTCAAGACAGTGGTCTCTCAAGACAGGTTTTACTGTACAACACTTGTTTTCCTATAGGTTACCACCATGTTATATAGCGTAACCAGTAACCAGCTAACAGATTATGATGCAAGTTCTTTATTTCCAGGCCCGCGTTATCAGCCATTGACCTTCAGCCTCAGCTGATAACCTTTTACCTTAAGCTGCGCTCCTTAAGTTTATAAAAAACAAGAGGGGGTTGTCCATCCCCATCAGCTCACAAACGCATGCCATGCAATAAACCTAGGCTTATTACAAACCAAGAACAACAGGTTCGCACTCATCCAAAGTAGTCTGCATCCCATCAAACTTTCAAAATATACAAATCTTTTTTATTCAGTTAATGGGTTAATGTATATTTTTACAAGGGTGAATAACCTATATAGTACATCACCATGAAATTATTCAACAGGATGCTTGTATTTCTCACCCTGAACTTACCTGGAGAAACAGCCACAGCATACCGGTGGTAGCCTCCACTCATGTACATGTACAGCAAAACAGGTCAGAAATTTTCTAAGTCCACACTTACAAAAAAGTCAAACATCGCATTAAAAAAGTTCAAAATCTCCAAAAATTGTCTACCCAAGGGTTAATGTTGTCTTTTATTGATGCATGTAACACATTAATGAAATATAAAAGCAACAGCATGCCGGTGGTAGCCTCCACTCATGTATATGAAAAGCAAAACAGGTCAGAAAATTTCTAAGTCCACACTTAACCATACAGTTAATATCTGAATCTGCCCTCCATAGAAAATGGGACCTCAAATTATTTATAATAAATCGGAGAATTGTCGTTCGTAACCCACTTTCCACTGAACAGTATCTTGTCCGACTGAATGTTTTTCGGCCTTTTCTGCGACTTCTCCCAGATATCATGAACAACCCAAGAACACCCAACAGTCAGGTAATACACCACTGTAAAGCTTATTCATTCCCCTTTACACTTACACAGTGTACTGCTGGATACATTATGTGAATCAAATTTGAGGGGGGTATAATGAAGATGAGTGCTATCATTTTCAAAAAAGTGAGTTGTGTACCTTGTTAATATTTATATACCATCATGGGGGTACGTCAGCATCGATTCAAAAATGCTATAAAATATCATTTTTCTTTTGATTTCACAGCTTGTGGCGAGTACCTGTGATTATAATTTGAAATATAGAATTCAGAGTAAAACTAAATGTCTGTATACATTCTTATAATATTTAAAAGAAAATCTTGAAATGCATAGATTTGTTTTGGGAGGTTTTCAACATATTCAGAACTGAAGAGTCAAGAGAAAGTTAAAAAATTTATAGTAATTTATATATTTTTTATACTTACCAATGACCCAGACTTAGCTGGTGCTAACTCTAACAAAACCAGGTCCAAACACAAATTTTGCCCCCCAATCCCCAAAATTTGCATCCAAAACAAAAAGAAATCATGTCCTAAAGGACCTCCATACTACGCCTCTACTGCGCATGCGCAGTGACGCAGACGTCCCGAAATTGGCGCCAATTATCATTCTTACTGACAGTGCCTGGTCAGCGCTATGTACTCAGCGGGGAGGCAAGAGTTCCCAACTCCAGGGAGGGCCATCCCCGTCTGGGTCATTGGTAAGTATAAAAAATATATAAATTACTATAAATTTTTTAACATTTTTATACTGTACCAATGACCCAGACTTAGCTGAATAGTAAACAGGCTGGAGGGCCTAGGGCATAGAGGAAAATCCAATAAGCTCAACTATATAGTAAAGAGGTAACCCCTTAAGGAGAAAAGGAGTATTAGGCTTTACATGTATCTTTCTTATTTAATATTAAATTAGAAAGATACACTACCCTTAATAATTGAGCACAATAACATTCATGTTCTCTATTAACATCCAGTATATCCCTTATACTAATTATTTTTAAAGTAAGCCAATAAATAAAGTAGTCCAGAGAATTGAGACTCTTTATAGTCATTTAAAAGTGTCCGAGTATTGTATATTAAAGCCCGTTTGACACTTGACATATACAAATGCTTCACACCGAGCTACACTTTAAAAATAAGACATGAATGAATTTTTAACATTAATATTACACTTTAAAACCATCCCGGAAGCGACTCAGAAATACTGACTTGGAGGAGGCATTCCCTTGCTTTTCACTATAAAGCAGGTGACCTAAGGGAACACCCGCCCCCCCCCCCCCCCCCCCCCCCCCTTCCCCTTGCCCTGGGTCAAATAGCCCAGAGCGAAGAGAGCAGCCGGACGGAGTCACTGCCGGAACAGAAAGCCTGCATAACTATAGTTGCAACTGTTTAGTGGACGACATTCTGAGCAACAGATAACGGACCTAAACAATGCAGGTCTCCAGAAATGGACTCAATATTTCTGAGATAAAAATTCGTAAATGTGGATGGCTGAGACCAATAAGCAGCCTTCATTAAATCTGTAATAGCAACACTATTAGCATAAGCCCAGGAAGTAGAAAGAGCTCTTACTTCATGAGCGGAAATCTTAAGCACAGACTGCTGAGAAGAAGATAAACTCTCATAAGCAGTACGGATAGCTAATTGAATCCATCTAGCAATAGAATGGACCGAAATGTCCCTTCTATTAGGCATCAAAGTCAGAAAGAAACGTTTCCGTCCCTTTCTGATAAACTGAGATCTCTGTTTATAGATACGTAACGCTCTAACAGGACAGAGTAAAGGCCTACGCCCGTCTGAAGATGGAAGAGCCTTAATAACAATAGGTTCCGGATATTTATTAGGAGCCTGATTCTCAGCTAAAAAACCCACATTAGTAGTGAAGGTGATAGTGTTCCCAACACTACGATAGTGAGAATCATCCACCGACAGTGCATGAAGCTCACTGACTCTTCTAGCAGAAGAGAAAGCTAAGAGAAAAGCTGTCTTATAAGATAAGAATTTGAAATCTACTGTCCCAAGAGGTTCAAATGGCTTTTCCTTCAATTTAAGAAGAACCCAAGCTAAATTCCACTTAGGAATTAATCTAAGAGTTCTGGGTCTATTTATCGAAAAGTTTCTAACCAACTTAGATAAAGAGACATTAGATCCAATTTGTAAACTATCATGATGTGCATAGGTATCAGATAACATAGACCTATAACCCTTTATAGTAACAGGCTGCAGTTTGATTTCGTCAAACAAGTATACTAGAAAGTTTGCAATGTCTGGTATAGAGGGATCGAATATATCTACAGAATGACGACCCGGTATGTGACGGACCGAAAGAAGAACGTGATGTTCTAGCGCAAACAGAAGGATTCTTTCCGTTAGATTGAACAACGGAACTGAATGAGTGCCTCCCTGATTCCGTATATACGCCACTACTGTCGTATTGTCGGATAGGATTTGGACATGAGCATCGTGAATAATGTCCATCCAGTGACGTAACGCAAGCCAAATTGACATCATTTCCTTGATGTTTATGTGCTTGCACAGGAATTGCGGATCCCAAAGACCCTGGCATCTCGAATCCGTTGGGATTAATGATGAACCCCAACCTGTTTGACTGGCATCCGTCATAATGGTAAAACCCGTATCCGGCAACTGCAGCGGAACTCCCTGAGTTAACCACTGAATGTTTGCCCAAGTCTGAATCTCTTGTTTCACTTGATCTGACAAGAGAACGTCTACGTCGAGCGAATGAATTTTCACACTCCAATTCTGAGTCAAGAAAATTTGAAGAGGACGTGTGCGTAACCGCCCCATCGGAATGAGATCCGCAGCGGCTCCGCACAGACCTATCAGTCTCATAAATTCTCTCGCTGTGACTTTGTCTGCGTGCAGACAATAGCGAGCGTAACAACTGACTAATTTCGCTCTGGTTAACAGCAGACGAACGAGATTGTTGTATGTCTCGAAGCTCATTCCCAGATGAGTGAATGACTTGGACAGCACCAGATCCGACTTCTCCTCGTTTACTATAAAACCGAGACGTCGGAGCAAAAGAAGAAGATTCTGAACATCGTTCTGAAGCGTTAACTCGTTGCCGTACCTCTGAAGAATGTCGTCCAGGTAGGCCGACATTACCGCAGACGAATGAGCTCGGAAATAGATCATTACCGAGTTCATTACCCGAGTGAAAGCCCAGGGTGCTAGATTCAATCCGAAGCACATCGTCCGGAATTGATACACCACTCCTAGGACTGCGAAGCGTAGGTACTTTCGGAATGTCGGATGTACCATGACGTGAAAGTACGCATCTTTGAGATCTATGCTTGATGCATAATCGTTCACCCGAATACTCGCTCTGACCGATCGAATCGTCTCCATATAAAACTTCGGAGCGACGATCAGCTTGTTTATCCAGCTCAAATCTATGACTGGACGGAACGAGCTGTCTGGTTTCGGAACCAGAAACAGATGGCTGTAGAATCCCGGAGATTCCTGGTTTTCTACGACCTCTACCGCGTTCTTCATTAAAAGAGACTGCACCTCTGATAACAGAGCGTCTCTTTTCTGCGGATTTGACGGAAGATGAGTCCACTTTGGACTTCGAGTTAATGGAGGCTCTCGTTTGAAGGATATCTTTAGACCTTCCGAAGTCACTCCTCTCACCCAAGGGTCGTCCGTAATCGACGCCCATTCTTGTGAAAAGCTCGACAACCTTCCGCCAACCGGTACGCGATAGAGGTTTAAGCCATCACCTCCTGGACCTGCGAGGCCTGCGGTAGGAGAAACCACGTCCTCCACGACCCGCACCTCGCCCCGTTGACCTCGGGGCGTCCGACCGATTGTCCCGGCCCGAAGGACGTCCCGAACGAGAGTCGCGACCCTGATGGTCTCTCGAATAAGACCAAGAGGACGCACCGGAACCTCTATAGGAACCTCTCTTGGGCACATTAGACCCAGAAGTGCCTGTCTTATTCTTGTCTGCTGTATCCGACTTCTTAGAAGCAGATTTGAACAACAGAGAATCCGAAGCTTTCTTTGTAATTTTATCATAAATAGCAGAAAGCTTGCCGTCAAAGAGAAGTTCTCCGGAGACCGAAGCGACTCTAAGAGAGTTCTTCACCTTAGTATCCACTAGTGTGGATGTAGCTAGGGCTGCGTCACGTCTAACCAACTCCAGATTTGCCACTGAAAGGGCGGAGTTACACGTAGAATAAGCTACTGCCCTTGAAAGAAGTCTTAAAGAGGATTGTATATCCTGAAACTCTTTCCCTTGAAGGCGCAGTGATAACGCCTTAGTAAGGTGATCTGCCTAAGATAAGGCATCTAAATTGGCTCTGTTAGACGCAATAGCTGTTTCCAACACCGCGGTTGGAATAGAAGCCGACGACGGTAATGATAGCTCTAAGTCTTCCGCCTCGTCGTCCATACGCAGAGGAACTCTCGGGATACCCTGTCCTGCCGTATCGAATTTATTCCTTGCATTAATGAAAGGCAGGTTGAGAGTATTAGCGGACAAGAAACCTGCTTTCCCCGTCTTGGAAGCAAGTTTGAAAATAGCGTCGTTCAATAATTCAAATGTTCTTGCAACATTATTGGACTGCGACGGAAACTCGGGAGCGATGTCCCTGAACCGCTCAAAAAATTCAGAGTCCAATGACGCTATAATCCTCTTGTCCGGAACCGCAGCAGTCTGGCCCGACGGAACAACTTGAGGGAGAAAGTGCCGGATGAAGTCCACGGCAGCTTTATGTTGTTCCGAAAGGGATAGCTCCAAATCATCCGTATCCCTTTCACCATCCGGTCGGACCTCATGTTCCCGGTCGTCCGCCCCCGATGCTTCGGCGGAGCGTACCGACCCAGCGCCGTCGGATAATTCTCGATCCGACACCGTTTCTGTCGGCTGCTGCGATAAGCTGTGCTATCTGCACAAGAATGTCCGGCATCGAGACCTGCGGAGGCGCAGTCTTTCGCTGCTTCGCCGAGGGCAGCTTCGCATCAGATGGCTCCCGCATACTTTTCCTATGCGAACGTCCGGAGTCCATCGGTCTCGAATCCCTGGCTGCCTGATGGTGTGACCTGGTCGCCGAAGAATCCTTGATCGGCGAAGCTGGTAATATATCGGCGGTCACGCAGCCAATGTGCGGTCGTGTGCACTGACGAGAAGAGGAAGCCTTAGCAGTCTCCGCGGACTGCCTATACAACGGAGCGTCCCGAGCGACGGACGTATGCTCCGCTAACGACACATTTTGTACCACAACATCTGGTCCCAGATGTTGTTGTATGAGAGAGGGGCCTCTCTCGCTCGCGGCCCAGCTGGACCTGGACGAGCTAGGAACAGGACTCAAAGGCTTCCCCCGTTCTCGCTTACTATCCGCCGGCACTGGGTGTGCATCTATTATGTTTATAGTGCTCGCATCACCCAAAATTTCCTCCTGGACCGCATCGGACGAACCCGGCTGCCGAACCATTCGGTGAATGGACGCTACACCGGGCGAGCTAGCGGACGACATTTGTCTAATCTCCATGAGCACTTTTGCCGCTAGCTCTGAATTCATTTGTGACGACGGACGCACACTTGTAGAAGATAACATGGAAACATCACCCTGTTCTTGTTCCTCTGAAATAGAAACTGAGAGAGTAGAGTGACCTTGCGGAGAAAGAGCCGGCATAGCCCTTTCTCCAGAAACAACATATCCTGACACACGTTTCCAATGTTTCTCATCCCAATATTCACATATAGGACAGGGATTAATGCGAGAACACTGACTACAATTAATACAATGATCATGAAAGTCAGAGGAAGATTTCTTCCTATTACAATTTGAACAATGTCCCTTCATTGTGAAAGAACAACAACAAGTCCTAGTTACTCGCAAAAACCCCTGACACAAAGATACATAATAACATGATCCATTAATAAATGAAAAAACAATTGCAAATCAAAATAATTTTGAAAAAATATTTTTTCAGCGAAGCCCAAGTTGCTGAAAAGTAACGTTGAGCCCCGATGGATCCGATGGCAAAGTGTGGTAAAAAATTTAAAATTTATATTAAATAATTAATGAAACACTTACGGATAATATAAATGTATCTTATAGTGAGATAAACTACAGCAAAGGCAAACAGCCCCCTCAAAAAAGGCTGTTGCCAATGTAAACAATCAGTGTAAAACACCAGAAAACATGACTCCAGGCACTGAAAAAACTGGCCCGGAATCAGTCATCAAAATTACACTCTATCTGATGCAAAACAGAGACTCCCAGGGGAGAATCTGCAGAACATCAGATGGAAGATGCAGAACACAAACGTTATACACCCACTGGTGAAAACGTAACTATGGGGAAAATAACAGAAAACATTCTGTAACCAAGCAACTCTCCCAGGAAATTTTAGAAATGAACTTTCTCAAAAATATGCCAAAAGCATGGGAGAATTGCAAGAGGGGACTTTAGAAGGCTAGGGGAGAGGAAACACTGAATAAGCAGTGCAACATTTAGCAAGAATGACAACAAGAGGCCCATGCCTCGAAAATAGGCAACTTAACATAATTTCATCCAAAAATTTTAAGTACAGCCCTGATTATTTTTTGTCACTTCTTTTTCCTCTCCTCCTTCTATCCTCCTTAGAATCACATTTTCTCCAAAAATTACGTGTCTGGCATCCTTTAAACTGAGATTTACAAGCACAAAGATCAGTGAGATGTTGACTGATGAAGGGCCAAACAGAGAATGATAATTGGCGCCAATTTCGGGACGTCTGCGTCACTGCGCATGCGCAGTAGAGGCGTAGTATGGAGGTCCTTTAGGACATGATTTCTTTTTGTTTTGGATGCAAATTTTGTGTTTGGCCCTGGTTTTGTTAGAGTTAGCACCAGCTAAGTCTGGGTCATTGGTACAGTATAAAAATATGAAAGTAGCACTTCTAAATGAACTATAATACACAGTCCATTTCAGTTTTCAACATAAAATTTTCATTCAGTTCAATGGGAACTAACATGGCTGGTAAGAATAGAAGTGAGTATGAGAATAGGCATTTCTTCCCATACTACTGTGTACTTATGTGGTAGGGAACTTTTCCAATGTGAGAATGTCTCGACGTTTTGGCATATTGTCTAAAGTATTTTGTATTATGTGGGTGACTGCAGTGTCCCGATGTGAGAGTGACTGGGGGATTCATTCTACACATGTAATCATTCACTGCATAGTTTATTCACCTGGGTGGGAGCATGGTGACTCAGTAGTTACAGCATTGGACTTGAACCAAAAGGTTCATGGTTCAATCCCCACCAGGTGTAAAGAGCATTGTGTCCTTGGGCAGACACTTTATGCCATTGGCCCATGTGGGGGAATGGGACGATGTGTACTAAGGCATACTGCACATCGATGGTGCTCTTGTCTTCAACCAATGCTAATCCTGCTTGTACGGAGTTAGTATGTTTGGGAGTGTCAGTTCCTTGCCACTTCTCAGTGGTTCTCTCAAAGACATGCTGAAAACTTCACCTGGGTGAATAAAATAAGGTAAAATTTCTATTTCAGTATACAATGATTGACAATGAGATTCAACCTAAGGCCTTGTGATGCTGGAAACTGCCCCTCCTTTTCAATGAGTACATACTGGATAAATGTGTGTGTATGTGGGGATGGGGAAACAAGCTATGCAGTGAAAGAATACAAAATGTCCACTTTCACTCGCACATTTCCTGATAATGGTGTGTAAACCAAACAACTTTTTTCTCCTATTTTGAATTAATTATGATATGATGGGGTTATACATTGACGAATTTGTCTTGTATTTGAAGACCGAAGACCCCCCCCCCCCCCCCCCCCCCCCCCCCCCGCCCCCCATACACATTCACTAATTGACTGAAATCAGTGTTCTATTCAATGAAGACCGATGTCAGCATAATTTTTAGGGACAATATATAGAGCTAGTCATACTAAGCCTGGATGGATTTGCATTGTTACAATTTATAGGCACTCTCTTATAAATTTTAACAATGCAAATCCATACAGAATTAGTATTTTCACTTCAAAAATAATAAGAAGCATATCCACTGAATATGAACCCTTTGAGTTGTGGTACCTGCACTTCAGAGTAAAGCCCAAATATGGACTTCCAGCACTCCACTATTTAAAATTAACCACTTTTCCTCTCTTACCTGTAGCATATTTACATCCCATACTATTCTACAATCATTCAAGAGCAGTTAAATCTTTGACACTTCATTTTATGAATGCAACAGTTTAAGTTTGGTCAGTTTTCTTTGTGTTTTATGGATCTGCAGCTGTGAATGATGACATTTGATGAGAAGACATTTTATTGGTAAAGTGATCAACCATCACACCAAAGTCAAGAGGCATTTTCCGGTAAGGCTGAGGCATGGTTATTTCCGCACTTTAGTGATTCAGTGAGGCCTATAAAAATCTCGCACCTGAGAATCTCAGTACTGATTATTTAAGCAGAGTAAATCAATTTACCAACCTTATTCCAATATATCTGTGAAATGAAATCCAATATATTCTCATATATATTGCTGTAACCCATCATGACAGCCTTTCTGTCTGGTTGTCGTATCAATTCCTACAAATATAATATGAAAAAAATGTTCTATCCAGAAAGTACAGTGGAACCCTTTTAATTGTATAGTGATTTTGCCAACAAACATTATTCAATTAACCAGAGTATTCAATTAAGCCATATAAACAAAATACTTTGTTTCTCAGGAATCGCCGCGTCTGGAAAAAAACATGTGCCTCTAACATATTTATTGCCTCCCATAAATAAATTTTTTTTATAAAATCCACCATGCACAATCTTAGGTTGATGACTTCATGTGAATATTACGCTTGTGCCCATATGCGCCAGTGAATGATCAATCACAAACACCATCAATTGCACTTGTCCATTTCTTGCTAGCCCATTTGTCATTGAGGCTGCATTTTACACTTGCCTTATCCACGTTGCGACAATCGAGTACTGTAGCGATGGGAGGTATTGAACTTTTAAAATACTGCAGTAAACTGAAATTCACACTGCAGTATCATATTTACTCTATGTATTGGGACAGCTAAAAATAATTATTTTCACAGGTGTCCCAATTCTTAGAAAATGGGGAAAGAACACAGCCTGGTCTTAATTTGATGCTGAATAAAGTTGTGTGTGATTCGTTTTCCATCACTATATACGAAAATCGCCGTCCAATTTCTTTTATATGTTCATTTTTTGCTTCCAAAACATAGCTTATGATCCCTCATTGGAACGCGTGCATTGCGCACGTTCCAATGGGGGATCATAAGCTATGTTTTGGAAGCAAAAAATGAAAATTTTTAGTTACTCAAGAATTTTTTATGAGTGTCGTCTGCTACTAGCGACGGGTCAACTGGAAACAAATCTCCTGAATGTCCCAAACTTTGGAGCATAAAAAAATATAGTTTTCTGGAAAAAATGTGTGTCCCAAATCATAGAGTGTCCCAATACATAGAGTAAATACGGTATATTGTTGAATGAAAAACAAGTGGCCGCATGGGGCCTGAGGAACTCACCTGACAATATTTGTTTAAAGAAGGATAGCTAGTTAATACTACAGAGGAATGAACTTATTTAATTATTTATAACTCTGTTGTCCATGTCGGATGATTTTTTTTCTAGTACTGGAATGCTAGCACAGAAATAATGTCCAGATTTTCAGTAATGCGAAACTAGTCCATATATCAACCGAGGAACTTAACTTGAACAAACTTGAGTCTGAGACCTTACCCTCACCATCAGGATACTGAAAACCAAATGTAAAGGCATTCTGACTTGTGGATAAAGACATTTCCTCATATTGCACTAAGTACAAATTTGGGTTACCATAGGGAGCCCAAATATTAACCCAGAGACCCGATTTGAACAAACTTGAATCTCACCTCCCTAGAGATGTTGTATACCAAATATAAAAGCATTCTGACTGGTGGATCTAGAGAAGATGATTTTTAAAGAAACTGCCTCATATTGCACTAAATTAAAATTCAGGCTCTCATAGGGGAGCCCAAATATTAACTCAGGGACTCCATTTGAACAAATTTGAATCTGATCCCCCTAGAGATGTTGTATACCAAATATCAAAACATTCTAACTGGTGGATCTGAAGAAGAAGATTTTAAAAACAATTCCCTCAGATTGCACTAAGTTAAAATTCGGGCTCCCATAGGGAGCCCAAATATTAACCCAGAGACGCGATTCGTACAAACGTGAATCTGACTCACCTAGAGATGTTGTATATTAAGAAAGGATTCTAACTGGTAAATCTGAAGAAGAATATTTTCTTAAAGGAATTCCCTCATATTGCACAAAATTAAAATTTGAGCAAAAATCGGGAGTCCAAATAAGAACCCAGGGACTTGATTTGAACAAATCTGATTGCGACATCACTAGAGATGTTGTATACAAAACATGAAAGCATTCTGACTGGTGGATCTGAGGAAGAAGATTTTTAAAGAAATTTCCTCATATTGCACCAAGTTAAAATTCGGGCTACCATAGGGAGCCCAAATGTTAACCCTGGCACTTGATTTGAACAAACTCGTATCTCACCTCCCTAGAGATGTTGTAAGAAGATTTTTAAAGCAATTCCCTCATATTGCACTATGTTAAAATTAAGACTCCGAAAAGAATCTCAAATATTAACCCAGACACTCTATTTGAACAAACCCTGCCTCCCTCCCCTAAAGATGATGTATACCAAATATGAAAGCATTCTAACTGGTGGATCTGAAGAAGAATATTTTTTAAAAATTCCCTCATATCGCACTAAATTAAAATTTGGGTTCTCATAGGAAGCCCAAATATTAACCCAGGGACTTGATTTGAACAAACTTGAATCTGACCCAACAAGAGAGGTAACTTTTCTGAAAAATCCTGTTGATCGATTCATCCAGGAAGTCTTTGTTTTTTTGGATGAGTCGGCTCACTAATTTCAGATTCTCTGTTGTAAATTGACATTTCAAATGTTCTAAAAATTAACATAAGTGAAAAATATGAGAATACTCTCTTTTGTATTATTATTATTATTATTAAATTCATCTTTGAGGTGACCAATTAGTTTGTTAAATTATTGTGTGAAAGTGGGATGATTTTTTTTTATGTTTGAGTGATTTGGCAAGTGCAGGCTTGAAAGAACGATCAACTGATCTTTGTTAATGTTCTGAAACACATGTGTTTGCAGCTGAATTGGGTTGGATATTGTGCAGTAAAATGTCACATAGCATATAATAAAAAGAAAATCTATGCTATTATAGTGAATATCATGAATTATCTCATTCGTGTGGACCTGAAAGTTTTATTTTTCACTCGCGCAAGCGCTCATGAAAAATAAAACTTTCAGGCCCACATGAATGAGATAATTTCCAGCACAAGTGAAAAACAAGAGGTGGGTCACCGCCCCTGTGCATACCTCCATGGTGCATACAGCCAAACAATGGCAAGAGAAGAAATAAACCATGATACTGTGAAAGCCTTTTCCCATAAACAATCTTCATACCAAATTTCACTGAGATCTGATAAACCAAACCTGTAATACGAGGTGAACAGACAAAAAACTGGCTATTTTACGAGGCAAACAGCAAATTTCCGAAGTTAAAAAAGGGGATAAGTATAGAAAGTGAAATGTAAGAAATATTATTAGAGACTCACTTGAAAGCCTTTCCAATAAACAATCTCCATTCCAAATTTCATTGAAATCCGATAACCCAAACTGAGATACGAGGCTAACAGACAAAAAATTGGCTATTTTGTATATTCAAAGGGCCATAACTCACAGAAAAAATATTCAACTGCAAAATGGCTACAGCTCCTGTAAGATCTCATGAAAGTGAACATCTATATGAAATTTCATCGAAATCTGAGCAGTAATGTTCAAGTTATAACTTGAACAGACATCAGAGGGTGGGTGGGTGGATGTACGTATGTATGCACAGATTGACCGATGGACCCCACTTTTTAAAAAAAAAGTGGGCGTACAAACCTGTCTTGAGAGACCAACCTTTTTGACAGAGGTGGTCTCTCAAAATAGGCTGTCTCTCATAACGAGTCCATTACAGAGTAAAACAACCAAATGGTACAAGGTCACAGTGGTCTTTCAAGTTAGGTGGTCTCTCACGACAGTGGTCTCTCAAAACAGGTTTTACTGTATAATAAAACTTTCAGGTCCAAACTCATGAGATAATTCCCAATATTGAGTAAAATAAGTTAGATATGCTCTGTATACCAAATTGGTGGAACTAGATTATTAATTCTGGTCATTTTCACTACCATAATAAATTGTACAATAGTGGCAGAAATTTGGTTATTCATGTCTTTGTAAAAACAGTGGAGCCCACTTAATTGTATATCTCTTAACTGAATAACCCTGTTAATTGAATATAATTTCCCAACACAAAACCATTTACCATACCTCCAGTACAAATTTGACCTGTTAATTGAATATAGGTTATAGAGTAAACTCCTGTTAATTGAATAAAGAAATCTTGTAACCTGTCGAGATTTACCCGGACTCTCCCCAGTTTTCCTTTGTTTATAGACCTATTTGGCCTCAAAACATCCAATACAGGAATTTAATCTATTATATCTTGTTTGACAGAGCTCATGGAGCTCTGTCAAACAAGATATAATAGAATAAATGCTAAGTTTATCTCCAGAATACAGGAAATTGACACAATCCCTGTTAATTGAATACTCCTGTTAATTGAATAATTTTCAATGGCAAAGTGGCTATTCAATTAACAGGGTTCCACTGTATCAAGAAACAATGTATAAATGAAAGTGCAGGTCTAAAATGGCTATCTCAAGGATGGACTGGTAACCACACCAGTGACGATCAGTCTGCCACTGATGGTGGCAGACTGTGTACACTTGAAGTATATACAGTACAAACATCAATTTGTTTTCCTTTTCCACGACGCGGCATACAGCGTGATTTTTTCTCTCTGTGTTTCTAAGTGATCAGATCGAGAATAGTGTTGGCACACCACGATGAAACTCGATTTGCCAAACATTTTAACTTGCGATTGTTCCATATTACATAATAACATTAACTGTGGCCACAGGCAGGAAACATGACAAGCGAGAAGCATAGCACAAATACACCTGGACTATGCTATTATAAGATTAAGAGCGTGTTAACACATATTAACTTGCGACTTGAAAATGCAATATGAACATGAGAGTCACATCAATGGAAATTGGAAAGCATCTGGTAAAAGAACGCAAAAAAATCATAACTGACTGACTTTTATATGTATCTATATGTGAAATAACATTTCCAAATAGCCTGTCGTTCTCGTCTTATCAAAGTTGAACTTGATGACAGTCTATACACTTGCCCACCCAACTGGAGTTGGAGTTAAGACTTTAAATAAAACACACTTCTGCAAAGTCATTCTCTGCTAGCACAGTGTGTTGAATGATTTCACGCAATCCATCCCTTGGCCAAATTGCCCTGGATGTTTCGCCCAACCGTCCCACATATATCTAACCTTAGCACCAGGTTCAGGGGGCATTCTGACCTCAGTGATTTTTGGGCTTTTTTAAAAATTTCATCCTCGGTCAAAGAGGCAAAACGCTCTACTTTCGAGTCTAAAACCTATCGTTTTTTCACAACTTTTGAAGAGCCCAATTTAGTCAGCAGCTTAATAGATAATCATTAAATTAAATTAAATTGATCAAGGTAGGCCAAGATTCCTTTTTTCCCCCTTGTTATCAAATTTTCATAACCATACCCTAACCCGAATGAAAATTCAAGGATGGAAAGGAAATGGTTTGGGTCACTTGGACTTGAGAATATTAACATTACATGTACAGTGCATTAAAAATCTGAGTCTTGTTAATCAAGAGTAATTGAGATCAGTAAGCCTATAAATAGATTCTGTCAATCATTGATTGCAATGGAACTATTTCAGTCTCCATGGTGATAAACAAGCTGGCTGTCCCTGTTGACATGAGTGAGGAAATGTTAATTATTAAAACCAGAGACAACTGGGATTGTTGAGGGTGTTATAACATTATACAAACTAGTAATTTAGTAATTTACATTAAGGCCAAATAAAAAACATGAATTGATTCTCAGGCAATTTTTTTTTCAAATCAGTGAGGGAGGGAGGATTTTATTTTTATTTTTTATTTTTTTGTTTTCGTGTAAAGGGTTGAGTATACTCAGTAAATCTTTTTGCTGTCTTTCCACTTGAAAAAGAGAAAAGGTTGTATTTTAGTATAATTATAGTATACCTTTTATAACTAACTGCCATAACAGCAGCTAAAAGGATTTGTATTTTATTGTTCTAAATAGTGGTATAGATCTGTCAAGCATCATGATCCATTAGAATAGGCCCCAGTAACCAATGCTTGGGGTAGGAGTCCTTTAAAATGTGAAACATGGCTCTAAATGATTGGTTAAAGTTGAGTTTATATCGGTGTTGTGGCCAGTATTAGCCATTGTGCAGAAATATATGACCTTAAACACCAGCAAATAAATAAATACTTAAATCATGATCCAGTATATCAGAATTTGCCTTGTTACAGTTTATGGGAGAGTGCCTCTGGGCACTCTCCCATAAACTGCAAGAAGAAAAACCAATTTACTGCAAACACAGCTAAATAATTATATGCCGAGAAATGTGAAAAAAGGACCATTCCAAGTTTTCACAAATTCTTTAAAAAACATGACATAATAAAAATGTCCAATGAGGAGGTTCAGATCCAACGAGGGAGGGCCTGAGAATCAAAACATTATTTTTTTTTAGCCTAATTTATCTTATTTTATTATTGTAATTAAAACAATTATGAACATTATCAAATATAGACTTGAGAAACATAAAAGGTACATGTATATACAAGTTCAAGTAAAATAAAAATTAACTTCAACTGTATAACTAGACAGGCATAACTTGTAGAATAAATCAAGTTTTCAAATAAAAAAAAAAACTATAGAACTATGGTCTGGTTTGTTGACAATAAACTGGGTAACTTGACTAGCATCTGATTAATGTATGGCAAAATTTGGAAAGTTGGATGATGAAATATATCTTTGAGATGCGAATTTTGGGCAAGACTTTATTCATCAAAGTTGTCATTACTTACTTTCTGCCTATTGCTTCCTAAGTTTAATACATTATCTATCAAAGACACGAAGGAAAACACACATAACAAATGTGTTTACAAATTAAATCAAAAATTGATTTTTGATCAAAATAGAAATCTGGGGAAAAATATTATCGATCGGCTGAGAGATGTGATGTCATTATCCACATTTATTGGGCCATTATAGGCTTGCTTGGCTGTTATACAGTCAATGACACGACTTTTACTTGCTGAGCATTAATATTAATATATTATAGCTGGGGAGATTAAGAAAGTGGCAGTGAGAAATATTATAAAAATATAGAACCTTAGTGAGCACGCTCACATACCCCATGCGCCCCAATATTTCAAGCTCTAATCATTTTTTAAAAATAAACATAGATTCTAGGAATACTGCAGAAAACAGTGTTCTGTAGTTTCAACGGTACTGAAAGAATTCAAGCAGAGAAAAAGCCCGGAAAACTGTAATTTTGATGAACTTTTCAAAGTCTATGGGGCTGTAATTTTGGTAAAAATCAGTGGAGCAGAACAAAACCCAAACTTGTTCTGTAGGCCACCATGTTAGACTAACATATCAAAAATCAGCTCAATATCTGGAAGCGTGTAGGAAAAATGTCCGGAAAACTGTAATTTTGATGAACTTTTCAAAGTTCAAGGGCCGTAATTTCATTAAAAATGAGTGGAGTGGAACAAAATGCAAACATGATCTGTAGGCCACCATGTCAGACTAACATACCAAACATCAGCTCAATATCTGGAAGCGTGTAGAAAAAACGTCTGGAAAACTGTAATTTTAATGCATTTTTGAGTCCAAGGGTCGTAATGTCGGTAAAAATCAGTGGAGCAGAACAAAACGCAAACTTGTTCTGTAGGCCACCATGTTAGACTAACATACCAAAAATCAGCTCAATATCTGGAAGCGTGTAGGAAAAAAGTCTGCAAAACTGTAATTTTGATGAACTTTTCAAAGTTCAAGGGCCGTAATTTCGGTAAAAATCAGTGGAGCGGAACAAAATGCAAACTTGATCTGTAGGCCATCATGTTAGACTAACATACCCAAAAACAGCTCAATATCTGGAAGCGTGTAGAAAAAAAGTCCGGAAAACTGTAATTTTGATGAACTTTTCAAAGTTCAAGGGCCGTAATTTTGGTAAAAATCAGTGGAGTGGAACAAAATGCAAACTTGATCTGTAGGCCACCATGTTAGACTAACATACCAAAAATCAGCTCAATATCTCGAAGCGTGTAGAAAAAAAGTCCGGAAAACTGTAATTTTGATGAATTTTTCAGAGTCCAAGGGCCGTAATTTCGGTAAAAATCAGTGGAGCGGAAAAATATGCAAACTTGATCTGTAGGCCACCAGGTTAGACTCACAAACCAAAAATCAGCTCAATATCTGGAAGCGTGTAGAAAAAAAGTCCGGAAAACAAGTAGGACTGACTGACGGACTGACGGATGGACCAGTCAAAAACATTATACCTCTGCAACAAGTGCTGAGAGATTAGAAGGGACAGTAGGGTTGGGATGACATGTGGGACAGTGGAAATGAAGACCTGCTCAGTAGAGTGGCGAGACAAATTAATAAACGTCTTGTGTCGGAATTAAAACATTTATTCTACGAGTAGGCTTCGTAGTTAAACATACAAGCCTTTGGCGAGAAAGTTTAATTCTGAAACTTATGAGTATAAAAACTCTGAATGCAGACGACAAGTTATTTATCTATTTTTTGACGGTGGCTGTCCAGTAGCCTGGTGAAAACTCTGCAAAGTACTATGCCATATTGGACAGATTTGAAAACTCCCACCGAGAGTAAATTCCACCCAGATTATAAATCAAGTTCAGTGTGAAACTGAGAAAAAAAAAAAAAATTTGTTCAGTAATTAAAACCACTGGCAATATAATCTTTCAATACGACAGTCACAACAGGGGTGTTAGAAACCAGTGACATAATCGAACGGCTACTTGTTATTGTCAGAAGCTTCTTTTGTTCACCGACTCTCAAAAGCCTATTGTTTTGTACATGTTAACTTCAAATTAATATACTCAACAATCATTTAACAGAGAAAATTAGTTTTTAGTCCTGTCGCGTACTTTATAATCTTGAGATAAACTTCAGAAAAAATCAAGAATGGAGGTGGTGAGGGGGGGGGGGCAAAGAAAGTCATGAGAGCATGGTAATTTCTTATTTTTAATTTAGTTTTTTTTGGTGCGGGGGGGGGGGGGGGGGAGGGGAGGTGGGGAAGCGGGTTTCCATTCTTAAAATTTCTGGATAAAATCCAAGGAGCCACCCACAACCATTGAAAGACGGCTAGCCCTTTTGTTAATCTATTAAGCTTAGAAATAATTGTTGTCTCCTTCCTCAACACACACACACAGTGATTTAGTGATAATCTACTTTTCTATAATATGAACTCCAACATGTCAAATTAAAGTAGTGCACATCCACGCAGGGTAATTATATGAATGTTCATGTTAGCAATATGATTGCCTGGATCGAACTGAATAGGGACAAATTGTCTTCAAACTGAAATGCACGTGATGAGCAATGACTTTGATACATAAATATTTGTTTAGTTTATTTATTTAGCAGTATACATTCAGAATACATAAAAAAAATAATAATAAGGCCTAAAAAAATAAAAAATCTGTTTCTCAGGCCCTCCCGCATGGTCCTTTTGGCTGCCGCATGCTCTCTTTTTATAACCAATTTAAACTTAAAAAAAATAAAAATTAAATAGTTTATGTCTGATATTTTACCCAAGTTGAAAAAAATTATGAATTTGTCTCTTGAGTGCAAGAAGGCTTTGCAATGCTTTAGCACTGCAAAGCCTTCTTGCACTCAAGGGATGAAATACACCACCACCCATGCTATTCTGTAGATTTTGAGGCCTAAACCTTGAACCAAGAACATGAAGTTTTGCTGGCAAAGAAGTAATTACTGAAATAAAAAATAAAATAAAAAACCGCTCGCCCGCATGCAATTTTACAAATAATGGCCTGAGAAACAGAAGATCTACTTTGTGTGGCCTAAAGGAAACATTTGATAAATTAAAAGTCAAGGAAATATTTAAACACATAGTCTGTATACCACTGAGGGAAGTTATAGCCAGATTGGCTTTCTTCTCGACTTCCCCTGAAAACAAGAGGCCCCACGTGGCCTTAATCGCTCACCTGACAAAGTGTCTCTAAGAAGTATTTTAGGTCACCTTCACCATGTCATGCCTCATCAACATTAACTGGTTGAGTGATAGATTTTGTTTGAAGTTCAACATTTGTTACCTAAAATTAGTTTTATTTAAAATCATTGGTGTGTGGCCAGTCTCCAATGATTTTTAATAAAGCAAATTTATCTCTGCAGACAAACTGGTTTAGCATGAAGCACAAACAAGGAATGTGAAGAGATAGCCTTGGACATCTCTCCCCAACTGTGGATATCTTCCATGTGCTACATGTATATATTTGCATGCAAGAAAACAAAAATTTTCACAAATTTTATTTTTTTTTATCATCATTGGAACAAGCTCAAACAGCTTATTCCAATAGGGGTATGGGAAGATCAGGTATATTTTTGAGACAGAAATGTGAATATATAAATAATGGTGTTTTTTTGTGAATGATGCTGGAGAATTTTGCGTAAAGATATGGTAAATGGTTTGTTCTAGATACAGAATGATGCAAAAGTATTTAAATTTGATTAGGCAAGTTGTTCCTATAATGCATTTAAAAATTGAAGTAACTGTTTTTTTGCTGACGAACTTTTAGATGTGTGTGTCTGTGTTTGTGTGTGTGTGTGTGTGTGTGTGTGTGTTTGTGTGTGTGTGTGGGGGGGGGGGGGGGTAAGAGTGTTCTTGCAAACAAAATTCCTGAATAAATGGAAAATTTTATTTTTTGTGTGAAAGACATAGTGCGTGAATGTTGATTGGAACAAGCTTAGAGAGCTCATTTTAATGTGAAGTCATAAAGCTGTGTTTTACGTACAAAATTCTGGAATAACTAAAAAAATTGCTTTTTTGACTCAAAAAGCATGGTGTGCGACCTCTCATTGGAATGAGCTCAAAAAGCTCATTCCAATGGGGTATTTACAAGCGATAAGTACATGTATGTTTAAGAGACAAAAATTAAAATTTGAATAGCGATTTTTGCGAAGAATGCTGACAAGTTTTGGCAGTTATGCTGGTAAAAAGGTAAGATATGCAAAGTGGTTGTTTTTTAGAGGCGACATTTAATTAAGGGGAATTAACCCTTGATTACTGAGGTAACTTCTAAAAGTACTGAAATTTCATGAAGCAATGTGAATAACAGACAACAGTTGCCTAAAAATTTCATGAATAACTAAAATTTTTATTCCTTTGTCTCGAAAACATGGCATATGACCTTTGTTGGAATGAGCTGAATGCGTGTGTTCCAATGAGGGGTCATAAAATTTGAACGAAGATTTGTGTGAATAATGCATTAGTACTGCTAGATTTGGGTAAACGGTTCACCCTGGATACCACCCCTTCTATAGTAGATCTTTTCTGCAAATTTTGTCTAAGATTCTATCAACTTTACAAATAAATACGTTCATGAATCACAATCAGATCCACCCTACAATGTTGCATACCAAATATCAAAAGATTCTGCCTGCTGGATCTGGAGAAGAAGATTTTTTAAGAAATATGCCTGAAATGCACTAAGTGAAAATTTGGGCTCCTATATGGAGCCCAAATATAAACCCAGGGGGCCGATTTAAACAAACTTGAATCAGATCCACCCCACAATGTTGCTTACCAAATATGAAAAGATTCTGAAGTTGGATCTGGAGAAGAAGATTTTTTAAGAAATTTGCCTGAAATGCACTAAGTTCGAATTCGAGCTTCTATAGTGAGCCCAAATATGAAACTAGGAAGCCGATTTAAACAAACTTGAATCAGATCCACCCCACAATGTTGCATACCAAATATCAAAAGATTCTGCCTGCTGGATCTGGAGAAGAAGATTTTTTAATAAATTTGCCCGAAATGCACTAAGTGCGAATTCGGGCTTCTATATTAAGCCCAAATATGAATCCAGGGGGCCGATTTGAACAAACTTGAATCAGATCCACCCCGCAATGTTGCATACCAAATATCAAAAGATTCTGCCTGCTGGATCTGGAGAAGAAGATTTTTGAAGAAATTTGCCTGAAATGCACTAAGTGCGAATTCGGGCTTCTATATTAAGCCCAAATATGAATCCAGGGGGCCGATTTGAACAAACTTGAATCAGATCCACCCCGCAATGTTGCATACCAAATATCAAAAGATTCTGCCTGCTGGATCTGGAGAAGAAGATTTTTGAAGAAATTTGCCCGAAATGCACTAAGTTTGAATTCGAGCTTCTATAGTGAGCCCAAATATGAATCCAGGGGGCCGATTTGAACAAACTTGAATCAGATCCACCCCGCAATGTTGCATACCAAATATCAAAAGATTCTGCCTGCTGGATCTGGAGAAGATGATTTTTTAAGAAATTTGCCTGAAATGCACTAAGTTCGAATTCGAGCTTCTATAGTAAGCTCAAATATGAATCTAGGGAGCCGATTTAAACAAATTTGCATCAGATCCATCCCACAATGTTGCATACCAAATATCAAAAGATTCTGCCTGCTGGATCTGGAGAAGAAAATTTTTTAAGAAATTTGCCTGAAATGCACTAAGTTCGAATTCGAGCTTCTATAGTGAGCCCAAATATGAATCTAGGAAGCCGATTTGAACAAATTTGAATCAGATCCACCCCACAATGTTGCATACCAAATATCAAAAGATTCTGCCTGCTGGATCTGGAGAAGAAGATTTTTTAATAAATTTGCTTGAAATGCACCAAGTTCAAATTTGGGCTCCTATACTGTGCCCAAATATAAACCCAGGGGGCCGATTTGAACAAACTTGAATCAGATCCACCCCACAATGTTGCTTACCAAATATGAAAAGATTCTGCCTGCTGGATCTGGAGAAGAAGATTTTTTAAGAAATTTGCATGAAATGCACTAAGTTCAAATTCGAGCTTCTATAGTGAGCCCAAATATGAATCTAGGAAGCCGATTTGAACAAACTTGAATCAGATCCACCCCACAATGTTGCATACCAAATATCAAAAGATTCTGCCTTCTGGATCTGGAGAAGAAGATTTTTTAAGAAATTTGCCTAAATGCACTAAGTTCGAAATCGGGCTCCTATACTGAGCCCAAATATGAACCCAGGGGGCCGATTTGAACAAACTTGAATCAGATCCACCCTACAATGTTGCATACCAAATATCAAAAGATTCTGCCTGCTGGATCTGGAGAAGAAGATTTTTGAAGAAATTTGCCTGAAATGCACTAAGTTTGAAATCGGGCTCCTATACTGAGCCCAAATATTAACAGAGGGGGCCGATTTGAACAATCTTGAATCAGATCCACCCCACAATGTTGCTTACCAAATATGAAAAGATTCTGAAGCTGGATCTGGAGAAGAAGATTTTTTAAGAAATTTGCCTGAAATGCACTAAGTTCGAATGCGGGCTTCTATAGTAAGCCCAAATATGTATCCAGGGGGCCGATTTGAACAAACTTGAATCAGATCTACCCCGCAACATTGCATACCAAATATCAAAAGATTCTGCCTGCTGGATCTGGAGAAGAAGATTTTTGAAGAAATTTGCCTGAAATGCACTAAATTCGAATTCGAGCTCCTATAGTGAGCCCAAATATGAATCTAGGGAGCCGATTTGAACAAACTTGAATCAGATCCACCCCACAATGTTGCATACCAAATATCAAAAGATTCTGCCTGCTGGATCTGGAGAAGAAGATTTTCAAAGAAATTTGCCTGAAATGCAGTAAGTTCAAATTTGGGCTCCTATACTGAGCCCAAATATAAACCCAGGGGGGCCGATTTGAACAAACTTGAATCAGATCCACCCCACAATGTTGCATACCAAATATCAAAAGATTCTGCCTGCTGGATCTGGAGAAGAAGATTTTTTAAGAAATTTGCCTGAAATGCACTAAGTTCGAAATCGGGCTCCTATACTGAGCCCAAATATGAACCCAAGGGGCCGATTTGAACAAACTAGAATCAGATCCACCCTACAATGTTGCATACCAAATATCAAAAGATTCTGCCTGCTGGATCTGGAGAAGAAGATTTTTTAATGTTTTTCCCATTGCCTACAGTGTTAAAAAGTGCTGACTCAGCACTTTTTCAAAGTCCCGAAACTGTACCCTATGATAAAACCGATGGCAATTTTTTTTTACCAATCCTTTCTGTTGGTCCTAAGGAAGCTGCACACCAAATAAAAATTCTCAGTGCCGTGCAGTTTTGGAGATATGGGCGTTTTAAATTTTTTCTATTTTTAGCTCCTGCGGTTCCCTCGGGGCTGCGGGAAAATTTTTTTTTGCATAAATCAAGTACTCATGACCCAATAAGCCCTCACATAAAATTTGGTTCAAATCAGCCTCTCGGTTTGGAAAATAGAAATTTTGGGCGGGGCAAAAAATTTTGCCCCTCTCATAACAACGCCAAGTATAGCCCCACAAACTTCTCTTGAACAAATCTGAGTCTACACCTCAAAAGGAAGCTGCACACCAAATATCAAGTCTCTGCTACTGCTGGTTCATGAGAAGAAGATTTACAAAGATTTTGGTGCCCCTTGGGGGCGTGGCACCACCCAGGAGGAGGGGCAACTTCATTTGAACAAATCTGAATTGGCATTAGGTAATAAACATTTAGCCAACATTTGAATAAAATTGGGCTAGTGGTTTAGGAGGAGAAGTCGATAATGTAAAGTTAACGCCGGACGGACGACGACGGACGACGGACAGAAAGTGATTAGTAAAGCTCCCCTTGAGCTTCTCTCAGGTGAGCTAACAATAATACAAGTACGTTGTGTAGGTCATGTTAGTTGGATGGTGAGCAGCGAACATGGGGTTTTGTCTGCATTACAGGCTGTTACAGTGTGTAAATGATCTTTCATCTCTGCCGAATGTAACAGTACAAGAAAGTTCAAAACAGAGAGTCACAATTGTGTAGAGGAGTAATTGCATAGTCGTATGGGACAATGATTGGAACGAGGCCTTTTGGGTAGCTTACTGGGAATCAAGGTAAAACTTGTTGGAAAGGGTTGAGACGAGTTTCCCGCCCGAGTCGCCTTTTCAATATGAGGAAAAGAAAATAAGAAACAACAAAAAGTGTGGCAGTATACTATATCATACCATACCATATAATATAATGCCACAACATACTTACTCTGCCATAGTGTGTTAAATTTTGTCAACTGTAGACTAGAATAGAATAGGATTTAGTTTATCATGCCATGTTACACTACACCATGATATGCTATGCCACACTATACTATTTGATGCCCAATAATACAGCATTCCATACTGTACCATTTGACATCACACTCTACTTTTATCGTGCTTTGCAGTAGCATACCACGCAAGACTCTGCTCAACAATAACACAACTAGGCACAATTTTCAGAACATTCTGTGGCACTGCCATGCATGCATACCAGTACTACAGGGTTATGCTACATAGTATGGTTGTAATTCCTAGACATTAATATTCACCTCTGTGCGGGATTGTCATCAGACAAGAAAAAACCAAACGCAACAGACGTATATAAGCTGCTAGCTAGACGGAAGTATAATTAATGAATGTATATAGGTTAAGACTAGTGTCCAGTGCAGTCAGGACAAATAGGATTATCACATTCCACTGTTTGTGGATAAGAAGTAACCAGTCTTAAAAATAATGCATTTTTGAAATGCTTACGGTTACTTATTATTCGAAGGTCTTGTTCCACAGTTTATGGAAGAGGTATGGTGGAAGTTTTTCTATGGATTTAGTTCTTGTTCGACAAATGCAAAGATGATTATATTGTCTAGTTGTTCTGTTGGAATGAGTACCGGTACTTTCAAAGTAAGAGTTGAATGTAGGTGGTAAAATTCCATGATGCCAATCAAAAACGAAGATTAAAGCATATAGCTTAAATAGGTCCTGAACTTTGAGAATTTGGAATTTATGAAAGAGCGCGTCCGTGTGGGAATTGAATTTTTTTATTTCCTATTGTTTGGATCATTCGTTTTTGTATTAGAAAAAGTCTGTTTATATGTTTGGAATTTCCCCAGACTTGAATTCCATACAATAAGTGACTTTGAACAAGAGTGAGATACAGAGTTTTCAAAGCCTCTTGGGGAAAAAAAGTTTTCTCCTTGTTTAAGGCGTAATTTACACGAGAAATTTTACTGCATAAATAAGAAACATGGTTTTTAAAGGAATCTTTATTGTCTAGTTCTATTCCTAAGAATTTCAATGTTTTTTTGCGTTCATCGGAGCCTACTCGTTCAATTATTTGATTATTGATAGACAAATTGTCCACAGAGGACATGCCTGTAGTTATCCTTGTGACAATGTAGTTTGTTTTCCTCATTTTCAAGGACAGTCGATTTATGCAGCACCATTGAGAAGGAACATGACAGGACCTAACACTGAGCCTTGTGGGACACCCATTTTAATGTCAGTGAGGTCAGAATTATTACCATCGCAATTTACATATTGTTTTCTGTCTGATAGGTAGCTTTCGAACCAATCTTTGGTAATACCCCTGAAGCCATACCACTCAAGTGTTTGTAACAGTATATCAAGATTTATGGTGTCAAAAGCTTTTGAAAGATCGAGGAAGATACCAAGAGTAATTTCTTTTTGTTCATTGTCCGCCTCTGCTACAAATTTTAAAAACTGCATTATTGGATGTAAAGTGGAATGTTTTTTTCGAAATCCATATTGTTCTTGATAAATGATATCAAATTTGTCTAGGAAACTTATGACTCTCTTCACTACAACCTTTTCCAAGACCTTCGAAAACGTGATGCTAATGGGTTTATAATTGGTAAGCAAGTGTTCATCGCCGTTTTTGAAAATGGGAATTACTCTTGAAATTTTCATTTTGTTGGGCACTGAACCACAAATAAATGAGTTATTAATGATATGGGCAAGAGGAGTAGCAATGATATCTACTGATTGCTTTAACAGGTTTGTCGATATATTGTCACAATCTTCACTGTTTTTAGCCTTCATGGAGTCAACAATCTTAATGACCTCAGTGTGACAGGTTGGCGTTAGATAAAAGTTATTTGGAAACTGTCTTTTCATGTAGTCAAAGACTGGCCGGTCAGTATTGGGTATACGTTCGTTAATTTCTTTACCTATATTAGCAAAAAAAGAATTAAATTCCTTAGCAATTTCGTTTGGGTCACATACTTCATTATTATTAATGGTAAAAAACGATGGGAGACTATGAGTTTTTTTAGACCTATTTGTACTACTATTTAGAATTTTCCAGGTGGTGCGTATATCGTGCTTGTTCGCTTCAAGTATTTGTTTAAAATACGAAGATTTGCTGTGTTTTTTCACTCTATTGTATATCCTGCAGTAATTTTTATAATTTAGTTTATTTCTGTCATTGGGGTTTTTCAACATCTTGAGGTAAAACTTCTTTTTAGTGTTTGCTGACTTTATGAGTCCACTAGTCATCCAGGGTTGTCGTTTTAGTTTTGTTTTACGTGGTTTTGGCTGTGTTATAGGAATTATTAAATGCATCTAGGTATATGTCAATGAACTTAGTATAGCTCAAGCTGGGATCCGTTTCCTCCATGACTATAGAAAAATCAGACTCTGCCAAGTGCATTTTGAAGTATTCTACGTTTTGTTTTCATTGATTGCGACGAAAAAGCAAGGTGAGACATGACACCATGTTGGCCTACACAATTTTCTGACATGCGGTCTCCACTTTGGGGAAATAAGTAAGGTTTACGATGGTATTAAAGGATGGTGGGATAGACCTGTTTATTCTTGGACCTTCTCTGGTTTATGTAGGCCATAATGTGTACCAGTAACAGGCCTCATCTTTTGTTTTTAAAACTTATTTCTATTAAATTTTAGCTTTCTATTATACCTTTTGAGTACCAGTATTCCTGTATTTATTTGCGTGAATGTGTCATTTACAACAACGTTTATCAAATTTTCACCTGGTGGGCTTTTGCAAATTAAAAATCGTGCTGTGTGTGTAGGTGTGACGCAGAGTTATTTATTACTTTCAATATCCAATGACACGAGGGAATGTTTCCATGCATACCAAAGGGGCTGACTTGGTCAATTCGTGAACAATGATTTGTAATCCACAATGACCAATGAGAACATTCAGAACAGACTGTTATATACAGAGAAATTACAATTCTGAAATTCAACTTCTGGTGACCAAAAGAGAAACATGACAAAAATAGACCATTTAATGAAACTAGAAATTATGAGACTCTACAGAGACAAATGGTCAATGGTGTCAATGCAGAGACATTTCCCAGAGAAGGAAATATACCTCAACAGGCTGGTGAATGAGTATCACATAAACAACAGGAGATGGTCTGTCGGATGCTATACCCACACCGTGGCACACTGCCTAGGATGGGGGACTGAAAAGGGGCATTCAATTTTTCTAAGAAAAAAAAATAAGAGACCAAAAAGGGGCCTTAATCACTCACCTGCCAAAGTGGTTAAAAGAAGTATTTGGGGTCAAATTCAGTTAAACATGGTTCATCAACACTACAAAGGAATGAAGTCATGAAAGGTAAATTTTATGGAAAAACACTAAGGAATGGATTTGAACAAACCTGAACCTAACATGCCCTCCTCCGCCACACCCAGAGAGAGCACAAATATTAAGCCAGGAACTCAAACTGAACAAACTTGAATCTGATCCCCCTTGAGATGTTATATATCAAATATGAAAGAATTATGACTGGTGGATCTGAAGAAGGTTTTTTAAAGAAATACCCTCACACTGCACAAATTTAAACTTCGGGCTCAAATAGGCAGCCAAAATATTAACCCAGGGACCTGATGTGATCCAACTTGAATCTGACTCACCTAGAGATGATGTATACAAAATATGAAAGGATTCTGATTGGATTGGTCAGAACTGGACCCAAAATGTTCAGGCTATAAAAAAAATATTTCCATCTCAAAACTGAACAGAATGCATAAAAAATCCAATTTTTTTTCCCGAATTTTGGTCCAAAATTTTGTCAGTACGAATCAGACCCAAAATTTTCGGCCTAAATTTTTTTTTTTTTTCATCTTAAAATTGTGAACAAAATGCATAAAAAAAACAAAAATTTTTTCTCCAATTTTTTGTCCAAAATTTTCAAGTCTGAACCAGACCCAAAATTTTCAGGCTAAATTTTTTTTTTTTCATCTCAAAATTGAACAAAACGCATAAAAATTGAATTTTTTTTTTTTCTTTGAATTTTGGTTCAAAATTTCTAAGTCCAAACCAGACCCAAAATTTTCAACCCAGGGACCCAAATATTAACTGAGGAGCTCGAATTGAACAAACTTGAATCTGGCCCCCCCTAGAGATGATGTATACCAAATGTTAAAGGATTCTGACTGGTGGATCTGAAGAATTTATTTATATTTATTTATTGGTGTTTAAGATCACATACTTATGCACAATGGCTAATCGTGACCGTGACAGTTTTATGGATGGAGGAAGCCGGAGTACCCGGAGAGAACCACTGAGCATAGACAAGCACCTGTCAGCTCGTCAACATTCTAACTCTGTTCAAGTTTCACTCAAGTGCACCATCGACGTGCAATACGCCTTAGTACACGGCGTCATAATGCCCCCATGTAGGCAACAGGGATAAAGTGCCTTGCCCAAGGACACAAAGCGGGTCGTCCCGGATGGGAATCGAATTCGGGACGTTTAGCATAGAAGTCCCAACAGTCTACCACTGAGCCACCACACTCCCTTGGATCTGAAGAAGATCTTTAAAGAATGTTCCATGTATTGCACAAAGTTAAAATTTGGGCTCTCATAGGGAGCCCAAATATTAACCCAGCGACTCGATTTGAACGAACTTGAATCTGAACCCCCTATAAATGTTATATACCAAACATGAAAGGATTCTGACTGGTGGATCTGAAGAAGAAGACTTTTAAAGAAATTTCCTCAAATTGCACCAAGTTAAACTTTGGGCTCCAATAGAGAGCCCAAATACTAACTCAGGGACCCGATTTGAACAAACTTGAATCTGAGCCCCCTAGAGATGTTATTTACCAAATATGAAAGCATTCTGACAGTGGAGCTGAAGAAGAAGATTTTTAAAGAAATTTCCTCATATTTCACTAAGTTAAAATTTGGACTCCTACAGGGCGCCCAATTATTAACCCAGGGACTCGATTTGAACAAACTTGAATCTGACCTCCCTACAGATGTTGTATACCACACATGAAAGGATTCTGATTGGTGGATCTGAAAAAGAAGATTTTTGGAGAAATTCCTCAAATTGCACCAAGTTATACTTTGGGCTCCAATAGAGAGCCCAAATACTAACTCAGGGACCCGATTTGAACAAACTTGAATCTGACCCCCCACCCCCCCTCCCCCCCTAGAGATGTTGTATACCAAATATGAAAGCATTCTGACTGCTGGATCAGAAGAAGAAAATTTTTTAAGAAAATTCCTCATTTTGAACTAAGTTATAATTTGGGCTACCACAGCGAGCCCAAATACGAACCCAGGGACTTGGCTTGAACAAACTTGAATCTCACCCCCCTAAGCATGCTGCATACCGAATATCAAAAGATTCTGCCTGCTGGATTTCGAGAAGAAGATTTTTAAAGAAATTTGCCTAAAATACACTAAGTTCAAATTTGGGCTCCTATACTGAGCCCAAATATGAACCCAGGGAGCTGATTTGAACAAACTTGAATCAGATCCACCCCACAATGTTGCATACCAAATATCAAAAGATTCTGCCTGCTAGATCTGGAGAAGAAGATTTTTAAGAAATTTGCTTGAAATGCACTAAGTTCGAATTCGAGCTTCCATAGTAAGCCCAAATATGAACCCAGGGGGCCGATTTGAACAAACTTGAATCAGATTCAAACCCACAATGTTGCATACCAAATATCAAAAGATTCTGCCTGCTGGATCTGGAGAAAAAGATTTTTTAAGAAATTTGCCTGAAATGCACTAAGTTCGAATTCGGGATTCTATACCGAGCCCAAATGTGAATCCAGGGGGCCGATTTGAACAAACTTGAATCAAATCCACCCCACAATGTTGCATACCAAATATCAAAAGATTCTGCCCGCTGGATCTGGAGAAGAAGATTTTTGAAGAACTTTGCCTGAAGTGCACCGAGTTCAAATTTGGGCTTCTATACTGAGCCCAAATGTGAATCCAGGGGGCCGATTTGAACAAACTTGAATCAGATCCACCCCATAATGCTGTATACCAAATATCAAATGATTCTGCCCACTTGTGCGGGAGAAGATTTTTTAGTAATTTCTCTAATATACATAGGGTGCTATCAGAGTTATGCCCCCTATGGAGCCCCAAGTGGGCATGTCCATTTCATTTGAACAAACTTGAATTGACATATGGTAATGAACATCCAAACCAAGTTTCGAGCAAATCGACCTAGCGGTTTCAGAGGAGAAGTCGTTTGAAAAATGTTCACGACGCCGGACGGAAAGTATGCTGGTATTAAAAATTATTAGTATAAAGGGAGCCATCCACAACGACTTAAAAGGGGGTTAGTTATTTACTCTTCAGAGTTAAGACAATAATAATCAAGTCGCATTTCATTGTAGCGCCTTACAAGTATGAGGTTGAATGTAAACTAATGGAATATACAGCTAGAGGAAAACAACCCCCCCCCCCCCCCCCCCCCCTGGGAATCACCACCTTCACTAATGCTTTCGATCACCGCCACTACATTACGTTTGGAATGCAGTAGCACTGGTCAGAAGCATTAGATTGACCATTGTTTGAATTAGTGAAGACTGTAAATCCACGGCTAAGACGAACCACGACCTAGCCACAGTGATAAACATCAAGTGCAAGAGTTTAGTTCAGGCTGTAGGCTGAAATTCCCTCCTGAACATTAATGTAAATGTTTGTTGACCTTAAGAATTCTATACTCCCCTTTATTTGTTTGCTGTCGATGCAAAGTCATGCGTTTTTGCAATTTAGTTTGGCCGATATAGAAATCTTTACATCAATGTTCAGGAGGGAATATCAAAGTGTTCCCGCTATATAAATTATTCACCGATAATGATATACTGCAGGATGAGAAGGAATTATTTTTCATACACAGCCTGAACTAATCTCTTGCTCGTGATGTTTATCAATGTGGCTAGGTCGTGGTTCGTCTTTGCTGTGGATTTACAGTCTTCACTAATTGTGATTCCTGGGGGGGGGGGGGGGGGGGTATTTTTTATTTATTTTTTTCCCCCTAGCTGTATATTCCATTAGTTTACATTCAACCTCATACTTGTAAGGTGCTACAATGAAATGTGACTTGATTATTATTGTCTTAACTCTGAAGAATAAATAACTAACCCCTTTCAAGTCGTTGTGGATGGCTCCCTTTATACTAGTAATTACTAATACCAGCATACTTTCAGAAAGCTTTTTCCGGTGTTCACTTGGGTGGGGGGAGGATAAGGGAATAGGATATCCTTTTATAATGAGGATGTGTTTAAATTATGTAATCTAATGGCGATGGTTGAATGTGTTGGTTGGTTGGTTGGGGGGGGGGGGGGGGGTGGGGGTGGTGAGTAAGAGTGTTGTATAAAGCTTAAGTTTCCATTACAGTTTATATACCCTTGGTGTTATAATAAAACGCTACTTTTTTATTATTATTATCTTGACATTGAAGTGTAGATAACAAGGGTAGATAACAAGCCCCTTTTAATCGTTGAGGGTGGATCCTTTTATACCAGTGATGCGTAATACCAACCTGTTTTCAGCAAGATATTCTCGGTTTTCGCTTGGGAGAAAGGGATTCTACTGTTGACACTGAGCAGCACATTGAAGCTTGTATTGTTTAAAAGCATTAGGTTGGTGGGGGAGGGGGGTGGGGGGGGGGGGGGTGGAGATGAATTTGTTTTATGAATTTTCTTAAAACCATGGCCGTATATACCTTTATTTTGTGACAAAATCAAAGATTTCTGTATCGACCAAACTTAAATCTAATTGCGAAAATGCATTACATTGCATTAACAGCCAACTATATAAATTGTTCACATACAATTACATCTTGCATGACGAGAAGGAATTATTATTTTTTATACACAGTCTACAGCCTTAATTTAACTCATGCGCGTGATGTCAATCCATGAGGCTAGGTCGTAGTTCGTCTCTCCCATGGAGTTACAGTTTTGGCTAATTCATGCAACGGTCAATTTAATGCTAATGACCGGTGCTATTGCAATCCAAACGTAATGTAATGGCTGTAGCTGAAAGCTTTAGATTGGTGGAGGTGGGTACCTAAGGCATTCAAATTATGTGCTACTTTATTATTGTTATAGTCTTAACTTTGAGGGGCAGATAATCAATCAATTTTAAATCGTTTGGGATGGCTCTTTTTATAATAGTAATTACCAACACCTGCAGACATGTTAACCTCCAGAATAATTTTTCAGGGAACCTGAGGGTGATTTTCAGGGAAATGGGATGGATTTCAGGGAAAAAGTTCGCGCGGGAACAAAATAAAAGAAAAAACTTGTGAATTTTCAGCTCATGGACCACTATTAACACCAGGTTATATCCAGAACTATTTGTCAACTATGCTGATGCATCTATGCTATGTTAAAAAATCATAAAATAACTGTTGATTTCACCCCCCCCCCCCCCACCTCCCAGGATCCTCTTCTTCATGAGCCCCCACCTACCCCCACAGTCCCACAGAGCACCTCCATCTGTGGGTTGCTCTTATCAAAGTCTACTTAGCTAATAATTTCCCAAGTCTGGAAACAGGAAAAGATGTCCTAATGCTCAGTTACTTCAAGAACATTAGTACTTAGAAAGTATCTTTATCAAACTTCGTGCATGTGGGATGTTAGTGCCCTACACAAAACTTTTCTTTTCATCATTGAAGCATTTTTTTTAATTCCATTCAAAATGTTCTGGGTACAGATGGCCAACACTTAACAGTTCTGTAGTCAGCACAACAGAATAAATGTAATGTTAGAAAATAAGTCCATTGTGTTTAAATATGCAGTCATAATTTTTCGGCATCCTAAGTGACTTTAACCTACTTTTAAACTGTGCTAAATAGTTGTTGTTTACGTTTTGATTTTGGAAAAGGGGTGAGAATTAAAGCAATTCTATGAAGGAATAAATAAATATATATTATTTAATTCCTTTTCATATATTTTAATTTCCCAAAACTGCATTTAAATGAAGGTGGAGTTTTCAATTTTTTGAAAGTAAGTCACCTATTTTCACTTCGACACTCGCACATTGATCACGAATCTCCGAAGAAAAAACCCAGAAATAAACATGAACACAGTTGAAATAATATCATAAAATACCCTTTTCTTAAATAAATTTAACTTAAATCCATATTTTACTGCTTCGTGAGTTTTTACCAGAGTTTGAAATGCATGTGATTTGACTCCAAACGTTTTTCATAAGTTACAATGGGAACGAAATATTTGACTGTTGTTTTCTGGGATTTTTGGTCCAAAACTGATTCCTGTTCGGGAGGCCGGGAACTACACTGAAATTCCGGGATTTTCTCGGGCATTCAGGGAGAGTTAACATGTCTGAACACCTGCTTGCTTTTATAAGGCTTTTGCCGGTGTTCACTTGGGAGGGAGAACTTCCTTTATTGAGACTGAGGATGAGTTAAAGTAATGTAATATAATGGGGATGATTTGGTGTATGGGGGGTGGGGGAAGTTGGATGACCAGCTCATTAAGAATTATTAATTTGTTCATCCTTATAATTCCCATTTTTATTCTTTATCTAACTGAACTATTTTTCCTTATAACAGGAGTGGCGTCAATGGGACACATAATGAGTCTCCCCCCGGGGTCAAATCACCGCATTATATAAGTATAGCCTCCCCATGGATAACTTGAATTTATTCATTGGAAGATCATGCTTGACTCCGTTTGCGTCAAATTAGTTCTCTGTATAAGAACGCTTGCACAGAGCCCAGCTCGAGCTGGAGTTTGAGTAAGGCGCTCACAGCCATAAATTTAAATTATGCGGAAATATTGGTATGGTCAAGATAAATAAAAATAGATGGTTAACATAGGAAACATTCGTGGAAAAACACATATATTCAGAGTTCATAAACTTTACTTCTAGTATGGAGGCAACATCATTGTTTTATATGTTATGTTTCATAGAAATAACACGATAGGCACAGTGAGTCTTTGTGTATAGCCCCCCTACTTACCCAACCTTTTCTCTCTCTCTTAACCTTAGAGTTATATGTACAATGATGCTTGTCCTGAGTCCAGCTCGACTCCGCGAGAGTGACAAACACTTTCGGGGGTTCGAGCTGGAGTCGGAGTAAGGCGTTCACTCCCAAACATTACGCAGAAATATGGGTATTATCAACATACAAATATATAGAGAGTTAGTGTGGGAAGCATTTGTGGGAAACAAATGTACTGGGTATTTTCCAAGCCCATAACCTTTATAACTTAATTTCTAGGATAAAGGAAACATCATTATTTTATGTTATGTTAATTTCTTTATAATTTCTTTGGATAAAGGATCAACACACCACTGTTCAAATGCATAAAGTAATTCTTGTATATGCAGTTTCTGGAACAACGTCTAATAAATCTATCTACCCCCCCCCTCTCCCCCAGTGGTTTACGTCATAACGTTATTTTGTAAATATTTGTATAACATATTTTATAAAAGTTAAAATGCCTGAAGATCCGCAGAGAGAGCGGTGAAAGCGCTAGCAGGAATAAATTCAATAATTTCGTTGTATTTGTTTTGAACTTTGATGATTTTTCCTATAATTACCAGCACAAGGATTTGTTTATCAACTTCTGATATATATGCACATATAGATTCAAGTGGATCTGTTCACGTCATAACGTTTATTAACTTTTGTTCTTTCAACTATCGGAAATGGACTAATCTGCTGACAACAAATGTATTTGGGTTTGGAATATTTAGAATATATATCAATGACGTTTAACCATGTATGGAACTCTAACATTCAAACAGGGTGGTTTAGGAAAGCGCGGGAGCTAATGGTGAAGGGGGGGTGGGGAACTGATGCAGAGACTGGATTTTTAGAAGGGGATTGAAGCAGGGGAGTAGCCTTATCAGGGGAAGGGTGCTCCAAGTGAGACTGGAGTTTTAGAAGGGGACTGAAGCGAGGGGGGGGGGGGGGGGTAGCGAGCAGGTTGTACAAAGATGATGCTCCAGCTTTTGAGGACAGTTCTGGGTCACTGCGACCTCTATGGAATTCTCACTCCCCTCATCCAAGTGGTTTCAAAACATCACCTTAAGAAAGGGTTGCTTGGCATAACCATTTCCCTAAGCCCTCAACTTCAACTTCAAACTGTTCAATAAATCTACTAATCTGGCTGATGTAAAGCCACTCATTAAATGTGTCAAAGATAGATGATCAAGTGGTTTTCCTTGAGCCCTGATTAAATGAATAATAGGTTGTAAATTCCTAACTAATTGTAGAATGATAACATCAGAACATACCTCTGTACTACTTTCAAACTCAGCATGTCTTCTCCACACTAATTCTTGACCTATATTCATCATTCCATTTGCAAAATCTTCACACAGCTCCACACAATATCGATGACTTCCAGTGTTCACTGACATATCTTTACTTTTAACCTTCAAGGACACAATTATATATAAAAACAAATCTCCATTACTCCAAGACTTCTCATATAGGTTTTCTCTCAACAAATATTGTAAGCTTTGCCGGGGACGGGGAGGGGCTTGTCAGGTAAAAAATTTCGGACACTAGGCACAAAAAGTTTTTTTCTGACTCTTGGGCACCCACACACCCCTTTTTTGAAGGAAAAAATTGTTTTTCCATTTTGAAACTTGGTACCCACCCCCCCAAAATTAGACTAAATCACACATAAACTGCTTTAATCGGCAAATTCAACAGGCAATTTTTGCTGGAACATGGTTTGTATTGTTCCAGTAACCATTCACGACCTTTAATCTACCCACAACCAGCTAATGAAGATTGGACGGAATTTGGTCCCATTTCTTGGCAAGTTTATGAATTTATTCCAACCTTCTCACAGACACTGACAGTCAGTGTATACATAGGTAATCAAGAGAGTATAAAGCATATACTGACATTCTACCTGAACAGTATCAATACAGGTGTAGCAGGAACAGGTGTGAAATATATTAATTTAAATATGTTATTTGCTGCTATTTCTACTACTTATTTCTGTTTCTACTCATTTCTACACTCAATTTTAGTTTCATCAGTCTAATATGAATTTATTAAGCATTATCAAGTACACAATTCGTAGAGGCAGTTAGCTCAATGTTGTATTGAACCTGTCAATAGTCAATATGATGAGGGGTGATTCTTTGGTATCGGAAATCCACCCCTCATAATCTGCACTGTTGCACCTTGGGCGAATTGAGTAGTGCATCATTTGATGGAGCATTTAATAAGCTTTGGGTGATTCATCTTAGCAAATCAGATGATAAAGTGTGAAAGAAGTGGTGACCACGTTGAGGTGAAAAGGTCTACCATATCTCTCCAAATTTGGTCAGGATGCATTATGGAAATTTTGGAGCTCTGATGTGTCGAGTGACGCCCCTGTGATTTATATATTATCTTTTACGCAATGAATGTCAGTGTTATCCTACAATATATTGGAGGCTGTTCATTCAGCTGAGGCATGAAACCTATTTGCTAAAAATATGGTACAGGACCAGTGACAGGACAGTAACTTTCCAAGTGGTTGTTACAATATTCAGCTTGATCTCACTGAAACATAATACACAAGTGTATCCTTTCTGATTCAGAAGATCCCAACACACTTTATTCTGATTTAATTTTATTTTTTGTTATAGCAGATTGTTTATTTTAAAAGTTAATTTTATTTCTATTATAAGATAATCAACCAGATGTCTTATATGTGTTTGCAAAGTTTTCAGATCTCATACACCAGGTTTCTCTTCAGACATCCAATATCTTCCTCAACATGTGCTATACACCATGGTAAATGGCTCAAATTCATATTACGGTAACTCAACTGATTCCCTATTGACAAACTGTTTACACCATGTATAAACAGTTTGTTAACAGGGAATCAGTTTCCCTGTTGATAAATTCTCTATCAATAAGATATGATGTCCTGACTATTTGATGGTTCAGCCTTTCTGACAGTATATCATAAATTGAAGGGAATTGGTTTGAAGGCTACCCACTAAGCCCAAGGCTTGAAAGATCAATAACAACCCTACATATTGCTCATACATGTATTATCTCATAATCAGGGCGTTTTTGCACTGTTACGCAACTAAAGTTTAATGTATCTGGGCCCTTGTTCCAAATCCGTATCAAGGGCCCCTGATACAAGCGCATGATTCTGCTGTTGTCAAAACAATGGCATTAATATCGCTGTTCGATCGCTTTGCGTTTTTACTGTCACAGAAAACAATATTAGGTGAGGCGAAGCCGAACCTAATATTGTTTTCTCTGAGCCACATATGACAGTGTGTCTGCCAACTAAATGCCCGGTAATGTATTTATTATGCTAAAATGTCACTGGGGAAGTTAACTCAATGAATAGTTAAAAATTATGCACACTTTTCGGCATCTTCGGCTGGTTTGTAGCCTATTATTAGGATTTTCCTGAACGCTCGAGTCGAGGCTTCTCTCTTGAAGTTAAAGGATTAGCTTTCGCTATGAAATGTGGAAATCTCCACCTCAATAAACGATGAAGAGCATATTTTAAAATATAATAAACCTTTACACCAAGAGGGATATTTAATTCACGAGTAATTGTTGCAAAAGTTACAACCAAATTCACGTTGACGAAACACACAGTTGTTCCACTTCGCAAGCAGTATTCAGTAAAGTGAATCCCAGTGACGTAATTTTCTCTGAAGTGTAACATCACCACTGACCTCAATATGGAGTTCCATGAACGCTATTCTATTTTTCAATTTGAGTCTTTCCGTCGATAAGGCAAATGAAAAAGTTCCTCTTAAAATGGTTTTATAACACATTTTGTGGTGAATATTGTGAGATAAATTTATCATCACCACAGTGTGTGTCTCCGGGAATTCAGATCAAGTCTCGTTGTAGGCACAGAATCGCATTTCGACTCGCCCTAACGGGCTCGTTGAAATACTGTTCTGTTCCTACAACTCGACTTGATCTGAATTCCCGGAGACACACACTGTGGTGATAATCCGTATGTAACTAAAATTCATAATTACATTATGCGAATCTGTGAAAGTAGTCAGTTGCATTGGGAAATAGCATTAAGCCACTGTATCATGTCTACTATTTAGGGTGAGAAGAGTCCTTTTATTGTCAGATCTGGTTAGCTTACATTTATGTTAGATTATATGAATGATAATTCGTTTAAATTGCTTTAATTTTTTTCAAAATCATGAACCACTGTTGATGTCATGGGGGAATGGTGAACATCTGTCCACGTTCCCATGCTGCTAGCACCTATCCTATACTACTAATCACACACCTGTTAAACCCAGAAGAGATGGAGTGGTGGCAAAAAGCCTACACAAGCTTCCCTGATCAATATGCATGACTTATTTGAAAAGATAAGAGCTCATAGGAAAAAAAATTCCAAGGCATGGAAAAAACGTGTTTTCAAAGCCACTGACCTTCCCATCCACCCCCATCTTGTCTCTGGAAAAAAATTGATGCCCCCCCCCCCCCCTTTTGGCTTTGCTAAGAAAAATTCACTATCTTAACTCTTTACCTAACACAAGTAGAAGATGACCTTTCAACCCTTTGAATGCTGGTGGTATCTTCCAAATCAGTTCAATGGCAGCAATTGGAAGAGTCCATAGTCACTATTTGAAGGTAAACCAATTAATATTTTCAATGTGCAGCCTTGGGGCTGCATGTTGAAAATACTGATTGGTCTACCCTGCACGTTCACTTAGCGGTTATCCTACTTAAGGAAATTATGAAATTGTAATGTCCTGTAAATTTTCATAAGTGATCAGATAATTATATCAGAATCAAAGACTACTGCATGCGTTTTTTTTTTAAATCTATAAATTCACGCCTTCAGGTTAGTCTATTTAATTGGAACAAGCACTTTCATGCAAATGATGTATGAAACATAAGGGAATTTTAGCATAATGAACATGATGATGGTTTCATCAAATGGTCAACTTATTTTTTTTTAAATTATCGGTTTCTTGTCCCTTTAAGGCTACATCCACATAATGCTAACATTTGTTTGGCAAAACTTCTTGATTATGAAAAGGGACTAATCTCTGAATAGTACAGGCATATTATACATTAAAATAAAGGTCATGCTGCACAGAACTCGAATTAAACTGGTATATATAGTAGAGAACCCATGACTCCTGAAAGTCTGTACTGTATTTTGCTGATGGCTGTAAGTGGAGGCAAGTTATATAACTAGAGGCTCAAGTGAGCGTAAAAAGTTCACCTGGCTCAAGTTGTTAAAACGGATGAGTGTGTCAGTAAGTGATGGCCAGCAAGAGCAATTTTTTTATTTGCCATGACACAACCAAAAGCAATTTTTTGGCCATTTGTTTCTGCTGGTTCCAGGAAAGCTTCTCAAGCAAAAACAAAGCTCTGTGAAGTGAAGTGTCAAAAAAAGCATCCATACAAATTTTTGTTTGTTTTTTACCTGTGTGGTTCTCTCTACTCCACCCCAAAACAATTTTTTGGGGCATAAATTAAGTACTTATGACCTAGTTAAACTACACAACATATATGGTTCAAATCAGTACTTTGGTTCTGGAAATTGAAATTTTGGGTGGAGACCAAGATGGGCATCCTTCCACAGGGAGCCTGAATTTTGACCTACTGAGTTCCTTTGAAAAAAAGTTGAATCTGCATCACTAAAGTAAGTTCCATATCAGAAATCTAAGCATTAATGTGAGTGGCTTATGAGAAGAAGATTTTTAAAGCATTTTAGACTTATAGGGAGGGCATTAAGCCACCCGAAGGGACAAAGCAACTTTTTGGGGAAAGAATGACAACAGTAAACTCCACCAAGATGCTTTGTACCAAATTAGTTTAGACTTGTCCCAAAGGTTCTGAAGAAGAATACTTAGTTGATGGAGCACAAGGAAGATAATGACTCAGCATTTTCCCATTGCCAACAGTGTTAAAATGGGCATCCCCATATGGCACCCATGACAAAACTGACACCAATTTTTGGGGTCCATCTGATTCCTCTGATCCTTAGGAAGCTGCATACCAAAAAAAAAAACAATATTCAGGTCCATGCAGTTTTTGAAATATATGCATCTGAATCAGGGGCCAGCCTAGGAGTGAATTTTAGGGAGAAGTGACTTCTCCCTCTCAGAAAAATAGGGAGAAGTGAGAGCTCTTCAGGAAGAAGTGAAATTTCTAAGAATGGAATGCTGAAAAGAGAATTTAATTTAATATTTCAAAATTCCTCAACAGACCTGTCAAACACTTGATATAGTGGTGGCACCATAGGGTTTCTAGGGAGCCATGTCCCTAAACCCCTCCCAAATCCCACTTGCTCCTCCCTTCCCCAAATCTGAAAATAATGTTTTTGATTTTCTGCTACAGTGCCCTAAGTCCTCGATTCCCATCCACTAACTCTTCACCAGCATGGTTCCCCAGGATTTCAAATCATGGCTCCACCACTTGTGGGATCCGCCTTGTTCTGTTAGCAAGATTTGGGTCTTTGTGAAAATGCAAAAATTACAAGAAAAGCTACATTTTAGCAAAAATCAACATTTTCTTATTTTTTAAGGCATCACTGAGCTCTAACCATGGTTTTGGGGGATATGCATTTCATATGCAATGTGCATATTTCAGTTATTAGACATCGCTTAAAGATACAGAAACAAATTTTGAATTTTTTTTCTATTTTCAGCTCTGGGGGTTCCCCCGGGGCTGTGGAAAAATTATTTTGGGTATAAATCAAGAACTTATGACTAAAATATCTCACATGACAAATTTGGTTCAAATCAGCCCATTGGTTCTGGAAATAGAAATTTTGGGTGGAGCTAAAAATGGGCATCCTTCCACAGGGAGCCCAAATACTGACCTACAGAGTTCCTTTGAATAAATTTGAATCACTAAAGGAAGTTCCATACCAGAAAGCTAGTCAATTTTACGAGTGATTAATGTGAAGATGATTTTTAAAGAATTTTAGGCCTTTGAGGCATTAACCCCAGCCTCCAAGGGGAGTGGCACTAGAAAAAAAAACTCGGAAGCCTATACGCCACTAAGATGCTTTGTACCAAATTAGTTTAGCTCTGGCCCAAAGATTTTGAAGAATACTTAGTTGATGGAGCACAAGAAAGATGATAACTTGGCATTTTCCCATTGCCAACAGTGTTAAAATGTTAAAATGGGCATCCCCATTTGGCACCACATGACAAAACTGATAGCATTTTTTGGGGTCTCTCTGTTTCCACTGGTCCACTGCAGTTTTTGAAATATGGATGTTTGAATTTTGTTTTTCTATTTTTAGCTTCTGTGGTTCCCACTGGGCTCCATTTTTTTTTCTAGGCATCAATCAAGTACTTATGACCCAACTAAACCACATGCAAAATTTGGTTCAAATCAGCCCAATGGTTCTTGAAACAGAAGTAATTTGGGATAGAGCCCAAAATAGGCATGCTCCAACAGAGAACCAAAATAAGGACCTACCAACTTGCCTTGAACAAACTTTAATCTTTACCACCAAAGGAAGTTTGAAACCAAATATCAAAGCATTCTCTGTAGTGGCTCATGAGATTTTTAAATATTTTTAGGCTTCTTGGGCATTAACCCCAACCCGAAGATGGCAACAGCTTCATCTGAACAAAGTAGAAAGGGTATACTTCAAAGATGGTCTGTGCCATATATGTATTAATTTGGCCCAGTGGTTTTAAAGAAGACAAGTTTCAAATTAGTTGATGGAGGACAAGAAAGATGATGACTCAGCATTTTTCCATTTCCAACAGTGTAAAAAGGGCATCCCCATGACAAAACTGATAGCAATTTTGGGTAGTGTCCAACCGATTACCAAAAATGGTCGCTGACCGATTACCGGTTATTTGAGCCCACAACCGGCCGATTCTGATGCTGATTCCGACTGTAATACTGTGCACTACAAGACAATTCGAGGCTCAAAAGAACTACATTAAACTGAACATTTTTCAAAGTGTTAAACCTCGTTGACTGGGGTCCCAATAAAATTACCAGTCGCGCACACTTGGGCAGTAAACGTGGCTCTCAGAGCCACGTTTACCGCCCAAGTGTGCGCGACTGGTAATTTTACTGCGACCTGAGTCAATGGAGTGCATCCTTCACTTTTCCGGTATGAACTGGCGATTGCTGCAAGTGTGCTCAGTTGTAAGCTTTACATATCGTTTAACACGTATATCCCATAAAGGGGCGTTTAGAGAGATTAAGAATACACACTGTGGTTGTTTCTCAACTTTATTGAATGGTATCATCGACATTATTTTACATTAACAATTGAACAATTGCAGAAGATAATAAAATGCGATTCAGAAAAATTACAAATTGCTTGGCAACAATCGTTGAACCGATGTTCCAGGAGGCATTGCCATCCGATTGCCCATAATTGGCCGATTGTGGTGGCCGGTTCTGATCATCGGTTGAACACTAATTTTGGGGCCCATCTGATTCCACTGGTCCAAAGGAAGCTGCATACGAAAAAACAATATTCTGGTCCATGCACTTTTTGAAATATGAGTGTTTGAATTTTTTCTACTTCTAGCTCCAGGGGTGATGTGAAAATTTTTTTTTCAGGCATCAATCAAGCACTTATGACCCAATTATACTACATGCAACTGTTGGTTCAAATCAGCCCAGCGGTTCTTAAAATACAAATTTTGGGTGGAGCCCGAGATTGGCATGCTCCCATGGAGAACCCAAATATTGACCTACAAACTTCCCTTGAACAAACTTTAATCATCTCCACAAAAGGAAGTTCTATACCAAATATCAAGGCATCCTCCTGGTGATTCATGGGAAGATTTTCAAAGATTTTTAGGCTTTTTGGGAATAAACCACAGCCTGAAGATGGCAGCAGTTTCATTTGAACAAAGCAGAAAGGGTATACTCCAAAGAGGATCTGTGCCATATATGTTTGAATTTGATCTAGCGGTTTTGAAGAAGAAGACAAGTGTCAAAAGTTAATGGACGATACATGCCAGATGCCAGGTGATGGCAATAGCTCCCACTGACTATCAGTGAGCAAGCTAAAAACTATTTATGACTGAATTGACTTCAAAAATCCAAGAAGAAAGAAGGCCAAGACATCAGACAAGACACTTTTCATGTTTGAACAAAGTATTGAAATTGTTTTTATTCTGTTCCAAGTGAAATGCCATTGCTCTTTGTTATCCCCGCATTTGAAAAAATGCGGGGATATTGTCATGATCTCCGTCCGTACGTCTGTACGTCTGTACGTCCGTACTTCCGGTTTTGTAATTCGAAACGCTGTAACTTTCTACAGTTGTTCGATAGGGTCTGTGCAACCCAAAAACACAACTTTTAAATTTTTGTGCCACCAGGTGGCTTCTGTGGAGCCACTTAAAAAATGCGTTATTTTTTCACTTTTTTGCTGAATAGTCCCAACCTATGTAATTCGGAGTTCTAAAATTACACTAGAATGTTGCTAAATGATCTGTAGATATATAGGAAGGTTTCGGATTTTTCGGGTGCCACGTGGCTGTGCCACCATAGCCACTTTTGTGTTTTCTTAGACCGTTTCCGGCAAAAGGCTCGTAGGATATGTAATTCGAAATGCTAAATCCATGCTCAGATGTTGCAGTAGGGTCTATAGATGCGCACGAAGGTTTTGGATTTTTCGGGTGCCATGTGGCTGTGCCACTGTAGCCACTTTTGTGTTTTCTTAGACCGTTTCCACCAAAAGGCTCGTAGGATATGTAATTCGAAACGCTAAATCCATGCTCAGAAGTTGCAGTAGGGGCTATAGATGCGCAGGAAGGTTTCGGATTTTTCGGGTGCCACGTGGCTGTGCCACCGTAGCCACTTTTGTGTTTTCTTGAACCGTTTCCGGCGAAAGGCTCGTAGGGTATGTAATTTGAAATGCTAAAACCATGCTCATATGTTGCAGTAGGGTCTATAGATGCACACGATGGTTTCAGATTTTTCGGATGCCACGTGGCTGTGCCACCGTAGCCACTTTCGTGTTTTCTTAGATCGTTTCCGGCGAAAGGCTCGTAGGGAATGTAATTCGAAATGCTAAAACCATGCTCATATCTTGCAGTAGGGACTATAGATGCGCACAAAGGTTTCGGATTTTTCGGGTGCCACGTGGCTGTGCCACCGTAGCCACTTTATGTGTTTTCTTAGACCGTTTCCGGCAAAAGGCTCGTAGGATATGTAATTCGAAATGCTAAATCCATGCTCAGATGTTGCAGTAGGGGCTATAGATGCGCAGGAAGGTTTTGGATTTTTCGGGTGCCACGTGGCTGTGCCACCGTAGCCACTTTTGTGTTTTTTTGAACCGTTTCCGGCGAAAGGCTCGTAGGGTATGTAATTCGAAATGCTAAAACCATGCTCATATGTTGCAGTAGGGTCTATAGATGCACACAAAGGTTTCGGATTTTTCGGGTGCCACGTGGCTGTGCCACCATAGCCACTTTCATGTTTTCTTAGATCCTTTCCGGCGAAAGGCTCGTAGGGAATGTAATTCGAAATGCTCAAACCATGCTCATATGTTGCAGTAGGGACTATAGATGTGCACAAAGGTTTCGGATTTTTCGGGTGCCATGTGGCTGTGCCACTTTAGCCACTTTTGTGTGTTCTTAGACCGTTTCCGGCAAAAGGCTCCTAGAGTATGTAATTCGAAACGCTAAAACCATGCTCAAATGTTGCAGTGGGGTCTGTAGATGCGCATGAAGGCTTCGGATTTTTCAGCTGCCACGTGGCTGCACCACCATTGCCACTTTCGTGTTTTCTTAGACCGTTTCTGGCGAAAGGCTCCTAGGGTATGTAATTCGAAACGCTAAAACCATGCTCAAATGTTGCAGTAGGGTCTCTAGATGTGCACGAAGGTTTCAGATTTTTTAGGCGCCACGTGGCTGTGCCACCGTTGCCACTTTTGTGTTTTCTTAGACCGTTTCCGTCAAAAGGCTCCTAGGGTATGTAATTCGAAACGCTAAAACCATGCTCAAATGTTGCAGTGGGGTCTGTAGATGTGCACAAAGGTTTCAGATTTTTCAGGTGCCACGTGGCTGTGCCACCGTTGCCACTTTTGTGTGTTCTTAGACCGTTTCCGGCGAAAGGCTCCTAGAGTTCGAAACGCTAAAACCATGCTCAAATGTTGCAGTGGGGTCTGTAGATGCGCACGAAGGCTTCGGATTTTTCTGCTGCCACGTGGCTGCGCCACCATTGCCACTTTCAGGTTTTCTTAGACCGTTTGCGGCAAAAGGCTCCTAGGGTATGTAATTCGAAATGCTAAAACCATGCTCAAATGTTGCAGTAGGGTCTCTAGATGTACACGAAGGTTTCAGATTTTTTAGGTGCCACGTGGCTGTGCCACCGTTGCCACTTTTGTGTTTTCTTAGACCGTTTCCGTCAAAAGGCTCCTAGGGTATGTAATTCGAAACGCTAAAACCATGCTCAAATGTTGCAGTAGGGTCTGTAGATGTGCACGAAGGTTTCGGATTTTTCAGGTGCCACATGGCTGTGCCACCGTTGCCACTTTTGTGTTTTCTTAGACCGTTTCCGGCGAAAGGCTCCTAGGGTATGTAATTTGAAACACTAAAAACCATGCTCAAATGTTGCAGTGGGGTCTGTAGATGCGCACGAAGGTTTCGGATTTTTCAGGTTCCACGTGGCTGTGCCACCGTTGCCACTTTTGTGTTTTCTTAGACCGTTTCCGGCGAAAGGCTCCTAGGATATGTAATTCGAAACGCTAAAACCATGCTCAAATGTTGCAGTGGGGTCTGTAGATGCGTACAAAGGTTTCAGATTTCTCAGCTGCCATGTGGCTGCGTCACCATTGCCACTTTCGTGTTTTCTTAGACCGTTTCCGGCGAAAGGCTGCTAGGATATGTAATTCGAAATGCTAAAACCATGCTGAAATGTTGCAGTAGGGTCTGTAGATGTGCACAAAGGTTTCCGATTTTTCAGGTGCCACGTGGCTGTGCCACCGTTGCCACTTTTGTGTTTTCTTAGACCGTTTCCGGTGAAAGGCTCCTAGGGTATGTAATTCGAAACGCTAAAACCATGCTCAAATGTTGCAGTGGGGTCTGTAGATGCGCACAAAGGTTTCGGATTTTTCAGGTGCCACGTGGCTGTGCTGTTGCCACCTTCATGTTTTCTTAGACCGTTTCCGGCAAAAGGCTCCTAGTGTATGTAATTCGAAATCCTAAAACCATGCTGAAATGTTGCAGTAGGGTCTGTAGATGCGCACGAAGGTTTTGGATTTTTGGGGTGCCACGTGGCTGTGCTACCGTTGCCTCTTTCATGTTCTCTTAGACCATTTCCAGCGAAAGGCTCCTACAGTATGTATTTCGAAATGGTAAAACCATGCTCATATGTTGCAGTAGGGACTATAGATGTGCACGAAGGTTTCGGATTTTTCGGGTGCCATGTGGCTGTGCCACTTTAGCCACTTTTGTGTGTTCTTAGACCGTTTCCGGCAAAAGGCTCCTAGAGTATGTAATTCGAAACGCTAAAACCATGCTCAAATGTTGCAGTGGGGTCTGTAGATGCGCATGAAGGCTTCGGATTTTTCAGCTGCCACGTGGCTGCGCCACCATTGCCACTTTCGGGTTTTCTTAGACCGTTTCTGGCGAAAGGCTCCTAGGGTATGTAATTTGAAACACTAAAAACCATGCTCAAATGTTGCAGTGGTGTCTGTAGATGCGCACGAAGGTTTCGGATTTTTCATGTTCCACATGGCTGTGCCACCGTTGCCACTTCTGTGTTTTCTTAGACCGTTTCCGGCAAAAGGCTCCTAGGGTATGTAATTCGAAACGCTAAAACCATGCTCAAATGTTGCAGTGGGGTCTGTAGATGCGCACAAAGGTTTCAGATTTCTCAGCTGCCATGTGGCTGCGCCACCATTGCCACTTTCGTGTTTTCTTAGACCGTTTCCGGCGAAAGGCTGCTAGGGTATGTAATTCGAAATGCTAAAACCATGCTGAAATGTTGCAGTAGGGTCTGTAGATGTGCACAAAGGTTTCCGATTTTTCAGGTGCCACGTGGCTGTGCCACCGTTGCCACTTTTGTGTTTTCTTAGACCGTTTCCGGTGAAAGGCTCCTAGGGTATGTAATTCGAAACGCTAAAACCATGCTCAAATGTTGCAGTGGGGTCTGTAGATGCGCACAAAGGTTTCGGATTTTTCAGGTGCCACGTGGCTGTGCCACCGTTGCCACTTTTGTGTTTTCTTAGACCGTTTCCGGCGAAAGGCTCCTAGGGTATGTAATTCGAAACGCTAAAACCATGCACAAATGTTTCAGTGGGGTCTGTAGATGTGCACGAAGGTTTCAGATTTTTCAGCTGCCTAGTGGCTGTGCTGTTGCCACTTTCACGTTTTCTTAGACCGTTTCCGGCAAAAGGCTCCTAGTGTATGTAATTCGAAATCCTAAAACCATGCTGAAATGTTGCAGTAGGGTCTGTAGATGCGCACGAAGGTTTTGGATTTTTGGGGTGCCACGTGGCTGTGCTACCGTTGCCTCTTTTATGTTCTCTTAGACCATTTCCAGCGAAAGGCTCCTACAGTATGTATTTCGAAATGGTAAAACCATGCTCAAATGTTGCAGTAGGGTCTGTAGATGTGCACAAAGATTTTGGATTTTTCAGGTGCCACGTGGCTGTGCCACCATTGCCACTTTCGTGTTTTCTTAGACCGTTTCCGGCGAAAGGCTCCTAGAGTATGTAATTCGAAACACTAAAACCATGCTGAGATGTTGCAGTAGAGTCTGTAAATGCGTAGGAAGGTTTTGGATTTTTTGGGTGCTAAGTGGCTGTGTCACCATTGCCACTTTTGTGTTTTCTTAGACCGTTTCTGGCAAAAGGCTCCTAAGGTATGTAATTCGAAATGCTAAACGCATGCTCAAATGTTGCAGTAAGGTCTGTAGATGCGTACAAAGGTTTCAGATTTTTCAGATGCCACGTGGCGGTGTCACCGTTTTTCTTTCGTGTTTTCTTAGATCATTTCCGGCGAAATGCTCAAGACCGTTTCCGTCAAAAGGCTAATAGGGTATGTAATTCGAAATGCTAAAACCATGCTCAAATGTTTCAGTAGGGTCTGTAGATGTGCACGAAGGTTTCAGATGCGTAGGAAGGTTTTGGATTTTTTGGGTGCTAAGTGGCTGTGTCACCGTTGCCACTTTTGTGTTTTCTTAGACCGTTTCTGGCAAAAGGCTCCTAAGGTATGTAATTCGAAATGCTAAACGCATGCTCAAATGTTGCAGTAAGGTCTGTAGATGCGTACAAAGGTTTCAGATTTTTCAGATGCCACGTGACGGTGCCACCGTTTTTCTTTCGTGTTTTCTTAGATCATTTCCAGCGAAAAGCTCCCAGAGTATGTAATTTGAAATGCTAAAACTATCCTCAAAAGTTGCAGTAGGGTCTGTAGATGTGCACGAAGGTTTCGGATTTTTGGGGTGCCACCGTTGCCACTTATATGTTTTCTTAGACCGTTTCCGGCGAAAGGCTCCCAGGGTACATGTATGTAATTCGAAATGCTAAAACCATGCCCAAATGTTGCAGTGGAGTCTGTAGGTGCGCACGAAGCTGTGTCACCTGTGCCACTCAATATGATTTTAGTGTGTCATATAATACATTTCATCTTTGTATCAAGCATTCATACAAAGTCAAGGATGCAAATGCGGGGATACACTATAGTGTGCTTTGCACACAAGTGACACCATCTAGTTATGATATTTTGAGGTCTCGAGTGATACCGTATTTGGACAATCAACAGGTCTGCACATGGACATGCATACTTATTCAAAAAACAAAACATGAAATCGCTGAATGGATCGTCAATTAAAATAAAATATTGTCAGAAAAAAATGCGTAGAAAGTGTTTTCCAGTGAAAATACCTGTTTTTCATGATATTTTGTGAGAATTTCATGGTTAAAATATGTCAACAAACATTTTATCCTGTAATCATCACATCATATATATATGCATTGGGCATTCATCTCCATTTTGATATAAAAAATAAATACTGCAGGTGCTTTAGTGCATTTATCAACATTGTTCAATGCGAGCTTGATTTTCTGTTGTGTCATCTGGATATAGCCATCTGAACTCTTAACTTGCTGAGTATTTTAAAGATATTTTTCATCAAATCTAGTCATGGCTGCTCTAAAGCAGCCTTGACTAGACTTGATATTTATTTATTTATTTATTGGTGTTTAAGGTCACATATTTCTGCACAATGGCTAATCATGACCATGACAGTTTTACGGGAGGAGGAAGCCGGAGTACCCGGAGAGAACCACTGAGCAACGGTGAGCAATTGGCAGCTCCCCAACATACTAACTCCACTCAAGCAGAATTAGCATTAGTTGAAGACAGGTGCACCATCGGCATGCAGTATGCCTCAGTACACAATGTCACTGTGCACCCACATAGGCAATGGGGGTGAAGTGTCTTGCCCAAGGACACAACATGGTTGCCACAGGTGGTTTTCGAACAGAGAACATCTCGGCTTGCAGCCTGCACCTCTACCAACTGAGCCACTGTGCCTTCCGACTAGATCTGATAAAAATCCATCCAAATTTAACCCAAGGAATCATTTCTAAAAGAATTCATTCCATTTATCAGAGGAAAATTTGATTAAATGTGCCAAAATTATACTTATTTCAGTGATGAGAAAAATTCTGTCCTGGGCAGAGATATGCGCCAGCAGCAGGCAAGGAGTTAATATAAGCAATTGAATGGACATTTTTGGAAACCAATCTGGAATTACCACAACAGGATCCTCAAACTCCAATCAGCAATCTTGTAGAGGAATTACTGGTATGACACTGATGAAACTGTTTAATCATACAATAAATATACAGAACCACACATACATTTGAATGGGACAAGATTTATCGCATGAGATTGCCTTGGTCCAGGATATCATGAGAGCCGAATCAAATGTACGTGCGGTTTTGTATTTATCACACACCTCCCAACCCATGTAACAACCAGTTTACACTAAAATTGAACTAAAAGCACTTTTCAACTTGATTATTTCCACGTTTCCTTCGTTGCCAATAAAACATAACTGTTGGTTGGCGTGGTACCAACCCTAATTTGCTTTTTAATTTTTACAGCATTCAATTGGCCGAAACTAACTGACACAGATCAGTGTCATGATGATCAAACTTCAGATATTGACTAAACTGCAGGGAATAACACAACAAAAACTTTTTAAATAGCTAATAAGTTTAGCACGCTCCATCATTATATGACCAGTTGTAGAAAGTATTTGTCAAGGAACAAGCAGACAGAATGTTATTATTATTTTGAAAATTTTTGACTCAAATCTGATTGTATAAATATCCCAGGTAAACAAATGAGTAACTTGGAATTTCCAAGCAATCTCGATTCTGGTGTATTCGACCAACGATTGGCATGATTTATTTAGACATGTTCCTTCTTTGTTTACGTTGGAAACGAAATCGAAAGTGTTTTGTATCACCACATGTGCGATACAACTTTATTTTTATCATACAGGCAGAACAGTGGAAATCCCATGTTTTACATTAATAGGTGCGTGAAAAACAAATAAAACTTTTTACCTTTGCAATTAAATCCTTCTTCTCACCATTAGCATAATGAGTTAAATCCCAAAGAGCATCTTTGTTACATTCTTCCCAAGATAATCCTGTAAATCAGTTTAAATATGACTTTAATTTTTATTACATACAGGTCAAATGTCAGTGACATAAATTGTATGTTCATTTATGCTAGATATTGTAAGTTATCTCTGCCGACATGTATGGTGTAAGGAGATTTAATACCTGGAGGATGTTGGTTTTTAAACACCTCGCTGCAGGCGAGGTGTTTAAATGAGACATCCAGGTATTAAATCTCCATATAACGTTTTTGTCCTGTTTGAAACACAATAGAAACATAGTGTAGGAATATTTGTGGACACATTTCTCATGCTCCGTAAAAAGTTGGACCAAATTCGTGAATAACTGTTTTGTTTTTACAAACGCAGAAGACAACAGATAGAGTTACATCACTTGGGTCGTTAAGGAAACAAGTAAACAGTATTTTGTTTGCATATCGTCCCCTGAGTTCCAATGTGTTCTATGTGCCTACTGGCACATAGAACACATTGGAACTGAGGGGACGATATTTGCTCTTATTTTATTTTTCTCAAGTTGTTTCATTTAATTATTTGACTATTTAATTTATAACAGCAAAATATGATCAAATTGTCGGAAATCTGATGACATTTGTGATTATTTTCATGTTTTTTGGTTCGATTTTTATATCGCTCAAACAAAAGCAGAAAGCTTTCATTTAGACCAAATACCCCTGATGTTTCGCGAGCACTTACACCCTGGATGTTGCACGCTCTCATATACCTTGGATGTTGGGTGCACCCTTTGCCATGGCTATTTGTCCAAGGCATTCTGACCAATCAAGAGACAGAATTTATCGGGATATATGGACAAAATGTTTTATCTTTGTTAGTGGAGAACACATACCATTTCTGGAAATGTTATTTATTTATTTTAGCATGAAATTATTCAACTGATTTTCTGTGTCGAAGTTGGAAAGTTAAAAAATTTATAGTAATTTATATATTTTTTATACTTACCAATGACCCAGACTTAGCTGGTGCTAACTCTTAAAAATATAGGGCCAAACACAAATTTTGCCCCCCAATCCCCAAAATTTGCATCTAAAACCAAAGAAAACATGTCCTGAATGGCCCTCCACACTTCACCTCTACTGCGCATGCGCAGTGTCAAGGACGTCCCGAAATTGGCGCCATTAATCATTCTTGTAACCAGTGCCTGGTAAGCGCTATGTACTCAGCGGGGAGGTATGAGTTCCCAACTCCTGGGAGGGCCATCCCCATCTGGGTCATTGGTAAGTATAAAAAATATTTAAATTACTATAAATTTTTTAACATTTTTATACTGTACCAATGACCCAGACTTAGCTGAATAGTAAAAAGGCTGGAGGGCCTAGGACATAGAGCAAGTTGAAATACGCTCAATTATATCAAAATAGAGTCATCCCCTCTAGGGGAAAAGGAGTATTAGGCTTTACATGTATCTTTCTTATTTATGATAAATTAGAAAGACACAACACCTTCCAAAATTGAGCATCATAACATCCATGTACTCTATTAATATTCAGGATAATCCTGTACTAATAATTTTTAAAGTAAGCCAATAAATAAAGTCTAGAGAATAGAGACTCTTTATCCTCCTAAAAAGTGTCTGAGGATTGTATAATAATGCCCGTTTGACACGTGATATATTCAAAAGCTATACTTTAAAAACTATGACCTGAATGAATTTTTAAAACATAAACTTCTCACTTAAAAGCCATCCCAGTAACAGCTCAGAATTACTAACTCCGGAGGAGGTATCCCCTTGTTTTCATAATAAAACAGGTGACCAAAGGGAACTCCCTCCCCCTCCCCCCCCCCCCCCCCCCCCCTTTTTCTTGCCCTGAGTCAAATAGCCCAGAGCGAAGAGGGCAGCAGGACGGAGTCACTGCCGGAACAGAAAGCCTTCCTAGCTATAGTAGCAACTGTTAAGTGAATGACATTCTGAGCAGTAGATAATAGACCTAACAAAGGAGGCCTCCAAAATGGACTCAATATTCCTGAGATAAAAATTCATGAATGTGGATGGCTGAGCGCAATGAGCAGCCTTCAAGAATCTATAATAGCGACACTATTAGTGTAAGCCCAAGATGTAGAAAGAGCTCTTACTTCATGAGCCGAAATCTCAAGCACAAACTGCTGAGTCAATGATATACCATAAGCAGTACCGATAGTTAATTGAATCCATTAGCAATAGAATGGAGCGTAATGTCCTTCTATTAGGCATCAAAGACAGAAGCTTACGTCCGTACTAATAAACTGATATCTGTTTATAAATACGTAAACTCTAACCGGACAGAGTAAAGGCCTATGCCCGTACGAAGACGGAAGGACCTTAATAACAATAGGTTCCGGATATTATTAGGAGCCTGACTCTTAACCAAAAATCCAACCTAAGTAGTAAAGGAAGTAGTGTTTCCGTCACTACAAAAGTGAGAATCGTCCACCGATAGTGCATGAAGCTCACTGACTCCTCAGAAAAGAGAAGACTAACAGAATTACTGTCTTAAAAGGTCAGAATTTGAAAACTACTGTTTCCAGAGGCTCAAATGATTACTTAGCTAAATAAGAACCGAAGCTAAATTCCGTATAGGAATTTAATCTAATGATTCTAGGTCTATTTATCGAAAAGTTTCTAACTGACTTAGATAAAGAGACATAAGACTCAATTGTACACTATCATAGAGTGCATAGGTATGAGATAACATAGACCTATAACCTTTAATAGTAACAGGCTGCAGTTTGATCTCGTCAAACAAGTATACTAGAAAGTTGCAATGTCTAGTATGAAGGGATCAAAAATATCAACATAATGATCCCTACACCAACGACAGAAGAGCCTCCACTTTAGCCGCATAGTATAGCGAAGAAGAGGTTCTCCTACAGTAAGAAATCGCATCCAAAGCTCGTCCTGTACAATGCTTGCCATGCAAGAAGGACCACACAACGGAATACGTGAAGGTTGAGACCTTGCGGGTTGTGATGAAGTTGACACGATTTCCCCAGCGAAAGAAGATCCTCTCATGGAGGAAGTTTTCGCGGTAAGCCCCACAGTAGACACCTGAGTAAATTTACCCACGGTCTCTGTGAAGACAGAGATGCTATCAACAGAATTGTATTATGGATGTTTATCTTAGCAATACTTGCTGAATCAACAGCGCTGGAGGATACGCATATCCTATCATTCCGTCCTATTAGATCAATAGAGCGTTAACAACATAAGCTCAGGGATCCGGACATGCAAACACATACGTCTGCAAATGAATAGTGAGTTGTGTCGCAAATAAATTATCATTGGGCGCTCCCATTGATAGCAAATCTGATTGAATACTTGTTTGTTGAGAGTCCATTCTGACGGCAACAAGCGACCCTTACGTGAAAGGGAGTCTGCTAATACAATCAGACGACTCGGAATATGACGGACCGAAGCAGAACTTGGTGTACTATAACAAACAGAAGGATTCTTTCCGTTAAATTGAATAACGGAATTGAATGAGTGCCTCCCTGGTTCCGGAGATACGCAACTATTGTCGTATTATCAGACAGGATTTGGACATGCGTTTCTGAATAATGTTCATCCAATGACATAGTGCAAGCCCAAAGAACATTATTCCCTGGAAGATAAGTGCTTGCCTAGAAACTGCGGAACCCAAAGACCCTGGCACTTCGAATCCGTTAGGATCAATATTGTACCCCAACCTGTTTGACTGGCATCCGTCATAATCACAAAACTCGGATCCGGCAACTGCAGTGGCACTCTCTGAGTCAACCACCGAATGTTGCCCCAGTCTGAATCTCTTGCTACACTTGATAGACAAGAGAACGTGTATATCGAGCAATTCATAGATTGCTGAAGAGTTGCCATCGAAGAGAAGCTTCTCCGAGACCGAAGTGACTCTGAGAGAGTTCTTCACCTTACTATCCACGCGCGTGGATGTAGCTAGGGCTGCGTCATGTCTAACCAACTCCAGGTTGCCACTGTAGGGCGGAGATATACGTGAAAAAACTACTGCCCTTGAAAGAAATCACATTGAGGATCATATCCTGGAATTCTTTCCTTGAAGACGTAATGATAACGCCTCAGTAAGGTGGTCTACGTATGATAAAGCGTCTAAGTTAAGTCTATTAGACATCATTGTCGTTTCCAACATCGTGGTTGGAATTGACATAGAATGCGAAAAAGATAATTCCCAGTCTTCAACCCCGCCGTCTAGACGCATATGAACTCTTGGTATGCCCTGTTCTGCCAAAATAAATTATTTCCTAGAATTGATAAAAGGCAGAAGAGCATTGCGGACAAGAAACTAGACTATCATGCTTGGTAGCAAGCTTATATATAAGGTCGTTAAATAATTCAAATGTTCTAATGACATTATTGGACTGTGTCGGTAAGTCAGGAACAATGTCCCTGAACCGATCCAAAACTCCGTGTCCAATGACGCTATTAGTCTCTTATCCAGCATCGCAGCAATGTAGTCCGACGGAACAACCTGTGGAAGATAATGCCGGAAGAAATGTATGGCAGCTTCCGTTGTCCCGAAAGGGAAAGCTCGAAATCGTCCGAATCCCTTTTGCCATCCTGTCGGACCCTATCAAGTGTTTGGTCGTCCGAACCTGATGCAACAGCGGAGCGCACCGACCCAGCGCCGTCGGATAATTCCAGATCCGACTGAGAATCTGTCGATTGCTGGGATGCTGCGATAAACTGTGCTAACTTGGATAGCACGTCCGTCACTGAGGCCTGTGGAGAAGCGGTCTTACGATGCATTGCCGCTGGAAGCTCCGTGCATACTTCTATTATGCGAACGAACGGAGTGTATAGGCCTCGTGTCCCTTGGCTACCGGATGGCGTGACCTGTTCGTCGTGGAATCACTGAATGACGAAGCTGGCCAGATACTCGAGGTCACGTAGCATACTTGCTATGCAGCTTAACTTGTGTGTTGTGTTTGATGAAAAGGATAATGTTCAATGTTTATGAAAGGATTATGAAATAAGACAAGAATTGTGATAATTGGGGATATGTTCATTTCTGTTCCCTGTATGCTATGTTTTTGATAAAAAATAATACGAGGTGTACACTGTACTAAAGAGCTGAGGAGTGGGTTAATATGACCTCACTGTTAATGTATGTGGCCCTCACAGTTAACGTATGTCAATGAAAGTTACCAAGTTACAGTGAAATTATTCCAAAGCGAGTCATCCTATCAAGTTACATTGAAATCCCTTCATAAATATGCCCTGTAGACTGTGCTAAAGGTTTTTGGGCTTCGGGCCCCTGTAGCCGTCAGTTTCCCAATTGCGTTCAAAGGGGACGTTCTTATCTAGAAATTATATGAAGTCAACCTACCAAGTTACAATGAAATCCCTTCATAAAAATGACCTGTAGACTGTGCTAAACGTTTTTGGGATTTGGGCTCGGGCAGCCATCATGATTGAATGATCGCAACAAAAAGGGGACATTCTCATCTGGGCATCATCTGGAATGATCCTACGAAGTTACAATGAAATCCCTTCATAAATATGACCTGAAGACTGTGCTCAAGGTTTCTGGGCCAATCACTATCGAAAGGGGATGTCATCATCTAGGCATTATATGGAGTCAAACTAACAGGTTACAATGAAATCCTTCCATAAATATGCCCTATAGACTATGCTAAAGGTTTTGGGGTTTTGGGCTCGGGCAGCCATCAAGGCTGAATGATCGCGACCAAAAGGGGACGTGCTCATCTAGACATTATTTGGAGTCATCCTACCAAGGTACAATGAAATCCCTTCATAAATATCACCTGTAGACTGTGCTAAAGGTTTTCGGGCTTAAGGCCCCTGTAGCCGTCACAGTTGCCCAATCACGACCAAAATGGGATGTTCTCATCTAAACATTATATGAAGTCAACCTACCAAGTTATAATGAAATCCCTTCATAAATATGAACTGAAGACTGTGCTAAAGGTTTTCGGGTTTTGGGCTCGGGCAGCCATCATGGTTGAATGATCGCAACCAAAAGAGAACATTCTCATCTGGGCATCATCTGGAGTGATACTACAAAGTTACAATGAAATCCCTTCATAAATATGACCTGTAGACTGTGCTCAAGATTTTCGGGCTTCGGGCACCTTTAGCCATCACAGTTGACCAATCACGACGAAAAGGGGATGTCATCATCTAGGCATTATATGGAGTCAACCTAACAAGTTACAATGAAATCCTTCCATAAATATGACCTATAGACTATGCTAAAGGTTTTTGGGCTCGGGCAGCCATCCAGGCTGAATGATCGCGACCAAAAGGGAACGTTTTTATCTAGACATTATTTGGAGTCATCCTACCAAGCTACAATGAAATCCCTTCATAATTATGACCAGTAGACTGTTCTAAAGGTTTTCGGGCTTGGGGCCCCTGTGGCTGTCACAGTTGCACAATCATGTCCAAAAGGGGACGTTCTCACCTAGACATTATATGAAGTCAACCTGCCATATTACAATGAAATCCCTTCATAAATATGACCTGTAGACTAAAGTTTTTTGGGCTTTGGACTCGGGCAGCCATCATGGATGAATGATCGCAACCAAAGGGGACAATCTCATCTGGGCATCATCTGAAGTAATCCTACGAAGTTACAATGAAATCCCTTCATAAATATGACCTGTGGACTGTGCTAAAGGTATTCGGGCAGCCATAATGGTTGAATGATCGCAACCAAAAGGGGACATTCTCATCTGGGCATCATCTGGAGTGATCCTATGAAGTTACAATGAAATCCCTTCATAAATATGACCTGTAGACTGTGCTCAAGATTTTTGGGTTTCGGGCACCTGTAGCCATCACAGTTGACCAATCACGACCAAAAGCGGATGTCATCATCTAGGCATTATATGGAGTTCACCTGACAAGTTACAATGAAATCCTTCCATAAATACGACCTATAGACTATGCTAAAGGTCTTTGGGCTCAGACAGCCATAAAGGCTGAATGATCATGACCAAAAGGGGATGTTCTCATCTAGACATTATTTGGAGTCATCCTACCAAGCTACAATGAAATCCCTTCATAATTATGACCTGTAGACTGTTCTAAATGTTTTCAGGCTTTGGGCCCTTGTAGCCGTCACAGTTGCCCAATCGTGTCCAAAAGGGGACGTTCTCATCTAGACATTATATGAAGTCAACCCACCAAGTTACAATGAAATTCCTCAATAAATATGACCTGTAGACTGTGCTAAAGGTTTTTGGGTTTTGGGCTTGGGCAGTCGTCACTGTTGGCAGATCACGCCCAAATGGGGGAAATTCTCATCTAGAGATCATAAGGAGTCATCCTACCAAGTTACAATGACGTTCTTATCTAGACATTATTTGGAGTCATCCTACCAAGCTACAATGAAATCCCTTCAAAATTATGACCAGTAGACTGTTCTAAAGGTTTTTGGGCTTGGGGCCCCTGTGGCTGTCACAGTTGCACAATCATGTCCAAAAGGGGGCGTTCTCACCTAGACATTATATGAAGTCAACCTGCCATGTTACAATGAAATCCCTTCATAAATATGACCTGTAGACTAAAGTTTTTCGGGCTTCGGACTCGGGCAGCCCTCATGGATGAATGATCGCAACCAAAGGGGACAAGCTCATCTGGGCATCATCTGGAGTGATCCTACGAAGTTACAATGTAATCCCTTTATAAATATGACCTGTAGACTGTGCTCCAGGTTTTCGGGCTTCGGGCACCTGTAGCCATCACAGTTGACCAATCACGACCAAAAGGGGATGTCATCATCTAGGCATTAAATGGAGTCAACCTAACAGGTTACAATGAAATCCTTCCATAAATATGACCTTTTGCCTATGCTAAAGGGTACCCATCAAGGCTGAATGATCGCGATCAAAATGGGACATTCTCATCTAGACATTATTTGGAGTCATCCTACCAAGTTACAATGAAATCCCTTCATAAATATGACCTGTAGACTGTGCTAAAGGTTTTCGGGCTTCGGGCCCCTGTAGCCGTCACAGTTGCCCAATCAGGACCAAAAGGGGACTTTCTCATCTAGACATTGTATGAAGTCAACCCACCAAGTTACAATGAAATTCCTCAATAAATATGACCTGTAGACTGTGCTAAAGGTTTTTGGGTTTTGGGCTCGGGCAGTCGTCACTGTTGGCAGATCACGCCCTAATGGGGAAAATTCTCATCTAGAGATCATAAGGAGTCATCCTACCAAGTTACAATGAAATCCCTCCATATTAAACATGACCTGCAGACTATGCTAAAAGTTTTTGGGTTTCGGGCTTGGGCAGCCATCACGGTTGATAGATCATGCCCAAAAGGGGACGTTCTCATCTAAGCATTATACAGAGGCATCCTACCAAGTTACAATGAAATCCCTTCATAAATATGACCTGTAGACTGTGCTAATGGTTTTCGGGTTTTGGGCTCGGGCAGCCATACAGGTTGCCCGATCGCGACCAAAAGGGGACATTCTTATCTAGACATGACCTCAAGCCTGCATATGAAATTTTGTGACGATCAAACAAGAACTGCGGGGTGTAGCCCATGCTAAAGGAAAATGTGAACAGACTCACAGATTCACAGACTAACAGACTTCGCACGCGTGATGGCAATAGCTTATCTTGACTATGTCAAGTTAAGCTAATAAAATGACGTTAATGCGATTAACCTGAGGAATAGACTCATACGTCGTAAGGAAAGCAGACAACTCTGAGCGTAACTTCTCAGAGTGGACTAATTGCCACCACAGGAAGCAAATCAACTAAAGAGTGGATGCGCCCCTGATGTCGCCATTAGACCACAACCACCCGTCAATCGAAGAGCAATGAAAGACATGCATATAATTGAAAGCATATGAGGCTTACAGGAAGAACACTACGTCCTGCCCTGTAATCGCCTCTTAATATATTGGCACAGGGGGGGGGGTCGACAAATAAATTAGATCGAACCCCCCTCACCCACATAACTTGAATTGCTAGATAAGTAAGGCCGGCGCATTAATATTAAGCTTGGAACAGTGACAAATTCCTTTTTCACTATATAAAAAAGAAACTTCACGCTACATTCTCAAATCTATACTGCTGCTGCTATTCTCAATAAAGAGTAATACAGCTAAAAAGCTTGTAGTTAGTCAAAGCAAGCATAATGACACTAACCCGGCGTGACTTGAAATGCTTTAGTGTTAGTTATCTAGAATAGTATAGAATCCATAGGGCTCTCTCACGTCTGACTGACTCCATAATGCCACTAAGGACGGAGGGGGAAGTGATGAACATGGGACCATTGCAAGGAATATACCCGCTGAAACAACGTCGACATATCCCTTCAAATCAAGACAGTACGCCATAGCATCAAATAATACACCAAATAGACATAATATCCAATCCACCAAGTGGAAATATAATCCACAACAATAGATTTCATAAAAATGAAGCGGGAGATGAAAACTATGTTCCGGCACCTGATCATAAAAACCTAGATGAACTCCTTGCGCCTCGTTCCGATTATAGCAGAAAATATATTCCTGAAAAGGAGTTAACTATAGGCATTCGAAAGAACGCTCATTAATCACACTAGGTTAATATGGCGTCATCAATAGGGCTAAAAGTCTCAGACAACTAACAATACTGTTAAGGAGAGAACTCTTCTCTTGTAGCAGTACTTTGTCCGATTGGACGGTGGTCTCAGCCTGGCTGAAGCAGCTAAAGGTCTTCCTATTCTGGAAGATAATTAAATGGCTGTTAACTGCGGCCCTAGAAACTCACTAAAGGAGACTTACAACGCTAGCCACTAATGATAGGGAAAAAACACCACCCATAATTCTAGCTAGGCTACTATAGTGTCAACAATAAGACTAAAGTCTGTGACACAAAGGAAGACACAGAGAAGGAAAATATGAACTCTTTCCTTAGCAGTTCTATTCCCAAAAGACAGCGGTCTCAGCCTAGCTAATGAAGCTTAGAAGACTTCATCTCCATGAAGACAGATATCTCGATGTAATTTTTGCGACTTTAGAATTCTCACTAGACGGAAACTTACGTTAGTCGCTTAAGTTAAGGGAAAAAGAGCCACACTTGATTCTTATAAGGCGTCAACAAAAGGACTAAAAGCCCCAGACACCTAAGAATACAACACTGAGAAGGAAACAACATACTCTTTCCTTTTAATGGCCCTAATTCCAAAGAGACCACAGTCTCAGATTAACTAGTGCAGCTAATAAGTCTTCATCTTGTGAAGACAGATATGTCGGTGAAACTGCGACTTTGAAAGCGCACTAAACGGAGACTTACAACATTGGTCGCTCAAGGTAAGGAATAAGGACTGCTCTTCTAACGGCCATAATTCCAAAGAGACAGTAGTCTCAGCTAGCTAACACAGTTTATTAGTCTTCATCTCCATGAAGACAAATATCTGTGTCACCTGCGGCCTTGGAAAGCTCACTAAATGGAGACTTACAACGTTAGCTGCAATGTATAAGAAAAAGACTGCTGTAAAATATATAAGGCCACTAATGATATATAAACACAGACTGCTCTTAATTCACATAAGCCAAACTAAGGCGACAACAATAGGACTAATTGCCTGTGACTCCTAGGAATACTACACCAAGAAGGAAAACATAATCTTTCCTTCTAATGGCCTTATTCCAAATAGCTAGCAGTCTCAGCGTAGCTAACACAGCCCAGAAGTTGTCGGTGAAGACAGATATCTGTGTGTTACCCTGCGGCCTTAGACAGCTCACTAAACAGAGATTTATGACGTTAAAGATGACTGGACCAACCCAGCACCATCTGACAGCTCACTACAGGAGATTGCTGACTGCAGAACCTGCAACTACTGGAATGCTGCAATATGCTGCGCAGTCTGCGGCAGCAGGTCTGTGAACGAGGTTTGCAGAGCAGCGATTATCCACTTCTTCACCATATGCTGCTCACGGGACGGAGATCTGTCCTCAGATCTTTCGATGCATGTCCCGAATAAAAATGCCTCAAACGACTAGCTACAGGTTAATCCGACTTTGGTGATGAAGACTGGGTACATCTTCGAGGAACAGCATGAACATGCGAAGTCGGATAGCTAGTCTGCGGTCTAACATGCTTCATCGATGAAGCAGAGGAAGAAGCCATAGCTGCAACCAGCCTTGGCTGCAGTGTGGAAGAAGCGTCACGAACCGCAAACGTGAACGGGCGCCCAACCCACTAAAGTTTCTCGAATCAAAAACTTCGTCCCCGACCACCGACGGAACGGAGAGGGTTCACCAGCTCGCGGTCTGGCTCCAGACCTCGCCGAGCATTTTGTTTAGAAACTTGTAGGCTTCTACCCCTTAGCGTGCTCTTTTATGAAAGAAGAGGAAGCCTAACAACAGCCGACCCTGGCTTAAGTGTGGAAGGAGCATCCCTATTCGCACATTTCAGACAGGTGCTCCGACTCATTGAAGTTTCTCACAACAGAAAACCGTCGCCCCCGACTGCTAACAGTATGGAGAACGCTCTCCAACTCGCGATCTGACCCCAGATCTCGCCGAGTATCCCGTTGAGAAACTTGTAGGCTAATCCCCTTTGTGTGCACTTCCATGTAAGAAGAAGCCATAACCACAGCCGACCCCAGCTGCAATGTGGAAGGAACATCCCGACGCGTGTTCCGACTCATTATAGTTTCTCGCAACGGACACAGTCGACCCCGACGGCTAATGGGACGGAGAGGATTCTCCAACTCGCGATCTGACCCCAGATCTCGCCAAGCGTCCTGTAGAGAAACTTTCAGGCTTCTTCTCCTTTTGCCATCATCACTGGGTGAGCTTTATATTATGAGGTGGTAGCTCTATCCATGTTATACTACTCGACCGCAACAGACCTACCCAGCATCGTGGCTCCCATATAGGGATGGCCGCTTCACTGGTCGAGCTAGCTGCATGCAGAGAATTAAGCTTCTAATGGCTTTAATCCTGTGCAAATATTATTAGCATCTTGGCAGCTAGCTCTGTTTACTCATCAGAGCGGGGCTCATCAGAGTGCGTCGACGGCAGCACGTAACAGACAGGTGTCAAGGTACCAACACCATGTTCTTGTTCCTCTGAAAAAGAGATTGAAAGACTAGTATTAGCTACATTCTCATCCCATAGTACAAGTATTGAAGGAGTGCCGCGACTATCGGCAAACAACAAGCCTATAATCCCGAGGCTTCCTGGACTTACACTAAGTACCAGTTATTATAATGGATATAATAATAATGAAGCCAAAAACATAAGACCGCTGCACTCCCAATAATAATACAGAATGAAAGTGTCAATGACACTGTAGCTCAACTTGTTAAGACATGTGCATGTATAGTATGTGACACAGCAATGACAAACATCTTGGTAATGACCTGATAACAAAGGTACATATAAAGTACTGTAATGGTCTGTACATAAATACTGACCGTAGCCTGTAACAAATGTATAGGTAAAGTATTATAAAGGTGGGCGACAGTCAGATGCGAAACTAGAAAATAAAACTTTGAGTCCCAGAGTGGGTCTGACTGAAACCCAAAATATTTGTTCTCATAGCACAGTGATAACAAAGGCACCCAAAAACACTTGTTCCTGTCCCAAGGTGATAACAAAGGTACCCAAGAAGTTTCATGAAGATCAGTTCATAAATACAAGCCGTATAGAAGTTGACAAAAAACTGATTGGACCTAATTTCGGTACAAAATGGCCACTGGCAGTCATCTTGAATTTTGGACCGCACCCAGAAACACTCGTTCTTGTCCCAAGGTGATAACAAAGGTACCCAAGAAGTTTCGTGAATATCGGTTCATAAATACAGCCTCTAGCTCAAGCCGTATTGACATGTGCACTTACTGTGTATAAGTAGCACTGAATAAATCAAAATTCATCTAATTTGCATAATTTCTGCACGAGAAAAAAAACCCTATTATATGTGATGTATTCCATGTTACTAAACATTCATATAAAAATTTATTCAAATCAGAACTTTCATACAGAAGTTCTGTACAAAAAACTGATTGCACTAATTTTGGTACAAAATGGCTTCATCTGGCCATCTTGAATTTTGGAAAACACCCCAAAACACTTGTTCTCATCCCATGGTGATAACAAAGGTACCCAAGAAGTTTCGTAAAGATCGGTTCATAAATACGGCCTCTAGCCCAAGCCGTATTGGCATTTGCACTTACAGTGCTGAAAGTAACACTAAATACATCAAAGTTAGTCTAAGTTGTATAATTTAAGCACGAGAAAAAAACCTGTATTATATGTGATGTATCCCATGGTACTAAACATTCATACAAAAAAATTGTCAAATCAAAGCTTTCATATGGAAGTTCTGCGCAAAAATCTAATTGCACCTAATTTTGTACAAAATGGCTGCCAGGGGCCAACTTGAATTTCGGACCGGACCCCAAAACACTCATTCTTGTCCCATGGTGATAACAAAGGTACCCAAGAAGTTTCATAAAGATTGGTTCATAAATACGGCCTCTAGCCTGAGCCATATTGAATTGCTGATGGACAGATGGACAGACGGACGACTGGCCATGGCATTAGCTCAAATTTGACTTACATCAAAGTTGAGCTAATAAACATTGCAAGGATACACAACATAGACAATAACAAAAATTTCCGAAATAAATTTTTAACAAATTTTCGAAAAATTTTGAATGAAGCCTAAGTGCCCCAAGGGAACCTCATGAGCCCAAGGGCATCCCGATAGAGCCTAAGTGAGGACAAGCAATAACTAATTAAAGCTAAACTACCGGAATAAGATATAATATGTAACCTAATAGAAAAAACAATAATTGTTTTTAACTAAACACTGAATTAATATGAATCCAAAACGTTATTGAACAGACAACAACGTCAAGAGGAAAAGCCGGAAACTAACCAACAACAGGCACAACAAATGCCCAAAGTCAGTAACCGATCAACAATCACCTGATGCAAAGCTAGATCTTCATAGGAAGAAAAAACAATGCATCTGGTAGAAGATACAAGAATACAAAACATTCTGAACAGAAATGAACAGGACATAAACATAAGGGATAAACGGAATACCTATTCCGTTTTACAAGTTAAACTCCCCAAGAATTTAATAAATAAAAAATTCTTCAATAAAAAAGACGAAAGAGCTTGGGAGTATAACAGGAGGGTTCAGGAGAGGGAAGGGAAGTACTACTAACAAAACAACAGTGGAGTCATATTATAATGACGACGTTCAGAAGCATATCTCGAAATTGGGGAACATGAATAATTTTACATAAAACTTATAAAGTTACAGCCCAGAACATCCGAAACCACCGTTATTCACTTCCAGCATCCTGCTACACTGTTGATTCCATGAAAACCATCATTGATTTGTGTCTGGCATCTTCAAAAATGAGAATTTAAAGCACAGATGTCAGTTCAGTTGTTACTGACTTTGGGCCAAACAGAAGATGTTGGCGCCAATTCCGGTCTCTTCTTGGGTACTGCACATGCGCAAGTACTAAAAGTATGGAAGGCCAGATAGGATTTTTAATTTTCGGTATTGTATGCAAATTCTGGGGATTGGGGAGTTCAAAATTTGTGTTTGGCCCTTGATATTATTGAGTTTGTACCAGCTAAGTCTGGGCCATTTGGTTTTAACATAAAAATATACTCAGCAGGTTAAGAGTTGAACAGTTTTTATCTTGTAAATGGTTTTGATTCAAGTCAGGGCTGATTAATTCCAAATACTAACCAAGAGGACTAATATCAGCCAAGTGGCATTCAATTGCTTGGAAAGGAAGTTTGAACCATTCTGGTATTTTGTAGAGAGCATTTATATTGAGGCTCTCTCTATCTCCATGATCAACCGCAAAAACATCCACATTGTTTTCTGTAATACTTGTAACCCTAGCTCTGTAAAATCTGAAATAGACAGTAATTTAAAGTATGTGTGATGAAATCAGTTAACTTTCTAGATATATACAATAGACAGTTCGTTCAGTCTCAATGTCACACAGAAAATCTGTTCATTCAATCAACATAATCTAGTACCAAATTCAACTGCTTTAACCCATTACTTAATGATCTGCTGCATCCACCAGCATTTACAAATTGAGCAATTGAAATTTAAAAAAAAAAAACCCAACAAAAACAAAAACACATCAAATATCTCTTGTATGTCAACTGTAGTGTCGCCTACAGGTCTAACAGAGATGAATGGTTAAAAAAAAAATCTACAAGTCGCATTTTGAGAAAGTGACGATAAACGCTAATTTTGACATTTTTTTGCCAATTTTGGCAATGGAAAGGCAAAATCGAAAATTTCATTTGGGTATGTTTTTAGATTTTGTGCTCTTGATGCATGTGCAAAATTCTGTGAAAATCTGTCCGAAAATGGCTTCTGAATCATATGGACAAAATTTGTAGAAAAAAAAAAAAAATAAAAAAAATGCCGCTCAGGATCACAGATCCAATGTCGAGTTGTGACCTTGACCTTTGACCTGGCGAGTCCAAGGTCAATAGGGTTCTTCCTCGCACCAAGGCCAACACACCTATGAAGTTTCATGACTCTAGGTTGAACCACTATCAAGTTCTCATCCGGAAACCAATTGTTGCGATATGCTATGTTCAAGGTCACTGTGACCTTGACCTTTGACCTGGTGAGTCCAACATCAATAGGGTTCTTCCTCGCACCAAGGCCAACACGCCTGTAAAGTTTCATGGCTCTAGGTTGAACCACTATCAAGTTATCATCCGGAAACCAATTGTTGCGATATACTATGTTCAAGGTCACTGTGACCTTGACCTTTGACCTGGTGAGTCCAACATCAATAGGGTTCTTCCTCGCACCAAGGCCAACATACCTATGAAGTTTCATGACTCTAGGTTGAACCACTATCAAGTTATCATCCGGAAACCAATTGTTGCGATATACTATGTTCAAGGTCACTGTGACCTTGACCTTTGACCTGGTGAGTCCAAGATCAATAGGGTTCTTCCTCGCACCAAGGCCAACACACCTATAAAGTTTCATGATTCTAGGTTGAACCACTATCAAGTTATCATCCGGAAACCAATTGTTGCGATATACTATGTTCAAGGTCACTGTGACCTTGACCTTTGACCTGGTGAGTCCAAGATCAATAGGGTTCTTCCTCGCACCAAGGCCAACACACCTATGAAGTTTCATGACTCTAGGTTGAACCACTATCAAGTTATCATCCGGAAACCAATTGTTGCGATATACTATGTTAAAGGTCACTGTGACCTTGACCTTTGACGTAGCGAGTCCAAAATCAATAGGGTTCTTCCCCTCACCAAGGCCAATCTACCTATGAAGTTTCATGAATGTGAGTTGAACCATTATCAAGTTATCATCCGGAAACCAATTGTTTAAGATTTACTATGTTCAAGGTCACTGTGACCTTGACCTTCGACGTAGCATGTCCAAAATCAATAGGGTTCTTCCTCCCACCAAGACCAACCTATGTATGAAGTTTAATGAACGTGAGTTGAACCACTATCAAGTTATCATCCGGAAACCAATTGTTTACGCCCGCCCGCCCGCCCGCCCGCCCACCCGCCCGCCCGCCCGCCCACCATTCACCAAACTATAAGTCGAGTTTGACTTCGTCACAACTCGACTAATAATCCATAGAAAAACAAATGTCTTTTCCAGGGGGAAAAGCCAAATTACAAATTTTGATATTGTGTGCATTGGATAAAGGTTTACAAATACTCATTTTAACACCTGACCCTATATGAATAGCAGACAGCGTTTGCAACAAAATGTCTTAAATAACTCAGTGGAATGAGTTCAATGAGCTTGTTCCAATGAGATCATAAGCTGTGTTTTCGAGACAAAAATGAAAAACAAACCCAAAGAAAAAATGAGCATATCCTCCCCTCCTGCAATACCACAGATAGCAAATGCTGCTCACTGGAGTGGTGGCATTTCTCAAGATGGCATAAATGTCTGCCATTTTGAACAAATGAAAACACACATGCAGCCTAACTCAGTTAAACATCCCCAGCTAACCCATTCAACATGAGAGATAAAAAAATTATTTTCTGCTGCCACTCAATGATGAAAGTGTCAATGACACTGCAGCTTAACTTGACTGTGTGTAGTGTTTGATGAAAAGAATAATGTTCAATGTTTATGAAAGGATTTCTGAAACAAGAGAAGAATTGTGATAATTGAGAATATGTTAATTTCTGTTCCCTATATGCTATGTTTTCACGATGAATAATTTGAGGTGCAGACTGTACTAAAGAAATGAGGCCTGGGTTAATGTGGCCCTCACAGTTAATGTATATCAACCAAAGTTAACAAGTTACAGTAAAATAATTCCAAAACGAGTTAACCTACCAAGTTACAATGAAATCCCTTCATAAATATAACTCGAAGACTTTGCTAAAGGAATCTAGGTCATGTGACAGTTTGGTGGTCATGGCTGACCAAAATAGGAGAGACTCATCTAGATATCACACCAAGTTATCCAACTAAGTTACAATGAAATCCCTTCATAAAAACAACCTGTAGGCAGTGCTAAAGGAATTCAGGTCATGTGACCAGGTGGCTGTAATGGCTGACCGATCGTGACCAAAATAGGATTGTCTCATCTAGACATCATACCAAGTAATCCTTCCAAGTTACAATGAAAGTGCTTCATAAATATGAACTGTAGACTGTGCTGAACAAATCTGTCATGTGCCTGTGCGGACATTACAGTTGACAGATCACAACCAAAATAGGACATTCTCATCTAGACATTACACTGAGTCATCCTACAAATTTGCAATAAAATCCCTTGATAAATGCAAGCTGTAGATTGTGCTAAAGGAATCTAGGTTACCTGCTCCTGTGGCCGTCATGGCTGACTGAACCCAACCAAAATAGAACGTTCTCATCTAGACATTATACAGAGTCATCCTACGAAGTTACAATAAACTCCCTTCATAAATACGACCTGTAGACTGTGCTAAAGGTTTTCGGGTGTTGAGCTTGTACACCCATCGTGGCTGAGCGATCGCGACCAAAGGGGGATGTTCTCATCTAGACATTATACAGAGTCCTCCTACGAACTTACAATAAACTCCATTCATAAATACGACCTGTAGACTGTGCTAAAGGTTTTCGGGTGTCGGGCTTGTACACCCATCGTGGCTGAGTGATCGCGACCAAAGGGGGATGTTCTCATCTAGACATTATACAGAGTCCTCCTACCAAGTTATAATGAAATCCCTTTATAAATACGACCTGTAGACTGTGCTAAAGGTTTTGGTTTTTGGGCTCGTGTAGCTGTCACGGTTCGAGGTCATAATTTATATACACACTATTTGATCAATCTCAACAGTGTGTAAATAAACGAAGAGAATTGGTCAAATCAAAAATGTGTAAAGATATGACATGTGAAAAATTTCAATTTTTTTATAATTAACCCTTTACCTAACATGAAAAGCACAACAAAATGCTCTGTTTAACCTCAAGGGCCTAAAGATTACATATTTTTGCTACATTTTGATAGTCAACATCTTGTGGCTTTGCTACTGTTTTTTGGCAAGTCTTGGTTCCCTGTAAAAACAACTACCAAGGTGCTTGGAATGTAACTTGCGAGTTAGCCCAATGACTGCATTAGGGTCACCTGTTCTGTTACAAAAAATCTGATCAAAGTTGGAATAGGCCCTTAACTGGTAGAGTGCTAATTTATTTTTGGCCATCCGCATTAGTCCACGTCTCTTTGCCTTGTTACAATTTATGGGAGAGTGCCAATTGGCACTCTCCCATAAATTGTAACAAGGCAAATCCTCTCAGATTAAATTATTTTAATTCAAAAATAATATGAAGCACATCCACAGAATATGAAGCCATTAAGCTGCGGCACCTGCACTTCAGAATAAAGCCCAAATATGGGCTTCCAGCACTCTACCAGTTAACCCTTTACCTAACATGAAAAGCAGACGACACTTGCAAAAAAAATTCTTGAATAACTAATTTTTTCCATTTTTTGTCGCAAAAACATAGGTTGTGACCCCTCGTTGGAACGAGCTCGACGAGCTCGTTCCAACGAGGGGTCATAACCTATGTTTTTGAGACAAAAAATGAAAATATTTTGAAAATTAATTGGCGATTTTTGAGAATAGCGCTGGCCGGTTTTGGCCGTTACGTTGGGTAAAGGGTTAAAGTCCCAGAATGACAAACCTGAAAATCGTAAAAATTGAAAGGGGTGTTGCCTTTACCTGTTGTAACATTGCTACAAAATTTCAAGAGATTCGGTGTTTGTATTACTGAGTTATCATATGACACCTAAAAAATTGCCAATTTTTGGAAGATTCAAGTCCCGTAACTCAGGAAAGAAAAAACAGAAAACTGTTAAAAATGAAGGGGAGCTTTGTTTGATCAATTTCAATATTGTATATAAATATTATGAGAATTGGTCAAAGGAAACTTGAGTTATCGTATCACATAGGAATATGCTGATGGACAGTTGCATTTTTTTATGATTTAAGTACCATAAATCCAGAATGTCACACCTGAAAATCGTAAAAATTGAAAAGGGTGTTACCTTTACTGATTGAAACATTGCTACATAATTTCAAGAGATTTAGTGAAAGCATTATTGAGTTACCATATAACATGTAAAAAATGTTGATGGTAATGAGAAATTTCTAAGTCGAAAAGGCCCATAACTCATGTAAAAATAATTGGATGGAACCCATATTCGAAAACTGGCATGTATTACTATCTTTGTCGATGTATTACTATCTTTCTGCATGAAATAACTAGATATCATAGTCAACCTGCCAAGTTACAATGAAATCCCTTCATTAATATGACCTCTAGACAATGCTAAAGGAATCTAGGTCATGTGCTCAAGTGGCAGAAATAGCTGAAAGATCAGGTGCAAAATAGGATAGTCTCATCTAGACATCATACCGAGTCATCCTACCAAGTTACAAGGATATCTCTTCATAAATATGAACTGTAGACTGTGCAAAAAGCCTGTATTACAGTGGAGCCCACTTAATTGGATATCTCTTAATTGTATATCCCTGTTAATTGAATATAATTTTCAAACACAAAACCATTTACCATACTTTCAGTACAAATTTGATCTGTTAATTGCATATGGGTTGTAGAGTAAACTCCTGTTAATTGTATATAGATTTTTGTAATATGTCGAAAAAATTACTGTGACACGCACCAAATTTCCCTTATTTATCAACCTTTTTGACCTCACTACATCCAATACAGGCTATTATTCTATTATATTTTGTTTGACAGAGCTCTATGAGCTCTGTCAAACAAGATATAATAGAATAAATGCTCAGTGTACCTCCAGAATACAGGAAACTGACCAAATCCCTGTTAATTGTATACTCCTGTTAATTGAATAATTTTCACTGGCAAAATGGATATTCATTTAAGAGAATTCTACTGTACTATCTTTGTAGATGTATTACTATCTTTGTAGATGTATTACTATCTTTTTGCAAGAAATAACTAGATATCATACCAAGTCAACCTACCAAGTTACAATGAAATCCCTTCTTAAATATGACCTGTTGACGGTGCTAAAGGAATCTTGGTCATGTGCCCACGCGGCAGAAACAGCTGACCGATCGTGTGCAAAATAAGACAGTCTCATCTAGACATCATATTGAGTCATCCTACGAAGTTACAAGGATATCTCTTCATAAATATGAACTTTAGACGTGCTAAACAAATCTAGGTCACATGCCCAGGTTTCGGGACATTTTTTGTAAAATTGCATGTGGGTGGGTGTTTTTTATTTTTTTTTATTATTTGTCTGCCATCAAAAGTTCATGTTCTTGGTTTGTTTTATGTTTTAGGCCTCATAATCTACTAAAGCATTGCAAAGCCTTATTGCACTCAATGGACAAATTTATCAATTTTATTAACTTGATGAAAATATCAGATATAAACCATTTAATTTTTATTTTTTTAAGCTTGCATTGGTTATAAGGCGAGAGCATGTGGCAGTAAAAAAGGATCAAGCAGGGAGAAATAGATTCTTAACTTTCTTTGGCCTTACTAAAAGTTGTCATTTTTTGCATCAAAATACATTAGCTTATGATAAGCATTTATGCATTTAACACATATATAAACATAAAAGCCACAGCATACCAGTGAAAGTCTCCAGGCATGTACATGTACAGCATAGCATGTCCGAATTTTTTTAAATCCACACTGACAAAAAAGTCTAACATTGCAAAAACACTCTAAAAATCAAAAAAATATCACTATTTAAGGGTCTGTGGGTAATTGTAAGCCATAGAAACAGTATGAGGTGCATAGTAACAGGGTGGAAAGTCAAAATGGACTCTTACAATAACTTTAACACAAGTGTTGACTCCGATGCCGTCACGCCTCGGGTCATGACATAAGCTCAAACAACTTTGTTGGTGAGCTAATAAAATCAGGGGCTCAAGTGGACATATAATGCTCACCTGATCAAGTTTTGTCCAACAGGATTTAGGGTATTAGTGTTGAGGGATCAAAGGCAGAGTCAAAAAGGAAGTCTTACTTTGTACATGTGTGCAAACCGCAGTGCCTGAAACCAAAAAAGGCACTGAAAAATTATGCCTATTTTTCAACCCCCCACTCCACACTCCTAGCAAAAACAGTACATTAGGCTTGAGATTATGTTGAAAAATGACAAATCTAGGCCTCTGAAAAGACCACCTAGGTTCGTTAAAATTTTGGGTTGAAATTTGGAGAAATATTCCTGGAAGCCATCAGTTGTGTGAAGAAATGGAGTGAAATGGCAGTCAACAAGGACATCTCTGACATAGGCTTTTTTTGACAGACTGGGACTTTCGGGCACACACAGACTCACAAACAGATGTAATCATTAATGAAAACAGAACATTTGAATGAAATAAAATTTCTTTTGTTACCAAATATCAAAAAATTCTTTTTGGTGGATCTGAAGAAGAAGATTTCTCATATTGCAGTGAGTTCAAATTTGGGCTCTGAGGGGAACCGTGATGTGAACCTATGGAATTTATTTTATTTTTATTTTTTTAGTTTCTACCAGGTGGATCTGAAGAAGAATTTTAAAGCATTTTCTTCATATTGAACCTGCTTGCACTGAGTTAAAATTTGGGTTCCCATAAGAAGCCCAAATATGAAAGCATGGACTCGGTTTGAATAAACTTGAATCTGGCCCTATGATGAAGATGAATATTAGAAGATTCTGACTGGTGGAGCTGAGGAAGAGTTTGAAGAATATTCCTCATATTGCCCTAGGTTACAAGTTGGGCTTACACAGGGAGACCAAATATGAACCCATGGACTTGATCTGAACAAACCTGAAACCCTAAGGGTGCTGCTGTATAACAAATATCAAAAAAATTCTGACAGGTGGTTCTGGAAGAGAATATTTTTAAAGAATATTCCTAATATTACACTAAGTTAATATTCAGATTCCCATAGGGAGCCCAAAAATGAACCCAGGAACTTGATTTGAACAAACTTGAATCTGATCCCCTATGGATACTGTATACTAAATATCAAAATATTCAGACTGGTGGTTCTGGAGAAGACTGCACTGAGTTAAAATTCAGACTCTTGTATGGAGTCTAAATATAAACGGAGAATCTTGATTTGAATAAACTTGAATCTGAAGCACTCAAGAATGTTGTATTCCAAATATGAAAAGATTCTTTCTGATCAGTGGTTCTGATGAAGATTCTTATAATTTTTTAAGCATTTTTGTGCCCCCCACCCTGCACTTTGCCTTGGTACACTATAACACAACTGTTTGCACTATTTTTGAACATTTGATTCTCCTAGGCCTAAGGATGCTTCATCACAAGTAACAGTCCTCTGTTCCGTGTGGTTTGTGAAATATGAGCCATGGAGATGAAAGAATATTTTTATTTTGCATTAATCAAGTACTTAAGACTCAATAATACCACATATTAAATTTAGTTCAAATTGGCTCGTCAGCACAGAAAATAGAAATTTCGAGCAGAATAAAAAATAATTATCTTACCCGTCCTATTACAAGGGCAAATCATGTCCTGTTAGTTTGAACTAACATTATTCTACGTCTTAAGAAGAAGCTCAGTACCAAATATCAAGTTATTGTAACAATGAATTCATGAGAAAGATTTTTTTTTTAAATTTGGAAACATTTTCCCCCAACTCCTCCCTATAGAGTGGGGCAACTTGATTTGAACAAAATCAAAATGCAATGTCACATCAAACAATCACCTCAAATTTTACTGAAATCAGTTCAGCGGTTTTGGGGTAGAAGCCTTGAACACAATGTTTACAGACGATGGACAGCGAGTGATCACAAAAGCTCATCCTGACTTTCAGCCAGGTGAGTTAAAAACTATATCATTTGAGCCCCTCCTAGGAACAACCTTTCAAGCTTGTTCCATTTAACCCTTTTCCCAATGCAGACGATATCCAAATTTATTATTTTAAATATCATTTTTTTTTTAAATTTTCAAAAAATTTCAACAAAACCATATCATGTGACCCCTCATTGGAATGAGCTTGACAAGCTCGTTCCAAAGAGGGGGGTCACATGATGTGGTTTTGTTGAAATTTTTCGAAAAAATAATATTTTTTCAGCTGCTGGATTTGCATATTACATGGGTGGATGTGGCCAATTTGTAGGGTAAAGGGTTAAGGTAACATAATATGTTTTGAACAATTTTTTTCAACTGCTAATATGTAAATTACTTGGGCAAATTTGTCTGTTTCGAGATGTAAGGGTTAATGCAACAAAGAAAGGGATTTATAAACTTTGATAACAAAATCCCATATCAAATTCTAAAAATATATTTCATACAACTCCCCAAAGATCTTTTATGGTAATTCAAACAGAATGAAATTTTATCTATTGACTAAAGTGAATTTTTTGATTTGATTGGTTGATAGATACGTGGTATGAGACCATATTCATTGAAACCCACGATATGTCCGCCAAGAAACTGACAAATTTCCCATACCCAGTGGAAGCCTCGTTCCGAAATCTACAAATTGTCCATACCCCGTAGAAGATGCGTCATTCCAGTTTTACAGTGTACATGTATTATATTTTAATTTTTTATCTCCAAAATATAGCTCATGACCTCTTATTGGAATGAGCTTGTTGAGTACCCTCCAATGTGGGGTTCATAAGCTATGTTTTTGAGACAAAAGAGAAAAAAAGAAATTCAATAATTTTTTTGTACTAGTCATATCGGCATATTTTCACAAAAACTCTTTTGCACAAAAATTCCTCAGAAACCTGTATGGCTCAACAATGGAAGATAAAAGATCTCATGCTGTGTGTGTTCACACATGAAATAGATTGTACTTCTAAAACAGAAAGTCAATAGATAAATTCGTTACCCCGTGTCTGATCACGTGGTACAGGTTTTTACCAACCCAAAGCCAGCCGTATCCCATGAGGCCGAAGCCAAGATGTGAACAAATGAAATAAAGAATGAAGAAACAAACGAATGCATAAATAATGGAAAGATGAATTATTGGATGGAGAGATGGATGGATATGAAAAAAAAACAAGAGGCCACCAAGTAGCCTTAATCACTCACCTGACAAAGTGGTTCAAAGAAGTGTTTTGGGTCACATTCAATTAGTCATCCAATGGTTCATCAACACTACAGAGGAATGAAGTGAGGAAATTATTCATGGCTCTAGTGTCCATGTCAGGTGATCATTATCATAAGTCTTCCTGACTGCTTCCAATTCTATCAGTTGTACACAAACAGAGCCAAACTTCCACGGGTTGTTATGTCACTGCAACATCACCCCCCCCCCCCCCCCCCCCCACTCCACCCTGAGATGTTGTATACAAAATATGAAAGCATTCTGACTGGTGGATCTGTAGGAGCCCAAATATTAAACCTGGGGCTCGATTTAAACAAACTTGAATCTGCCCCTCCCACCACCCCTACTACTCCCCCCCCCCCCCCCCCCCCCCCCCCCCCCCCCCCCCCCCAGTGAAGTTGTATACCCAATATGAAAAGATTCCGACTGGTGGGTCTGAAGAAAAAGAATTTTGAAGAAATGTTCTCATATTGCACTAAGTTAAACTTTGGGCTCCAATAGAGAGCCCAAAAATTAACCCAGGGACTCGATATGAATAAATCTGAATCTGACCCCCTAGAAATGTTGTATACCAAATATCAAAAGATTTTTATTGATAGTTCTGAAGTAGAAAATTTTCAAAGAAATTTCCTCATATTGCACTAGGTTGAAATTCGGACTCCCATAGGGAGCCCAAATATTAACCCAGAGATTCGATTTGAACAACCTTGAATCTGATGCCCCTAGAGAGATGTTGTATACCAAATATGAAAGCATTCTGACTGGTGGATCTGAAGAAGCCTATTTGTTAAGAAATTTCCTCATGTTGCACTAAGTTAAAATTCGGGCTTGCATAGGGAACCCAAATATTAACCTTGTGATTCAATTTGAACAAACCTGATATATCAAAAGATTCTAATTGATGTTTCAGGAGAAGATTTCTTTTAATTTTGGAAAACAATTTAAAGGTGCTATCAGAGTAATACCTCTTGAGGTGCACCCTATGGGCCTATCAGAGTAATACCTCTTGAGGTGCCCCCTATGGGCGTGGCAAATTTATTTGGACAAACTTGAAGTGACGTATGATTAGGAACATGCACACCAGATTTGGTTTCTGAGAAGTCGATAATGTAAAGTTAATGCTGGACAGACGACAGACGGATGGATGGACAATAGACAGAAAGTGATTAGTAAAGCTCCCCCTGAGCTCTGCTCAGGTGAGCTAAATATGACTGATTACCTGCCATCAAGCTTGAATTTAGCGAGGCATATTGTGCCAACTGCAACTTCATCTGGGATTAGATTGTCGGGCAGCAGAGAACAGTTATTAACTTCATCATCCAAATTGTTCAGCCTGAAAATACAATGTAACAGGCTGGTTTTATGTGCAGAGAATTATGTCATATAATAATGTAAAACCCCAGGTTAGTAATCAATAAGTAACAGGAAAATATGTAATCCAAAATACAGCTGCACATGGAATGAGGTTTTCATGCAATAATCATGAAATGAAACTTTCACTATTCAGTTTTTGTAAATATATCATTTAGATGAGATAAATGTTGCCTGTAACACTTCATTCAACAAAAAAGTCATATCCACCTAACATTGACAAGATCTTAGTTCAGGTATATGCCGCTTTGATGTTTCAACTCTACCCCACACCCCTCCTCTACTGCCAAAGATCGTACTTATTTCCAATATGCTACCTGTGAATTTCCAATTGCTGGTGAAATCCAAATGCACATCTCTCACATTGTGTTCAAAATATATGACCTTTGGGGTCTACAGTTGAAAATTGTGACTCCTGTAAGAAAACCCATGAAATTTGGTTAAATGAAAGTGTCAATGACACTGTAGCTCAACTTGTCAAGACAAAGACATGTACATGTATAGTATGTGACACAGCAATGACAAACATCTAGGTAATGACCTGATAACAAAGGTACATATAAAGTATTGTAACGGTCTGTACATAAATACTGACCGTTGCCTGTAACAAATGTATAGGTAAAGTATTGTAAAGATGGGTGACAGTCAGATGCTAAACTAGAAAAGAAATCTTTGAGTCCCAGAGTGGGTCTGACTGAACCCCAAAATATTTGTTCTCATAGCACAGTGATAACAAAGGCACCCCAAAACACACTCATTCCTGCCCCAAGGTGAAAACAAAGGTACCCAAGAAGTTTCGTGAAGATCAGTTCACAAATATGAGCTGTGTAGAAGGACCTAATTTCGGTACAAAATGGCTGCTGGTGGCCATCTTGAATTTTGGACCACACCCAAAAACACTCGTTCTCATCCCACGGTGATAACAAAGGTACCCAAGAAGTTTCGTGAAGATTGGTTCATAAATACGGCCTCTAGCCTGAGCCGTATAGAAGTTTTGTACAAAAAACTGATTAGACCTAATTTCGGTACAAAATGGCCACTGGCAGCCATCTTGAATTTTGGACCGCACCCAGAAACACTCGTTCTCGTCCCAAGGTGATAACAAAGGTACCCAAGACGTTTCGTGAAGATTGGTTCATAAATACAGACTCTAGCCCGAGCCGTATTGACATGTGTACTTACTGTGTGTAAGTAGCACTGAAAAAATCAAAGTTCATCTAATTTGCATAATTTCTGCACGAGAAAAAAACCTGTATTTATGTGATGTATCCCATGGTACTAAACATTCACACAAAAAATTATTCAAATCAGCGCTTTCATATGGAAGTTCGGTGTAAAAATCTGATTGCACCAAATTTTGTACAAAATGGCTGCCATCGGCCATCTTGAATTTCGGACCGGACCCCAAAACACTCGTTCTAGTCCCACGGTGATAACAAAGGTACCCAAGGAGTTTCGTAAAGATCGGTTCATAAATACGGCCTCTAGCCCGAGCCGTCTTGGCATTTGAACTTACAGTGCTGAAAGTAACACCAAAAAACATCAAAGTTAGTCTAATTTGCATAATTTACGCACGAGAAAAAAACCTGTATTATATGTGATGTATCCCATGGTACTAAACATTCATACAAATATTATCCAAATCAGAGCTTTCATATAGAAGTTCTGTACAAAAAACAGATTTCTGCATCGTTGGTACAAAATGGTGGCTGGCAGCCATCTTGAATTTCAGACCGCACCCAAAAACACTCGTTCTCGTCCCACGGTCATAACAAAGGTACCCAAGAAGTTTCGTAAAGATCGGTTCATAAATACGGCCTCTAGCCTGAACCGTATCTAATTGTTGACGGACAGACGGACGACGGGCCATGCCATAAGCTCAAATTTGGCTTCGCTAAAGTTGAGCTAAAAATACTAAATTCCTGTAAAACACAGTCACAGAAACAGATAAAATGCTGCAAAGCCTTATACCATAGGGTATAAAATTCCCAACTGTTGGTGCTTTGAGACCTGAAATTTCTAACTTTTGAAAATTTTACTGGAAATGGGACATCCCCAACTCCCCATCCTTGTGACATCTCAGTCACCCAGTGACACACAAAAAGGTTCTTTTCAAATTTCATTATTACTTCAACTGTTGAATGAAGAACACAGCTTATGAAACCTCAATCAAAGAAGTTCAATAAGCTTGTTCCAATGAAGGGTCAAAAGTTAGGTTTTTGAAGTAACAATTAAAATATTTATTCAAGAAAAAGATGTGTTCATCAGGGACAACCCTTTACCAAATCAGAGGCCAGCATTCTTAACACAAATCACCATTGAGTTAACATGAGTTCCATATAGATGTTAATATTTTTATTCAAATTTGAAAAAAATATAGCTTATAATCCCTCTCTGGAACAAGCTTGAATAAAAAGCGCATTGCAATGAGTGGTCATAAGCTGTGTTTTGGAGGCAAAAGGTTTATAAAATAATAAAATTTGAACAGCACTGGTCACTGTTCGGTCATTAGAGGAGATGAAGAGACAAGAAGCAGAAATTTAAATATTTAGTTAATCAAGAAAAAGATTTGTTCGTAAGTGCCTGCCTTAATCAAGTTTGATAAAGGGATAACCCTTTACCTAATCAATGGCCAGCATTCTTAACACAATTCACCATTCACATTTCATTATTTTCAACTTAAAAAGCCCTTCAGTCACAGCTGTAAGAAAGTTTATATACTTAGAATTTGTTCTCTCTATTAAATTTTCTCTTAAATAAACATATGATGGTTATTTCATATTTATACCATGATTACCTATTCTACTATATATAAAAAGCCGATGACATAAATTTTAGCTTTGCACACCAACCGTGGTTAACACGCCAGCAATGGGATTTTAATAGTTCAAATTTACACCTACAGTGGAACTACATCCAAGCTGACCTTTGGAGACCTTGCCTTGAATGCAAACTTGTCTAAATTCATCAGAACCCAATGTACAATATATCGATAAAGAGGATCATTAACCCTTTTCCTAACACAGATGATATAAAAATTTATTATTTTAAATATTATTTTTTAAAATTTTTCAAAAAATTTCAACAAAACCATATCATGTGACCCCTCATTGGAATGTGCTCATCAATCTCTTTCCAATGAGGGGGTCACATACTATGGTTTTGTTGAAATTAAAAAAATTTTTTTTTTTTTTCAAACTACTCAATTTGTTCATTATGTTGGTGGATGGGGCAGATTCAATGTGTAAAGGGTTAATAGCTTAAAGCGACAGGTAATTAAGCCTGGCATTCATTTCAAGGCCATTCTTGAAAAACACAAAACTCCACAAGAATGCTAGTTTTTATCCCAGCATTTTCAAAAATGCAGGGATATTGTCGTGATCTCCGTCTGTCCGTATGTCACACCCTGAAAGGCTCCTAGGGTATTCAATTCGAAATGTTTAAACTATGCTAATGTGTTCAGGTAACATCTCTAGATGTGCATGAAGGTTTCGGAATTTTGATTTTGCCCCCGGTGGTTCCAGTGGAATCACTTTTATCATTTGAAAATCAGTTTTCATCAAAAGGCTTCTAGGGTATTTAATTCGAAATGCTTAAACTATGCTAATGTGTTCAGGTAACATCTCTAGATGTGCATGAAGGCTTCGGAATTTTGATTTTGCCCCCGGTGGTTCCAGTGGAACTACTTTTATCATTAGAAAATCAGTTTTCATCGAAAGGCTCCTAGGGTATTCAATTTGAAACGTTTAAACTATGCTAATGTGTTCAGGTAACATCTCTGGATGTGCATGAAGATTTCGGAATTTTGATTTTGCCCCCGGTGGTTCCAGTGGAACCAATTTTATCGTTAGAAAATCAGTTTTCATCGAAAGGCTCCGAGGGTATTTAATTTGAAACATTTAAACTATGCTAATGTGTTCAGGTAACATCTCTAGATGTGCATGAAGGCTTCGGAATTTTGATTTTGCCCCCGGTGGTTCCAGTGGAACCACTTTTATCGTTAGAAAATCAGTTTTCATCAAAAGGCTCCTAGGGTATTCAATTTGAAACGTTTAAACTATGCTAATGTGTTCAGGTAACATCTCTGGATGTGCATGAAGATTTCGGAATTTCGATTTTGCCCCGGTGGTTCCAGTGGAACCACTTTTATCATTAGAAAATCAGTTTTCATCGAAAGGCTCCTGGGGTATTCAATTCGAAATGTTTAAACTATGCTAATGTGTTCAGGTAACATCTCTAGATGTGCATAAAGGTTTCGGAATTTTGATTTTGCCCCCGAGGTTCCAGTGGAACCACTTTTATCGTTAGAAAATCAGTTTTCATCGAAAGGTTCCTAGGGTATTTAATTCGAAACGTTTAAACTATGCTAATGTGTTCAGGTAACATCTCTAGATGTGCATGAAGGTTTCGGAATTTTGATTTTGCCCCGGTGGTTCCAGTGGAACCACTTTTATCATTAGAAAATCAGTTTTCATTGAAAGGCTCCTAGGGTATTTAATTCGAAATGCTTCAACTATGCTAATGTGTTCAGGTAGCAACTCTGGATGTGCATGAAGGTTTCAGAATTTTGATTTTGCCCCCGGTGGTTCCAGTGGAACCACTTTTATCACTAGAAAATCAGTTTTCATCGAAAGGCTCCTAGGGTATTCAATTCGAAACGTTTAAACTATGCTAATGTGTTCAGGTAACGTCTCTAGATGTGTATGAAGGTTTCGGAATTTTGATTTTGCCCACGGTGGTTCCAGTGGAACCACTTTTATCGTTAGAAAATCAGTTTTCAACGAAAGGCTCCTAGGATATTTAATTCGAAACGTTTAAACTATGCTAATGTGTTCAGGTAACATCTCTAGATGTGCATGAATGTTTCGGAATTTTGCTTTTGCCCCCGGTGGTTCCAGTGGAACTACTTTTATCGTTAGAAAATCAGTTTTCATCGAAAGGCTCCTAGGGTATTTAATTCGAAACGTTTAAACTATGCTAATGTGTTCAGGTAACATCTCTAGATGTGCATGAAGGTTTTGGAATTTTGATTTTGCCCTGGTGGTTCCAGTGGAACCATTTTTATCATTAGAAAATCAGTTTTCACTGAAAGGCTCATAGGGTATTTAATTCGAAATGCTTAAACTATGCTAATGTGTTCAGGTAACATCTCTAGATGTGCATGAAGGTTTCGGAATTTTGATTTTGCCCCCAGTGGTTCCAGTGGAACCACTTTTATTGTTAGAAAATCAGTTTTCATCGAAAGGCTCCTAGGGTATTTAATTTGAAACGTTAAAACTATGCTAAGGTGTTCAGGTAACATCTCTAAATGTGCATGAAGGTTTCAGAATTTTGATATGGCTCCAGGTGGTTCCAGTGGAACCACTTTTATCATTGGAAAATCAGTTTTCATCAAAAGTCTTCTAGGATATTTAATTTGAATCGTATAAACTATGCTAATGTGTTCATGTAGCATCACTAGATGTGTATGAAGGTTTCGGAATTTTGATTTTGCCCCAGGTGGTTCCAGTGGAACCACTTTTATTGTTAGAAAGTTAAAAAATTTATAGTAATTTATATATTTTTTATACTTACCAATGACCCAGACATAGCTGGTGCTAACTCTTAAAATATAGGGCCAAACACAAATTTTGCCCCCCAATCCCCAAAATTTGCATCTAAAACTAAAGAAAACATGTCCTGAAAGGCCCTCCACACTTCGCCCCTACTGCGCATGCGCAGTGTCAAGGACGTTCCGAAATTGGCGCCATTAATCATTCTAATAACCAGTGCCTGGTAAGCGCTATGTACTCAGCGGGGAGGCAAGAGTTCCCAACTCCTGGGAGGGCCATCCCCGTCTGGGTCATTGGTAAGTATAAAAAATATATAAATTACTATAAATTTTTTAACATTTTTATACTGTACCAATGACCCAGACATAGCTGAATAGTAAAAAGGCTGGAGGGCCAAGGACATAGAGCAAAATGGAATACGCTCAATAAAAATAAAATAGAGTCATCCCCTGTAGGGAAAAGAAGTAATAGGCCTTACATGTATCTTTCTTATTTATGATAAATTAGAAAGATACAACACCTTCCAAAAATTGAGCTTCATACATCCATGTACTCTATTAATATCCAATAATCCTTATACTAATAATTTTTAAAGTAAGCCAATAATAAAGTAAGTCTAGAGAATAGAGACTCTAATACTTCTAAAAGTGTGTGAGAATTGCATAATCATGTCCGTTGACATATGCAATATTCAAAGGCTATACTTTAAAAACTAAGACTTGAATGAATTTTATAAACTTAAACTTCTCACTAAACAACCATCCCAATAACAGCTCAGAATTACTAACTCCGGAGGAGGTATCCCCTTGTTTTCATAGTAAAAACAGGTGACCCAAGGGAACACCCTCCCCCCCCCCTTTTTCTTGCCCTGGGTCAAATAGCCCAGAGCGAAGAGGGCAGCCGAACGGAGACACTGCCGAAACAGACAGCCTACCTAGCTATAGTAGAAACTGTTAAGAGAATGACATTCTGAGCAGTAGATAATAGACCTAACAATAGAGGCCTCCAGAAATGGACTCGATATTTCTGAGATAAAATTCATGAATGGATGGCTGAGCGCAATGAGCAGCCTTCAAAAATCTATAATAGCAACACTATTAATGTAAGCCCAAGAAGTAGAAGAACTCTTACTTCATGAGCCGAAATCTTAAGCACAACTGCTAAGCTAATGATATACCATAAGCAGTACGCTAGTTAATAGAATCCATTAACAATAAAATGGAGCGTAACGTCCTTCTACTAGACATCAAAGACAGAAGAAGCTTACGCCCTTGTAATAAACAGATATCTGTTTATAAATACATAAACTGTACCCGGAAAGAGTAAAGGCCTATGCCCATACGAAGACGGAAGGACCTTAAAATAATAGGTTCCGGATAATAGGAGCCTAACTCTTATGCAACAATCCAACCTAAATAGTAACGGAAGTATTGATTCCGAAACTATGAAAGTGAAAATCATCCATCGATAGTGCATGAAACTCACTGACTCTACAGTAAAAGAGAAACCAACAGAATTACTGTCTAAAAGGTCAGAATTTGAAAACTACTGTTTCCAGAGGCTCAAATGATTACTTAGCTAAATAAGAACCGAAGTTAAAATCCGTATAGGAATTTAATCTAAAGATTCTAAGTCTATTTATCAAAAAGTTACTAACTGACTTAGATAAAGAGACAAAAGACTCAATTGTAAACTATAGTAGAGTGCATAGGTATGAGGTAACATAAACCTATAACCTAAATAACACAGGCTGCAGTAGATCTTGTGAAACAAGTATACTAAAAAATAGCAATGAGTAGTATGGAGGGATCAACCATATGAACATAATGATCCCTACACCACGACGGAAGAGCCTCCACTTTAGTCGCATAGAATAGCGAAGAAGAGGATCTCCTATAGTAAGAAATCGCGTCCAAAGCTCGTCCAGTACAGTGCATACAATGCAATACGGACCACACAACAGAATACATGAAGGTTGCAACCTTGCTGGTTGTGATAAAGATGACACGATTTACCCAGTGAAAAAAGATCCTCACATAGAGGAAGATTTCACGTTAAGATCCACAGTAGACAAGAGAGTAAATTACTCATGATCTCTGTGAAGATAGAGATGCTATCAACAGAAATGTATAGTGGTTGTTTATCTTAGCAATACCTGCTAAAACAACAGCGCCGGAGGATACGCGTATCCTATCATTCCGTCCTATAGATCAATAGAGCGTTAACAGTATTAGCTCAGAGATCTGGACAAGCCAACACATACGTCTGCAATTGATTAGCAAGCTGTGTCATAAATAAAACATCATTGGGCGCTCCCATAGATAGCAAATCTGATTAAATACTTGTTTGTTGAGAGTCCATTCTGACAGCAACAAGCGACCCGTAAGAGAACGGGAGTGCGATAAAACAATCAGACGACCCAGAATATGACGGACCAAAACTGAACTTGGTGTACTATAACCAACAGACGGATTCTTTCCATTAAATTGAATAACGGAAACGAAAGAGTGCCTCCCTGGTTCCGGAGATACGCCACTACTGTCGAATTAAAGGACAGGAATTTGGGCATGCGTTTCTGAATAATGTTCATGCAATGACATAAAGCAAGCCTAAAAAACATTATTCCGCGGAAGTTAAACTGATAGCTAAAAGACTGCGGAACCCAAAGACCCTGGCACTTCGAATCCGTAGGGATCAGTATATATCCCAATCTGTTTGACTGGCAACCGTCATAACAGCCACACTCGGGTCCGGCAACTGCGGCGGCACTCTCTGAGTCAACCACCGAATGTTTGCCCCAGTCTGAATCTCTTGTAACACTAGATAGACAAGAGAATGTATAATTCAAGCAATTCATGGATTGCCGGAAAGTTGCCGTCGAAGAGAAGCTCCTCCGAGAACGAAGCGACTCTGAGAGAGTTCTTAACCTACTATCCACGCGTGGATGTAGCTAGGGCTGCATCACGTCTAACCAACTCCAATCAGCCACTGAAGGGCGGAGTTATACGTGAACAAACTACTGCCCTCAAAAGAAATTACATTGAGAATAATATCCCGTAAATCTTTTCTTGAAGACGTAATGATAACGCCTCAGTAAGGCGGATTACGTATAATAAAGCGTCTAAGTTAAGTCTACTATACATAATGTCGTTCCCAACATTGAAATTGGAAAAGACATAAACGGCGAAAAAGAATATATGCAGTCTTTAATCACCGTCTAGACGCATATGAACTCTTGGTATGCCCTGCTCTGCCAAAATAAACTATATGTAAAAAAGATAAAATGGCAGAAATGAGCCACGCGGACAAGAAACTAAACTATCATGCTTAGTAGCAGGCTTGTATATATATATAAATATATAGCGTCGAAAAATAAAACACATGTTGTAATGACAATATTGGACTGCGTCGGTAAGTCAGGGACAAAGCCCCTGTACCGATCGAAAAATCCGAGTCCAATGACGCTATAAGTCTCTTATCCAAGATCGCAGCAATGAAGTCCGAAAAATAATCACTGGAAGAAATGCCAGAAGATAAGAAAGGCATCTTCCGATATTACTAAAGGGAAAACTCGAAATCTTTCGAATCCCTTTCGCCATCCTGTCGGACCCTATAAAGCGTTCGGTCGTCCATAGCTTGATGCAACCGCGGACCGCACCGACCCAGCGCCGTCGGATAATTCCTGATTCGACCGAGAAACCGTCAATTGCTGGGATGCTGCGAAACAACTGTGCTAACTCGGATAGCACGTCCGTCACTGAGGCCTGAGGAGCAGCGGTCTTACGATGCATTGCCGCAGGAAGCTCCGAGATCGTTACCCCGTGCATACTTCCAATATGCGAGCGAACGGAGTGTATAGGCCTCGTGTCCCTTGGCTACCGGATGGCGCGACCTATTCGCTGTGGAATCACTGAATGCCGAAACTGATCGGATACTCGAGGTCACGTAGCCAATGTGCGGTCGTGTGCCCTGCTGTGAGGATGAGGAAGCATTAAAGACAGTCTCTCGGACTGTCAATATAACGGAGCGTCCCGAGCAACGGACATATGCTCCGAATGTAAAATATCTGAACCACAACATGCGGTCCCCTATGTTGTTGGCTTCCTCCGATCTGTCCTCAATCTGCCGTCACTGGGTGAGTACTAAAGTAATTAAAGTGCTCGCATCACCCAAATCTCCTTCCTAGACCGCAACGGACGAACCCGGCAGCCGAACCATTCGATGAATGTACGCTACACCGGGTGAGCTAGCGAATGTCACTCCGTAAGCGATAGACATATTCCATGAGCACATATTGCCGCTAACTCTTCATTAACTATGACGACAGAGGCACACTTTTGAAAGACATCTCCATAACTCTTCGAACAAGAAACCAGAAATGCTTGGATAGCAAGCATAAAATAATAATATATATAGCGTCGTTCAATAATTCGATAGTTTGCGTGACATTATTGGACTATGTCGGAACTGAGGGACGATGTCCCTGAACCGAACCAAAAATTTCTAAGTCCACCGACGCTATCAGTTTCTTATCCGGCATCGCAGCATATGTTGTTCCGAAAGGGAAAGCTAGAAATCCACCGCATCCCTTTCGGTATCCCGTCGGACCGGATGAAAATTTTCGGACGTCCGTACCCGCTTCCGCGGAGCGTCCCGACCCAGCATCGTCGGATAAAATATATGCGACAGATTCAGTTGATGCTGGGATGCTGCGATAAACTGTGCTATTAAGGAAAGCACGTCCGTTCCCGAGGCCTGTGCAGTAGCGGACTTACGATGCATTGCCGCTGGAAGCTCCGTGTACGTTGACTCCCGCACACTTCCTATGCGAACGTCCGGAGTCTGCAGGCCTCGAGTCCCCGGCTACCGACCCAGCGCTGTCGGATAATTCTCGATCCGACACCGTTTCTGTCGGCTGCTGGGATGCTGCGATAAGCTGTGCTATGTGCACAAGAATGTCCGGCGTCGAGACCTGCGGAGGCGCAGACTATCGCTGCTTCGCCGAGGGTAGCTCCGCATCAGATGGCTCCCGCATACTTCCTATGCGAACGTCCGGAGTCCATCGGTCTCGAATCCCTGGCTGTCGGATGGTGTGACCTGGTCGCCGAAGAATCCTTGATCGGCGAAGCTGGTAATATATCGGCGGTCACGCAGCCAAGGTGCGGTCGTGTGCGCTGACGAGAAGAGGAAGCCTTAGCAGTCTCAGCGGACTGCCTATACAACGGAGCGTCCCAAGCGATGGACGTATGCTCCGCTAACGACACATTTGTACCACAACATCTGGGGCCAGATGTTGTTGAACGAGAGAGGGGCCTCTCTCGCTTGCCGTCCGGATGGACCGGAACGAGCTATGAACCGGACTAAAAGGCTTCCTGCGTTCTCCCTCCGATCCGCCGTCACTGGGTGTGCATTAAGTTAATTTATAGTGCTCGCATCACCCCAAAATTCCTTCTAGACCGCAACGGACGAACCCGGCTGCCGAACCATTCGGTGAATGGACGCTACACCGGGCGAGCTAGCGGACGTCAAAGGCCGTCGAACCTACTAGGGTCCTCTTAGGCAATTGGCGTATTACATGAGCACTTTTCCGCTAGCTCTTCATTAATTGTGACGACGGAGGCACACTGTTGGAAGACATCACAGATACATCACCCTAATCTTGATCGTCTGAAATAGAAATTGATAAAGTAGAGTGACCCTGCGGGGAAAGGACCGGAGTGTCCAAATCCCCAACAACATACCGTGACATACGCTTCCCATATTGTCATCGAAATCATACGATACAGAACAGGAGTTAATGCGAGTACACTGACCACATATAGAATGATAATAAGGTCAGAGGAAGACTTCCTCTTAAAACAATTGATCAATATCCTTTCAATGTGAAAAGAAAACAAGTCCTGGTACTCGCACTAACCCCTGGCAATCAAAATACATAATAATAATATGATCCATTAATATAGAAAAAATAATTGAAATCAAAATATTTTGAAAAAATATTTTTTCAGAACAGCCCAAGTTTCTGAAAAGTAACGTTGAGCCCCAATGGATCCCAAGCCTAAGTGTGGACAAAAATTTTAAAAATATTTTAAACAATTTATTCAACACTTACGAACAATAATAATGTATCTATTTATGATTAAAATAACATAAAGATATTATTATTTAGAAATCCCCCCCTCACACAGAGGGCTGTTGTAAATGTAAACAATGAGTGTAAAAACACTAAAATAAGACTCCAGGCACCCAGGCCCGAAATCAGTTACCAAAAATACACCATCTGATGCAAAACAGAGACTTCCAGGGAAGAAACTGCAGAACATCAGATAGTAGATGCAGAACACAACGCCTAACCACCCGTAGGTGAAGACGTAAACATGGGGAAAGAACAGAATTCATTCTGTTATTCAGCTAAAACTCCCAAGAAATTTTAGTAATAATAATTACAGAAACTATGCCAAAAGCATGGGAGAATAGCAAGGGGGAACTTAAAGGACAGGGAGAGAGGAAAAACACTTGAAAAAACAGTGTAACTAAATAATCAGAATGACAACAAAATGGCTGCTGCCTTGAAAATAGGTAACTTAACATAATTTCATTAAAAAATTTTAAGTTACAGCCCTGATAATATTCTGTCACACATTCTTTTCCTCTCCTCCTTTTCTATCCTCCTTAGAATCACCATTTCACTAATATTTATGTGTCTGGCATCATTTAAACTGAGATTTAAAAGCACAAAGATCAGTCAGATGTTAACTGATGAAGGGCCAAACTTAGAATGATTAATGGCGCCAATTTCGGAACGTCCTTGACACTGCGCATGCGCAGTAGGGGCGAAGTGTGGAGGGCCTTTCAGGACATGTTTTCTTTAGTTTTAGATGCAAATTTGGGGGATTGGGGGGCAAAATTTGTGTTTGGCCCTATATTTTAAGAGTTAGCACCAGCTATGTCTGGGTCATTGGTACAGTATAAAAATATCAGTTTTCATTGAAAGGCTCCGAGGGTATTAATTCGAAACGTTAAGACTATGCTAAGGTGTTGCTAAGGAAATGCGGGGATACACCATTGTGTGCTTTGCACACAAATAACTTGATCTAGTTTTTTCTTGTGGTGGTTAGTTAAAACCAAATCCACACAAATAATTGACCAGTTTCCAAAACTTTTCTTCAGTCAAACTCACGAAGACTCCAACTCAAGCACTGATCAAACTAAGTATATGCCACATAGTCTAAATTGTAACACAACAACATGTCCTATCTAAATTGTTTTTAACAAGGTCAGCCCAAAATAACCCAGGCCCTGTCTGAAATTTATTCCACTGAAGTAAAAAATGATTTATATGAAAAACACAGTTGGTAAGTGCTCTAAGAGCCCTTTCCAACAGGGCATCACATGACAGAAATTCCACTGCATTAATAAAGGTGCAAAGAGATGTTAATCTTGCATCAGAATTGGGACTGTCATTGAAACAGCTTGGCCAGTGATCAATGGATATGTTTTTTATTCACTTTAGAATACATACATTGTGTCCTATAGTTAAGCCTTAACCCTTTACCCAACGTAACGGCCAAAACCGGCCAGCGCTATTCTAAAAAATCGCCAATTAATTTTCATTATATTTTCATTTTTTGTCTCAAAAACATAGGTTCTGACCCCTCGTTCCAACGAGGGGTCACAACCTATGTTTTTGCGACAAAAAATGGAAAAAATTAGTTATTGAAGAATGTTTTTTGCAAGTGTCGTCTGCTTTTCATGTTAGGTAAAGGGTTAACTGGTAGAGTGCTGGAAGCCCATATTTGGGCTTTATTCTGAAGTGCAGGTGCCGCAGCTTAATGGCTTCATATTCTGTGGATGTGCTTCATATTATTTTTGAATTAAAATAATTTAAGCTGAGAGGATTTGCCTTGTTACAATTTATGGGAGAGTGCCAAGTGGCACTCTCCAATAAATTGTAACAAGGCAAAGAGACGTGGACTAATGCTGATGGCCAAAAATAAATTAGCACTCTACCAGTTAAGGGCCTATTCCAACTTTGATCAGATTTTTTGTAACAAAACAGGTGACCCTAATGCAGTCATTGGGCTAACTCGCAAGTTACATTCTAAGCACCTTGGTAGTTGTTTTTACAGGGAACCAAGACTTGCCAAAAAACAGTAGCAAAGCCACAAGATGTTGACTATCAAAATGTAGCAAAAATATGTAATCTTTAGGCCCTTGAGGTTAAACAGAGCGTTTTGTTGTGAAATCGTGTATTGCTACTTGTTAACGAGTTGAGATCAATATCCAGTTTGTGATTAACCAGATCAACTGAACAAACTGTTAGCCATACAGAATTTCTATTTATTACATGACTTTTACTTTTCCTCCAGTTCCATATTTACATATCCGAATTTTCACTTTTTATATTTTTCTGTCTTTGTATCAACCTGCCACGCGTGTTTGCCAATCACACCCGAGTTTTGTTTTTGTTTTTATTTCAAGCAGATGTCAGACCTGTCAAATTTTACAAAAAAGAACAAATCTGTAAATTAATGGATTCTATACATATGTCATAAAGATGTATTATAATAAATACAGAATGCCACAATGAGTGAATGTGTTTGTCAATACAGCACTCATACCATTGCGGAAGGATAGAACTCAAGGCCATACCTCATGTTTTATCCTTTCGTTCTACTACTCACACCATATTGACGAATGCATTCACACATTGTGACATTCTGTGTATAACCAGCTTGTAGGTTATGTATCAGTTGCATAATAAATATTGTGCCCTGTCTTGGGTACTTGGAGAAGCAGCCAAGACTCGACTAGAAATCACTGTCAAAGCACTGGGCTCACACAGGGTAAATTTTTCACTATTACTGAGAAGACTCCTGGCTCTTAAGCATTAAACAAGGTTCATACACTTTTTTAAAGCTAAATTCCATATAATTCTAAGGCACATTTTACTAAAACTTTACTAAAATTAACTTTTCACCAGAAATGCAAAACATTGCCTAATCTTAAATATGCAAAGCAATTTAACTGGTAGAGTACTGGAAGCCCATATTTGGTCTTTATTCTGAAGTGCAGGTGCCACAACTTAATGGCTTCATATTCTAAGGATGTGCTTTGTGAAATTATTAAATCTGTGTGCATTTGGCTTGTCACAATAGTAACAAGTCAAAGTCAAGTGAGCAAATTTTGAGAACCAAAATTAATTCGACACTCTGCCAGTTAAACAATTCCTAACCTATTTTAAAGTCATAAATAACAAGAGGCCCCAAAGAGCCTTAATCACACACCTAAGAAACTTGTTTAAAAAAGGATTTAAGATCACATTCAGCATCCATGGCTCATAACCAGAGAGAGTCTCAACATGAACCCAGGCACCTGATTTGAACAAGCTTGAATCTGACCTCCCTAAGGATTCGAAATACCAAATTGAGTGATGGAAATGAAAGAGAAGATTTTTAAAGAATAGTTCTCATATTGCACTAACTTAAACTTCAGGCTCGCATAAAAAGTCAAAATATGGACCAAGGGAACTTGAATCTGATTCTCACTGAGTATGCTGTATACCAAATATCAAATGATTCTGACACCACCCCCTCCCCCCTAGTCCAAAAAAAAAAAAATTAAAAAATAAAACACAGGCACTTGATTTCAACACACTTGCATTTGACCCCCTAAAGATGTATACCAAATAAAAACAAGACAGTCTAACAACATCCATATCCACTGCCAATTTTTATGTTATGATAGGAATAATCTCATTATCGACCTGGATATGTATTCAAACCTAATAATGTCACTCACCAAATATCATTTAATTTCTTTAATCACAGCTGAAGATATCTTCCAAAAACCTGCAATTTTGGTAAATTCCAAGTCGACAAGGGCTATAACTCTGGTAAAATTATTCGAAACAAAACTTCCTTTCCATAAACACATGTACACATCATACTCATATAGCACACCAAATTTCGTAGAAATCCATTGAAAAATGCAGGAGTTAAGCGAACAAGCATTTGTGATGGAAATTTTGATATTACCAAGGGCCAAAACCATGCAAAATTAATCGAATTGAAAATTCCTGACCAGAAGCACATCTACACTTGATACTGATACTTCAGACCAAGTTTGTAAAAAAACAATTAAAAATGTAGGAAGAGTTAAGCGGACAAGCCTTTGCAATGGAAATTTTGCTATTTCCAAGGGCAGTAACCATACAAAATTTGGCGCATCAAAAATTTCTGACCACATGCACATCTACACTTGATACCGATACTTCAGACCAAGTTTCGTAAACATCCATTGAAAACTGTAGGAGGAGTTATTCGGACAAAGTTTGTGATGGAAGTGCAGATTGACGGATGGACAAACACCATTTCAATAACACCCCCTCCCAACTTCGTCAGCAATGGTAAAAATATTCTTCTTATTGCACTGCATTAGAAGCCCAAATATTGACTCAGGGTATACCAAATATAACAAGAGGCTCCAGGGGGCCTGAGGGTGCTCACCTGACATGGTAGCCTAAATATCAACCCAGGGAATTGATTTCAACAAGTTGCATCTGCCCCTCCTAAGAAAAGCTTATACCAAATATCCAAAGATTCTGACCAGTGGATCTAAAAAAAAAAGATTTTTAAAGAATATTCCTCATATTGAACTAAGTAATAATTCAGGCTCCCACAGGGACTTGGCTTGAACAAACTTGAATCTCACCTCCAGTGGGATGCTGTATACCAAATATCAAAAGATTCTGACTGGTGGATGTGAAGAAGAAGATTTTTGAAGAATATTCCTCATATTGAACCAAGTTATAATTCGGGCTCCCACAGGAAGCCCAAATATAAACCCAGGGACTTGGCTTGAACAAACTTGAATCTCACCCCCAAGGATGCTACATACCAAATATCAAAGCATTCTGACAGCTGGATCTGAAGAAGAAGATTTTTAAAGAAAATTCCTCATTTTGAACTAAGTTACAATTCCAGCTCCCACAGTGAGCCCAAATATGAACCTAGGAACATGGCTTGAACAAACTTGAATCTCACACCCCTAAGGATGATGCATACCAAATATCAAAACATTCCGACCTCTGGATCTGAAGAAGAAGATTTTTAAAGAAAATTCCTCATTTTGAACTAAGGTATAATTCGGGCTCCCACAGTGAGTCCAAATATGAACCCAGGGACTTGGCTTGAACAAACTTGGATCTCACACCCCTAAGCATGTTGCATACCAAATATCAAAAGATTCTGATTGGTAGATCGGAAGAAGATTTTTAGAGAATATTCCTCATACTGCACTAATTTAAATTTCATTTTAAATTTTAAATTTGATTTCAATAAACATGTGAAACAATCTTCCAAAGATGTTATATGTGAAATTTGAAAGCTTTTGGAGAAGTGGTTTGGGAGAAAAGTAGTCTTATATGTTTTACCCATTACCCACCGTGTTAACAAATGCTGACTCAGCACTTTTTCAAAAGTCCTCCAAAAATACCCCATGTTAAAATCGATAGCAATTTCTTTGGGACCATTCCATTCTGGTCCTAAGGAAGCTTCACACCAAATAAAAATTCTCAGGGACGTGTAGTTTTGGAGATATGGGGGTTTTAATTTTTTCTCTCTATTTTTAGCTCTTGCGGTTCCCATGGGGCAACAGGAAAAATTGTTTTGGCATAAATTAAGTATTTAAGACCCAATAAGCCTTCATATCAAATTTGGTTCAAATCTGCCTCTCAGTTTGGAAAGTTAAAAAATTTATAGTAATTTATATATTTTTTATACTTACCAATGACCCAGACATAGCTGGTACTAACTCTTAAAAATCTAGGGCCAAACACAAATTTTGCCCCCCAATCCCCAAAATTTGCATCTAAAACCAAAGAAATCATGTCCTGAATGGCCCTCCATACTTCGCCTCTACTGCACATGCGTAGTGTGTCAAGGACGTCCCGAAATTGGCGCCATTTATCATTCTTACAATCAGTGCCTGGTCAACGCTATGTACTCAGCGGGGAGGTATGAGTTCCAACTCCTGGGAGGGCCATCCCCGTCTGGGTCATTGGTAAGTATAAAAAATATATAAATTACTATAAATTTTTTAACATTTTTATACTGTACCAATGACCCAGACATAGCTGAATAGTAAAAAGGCTGGAGGGCCTAGGACATAGAGGAAAATCCAATAAGCTCAACTATATAAAATAGAGTCATCCCCTCGAGGAGAAAAGGAGTATTAGGCTTTATATGTATCTTTCTTATTTATGATAAATTAGAAAGACACAACACCCTCCATAATTGAGCATCATAACATTCATGTTCTCTATTAACATCCAGTATCATCCTTATACTAATTATTTTTAAAGTAAGCCAATAAATAAAGTTAGTCCAGAGAATTGAGACTCTTTATACTCTTTTAAAAGTGTCCGAGGATTGTATATTAACGCCCGTTTGACACGTGAGATATTCAAATGCTACACTTTAAAACTATGACATGAATGAATTTTAAAACATAAACTTTTCACTTTAAAACCATCCCAGTAACAGCTCAGAATTACTGACTCCGGAGGAAGTATCCCCTTGTTTTCATTATAAAACAGGTGACCCAAGGGAACAACCTCCCCCCCCCCCCCCCTTCCCCTTGCCCTGGGTCAAATAGCCCAGAGCGAAGAGGGCAACATGACAGAGTCACTACCAGAACAGAAAGCCTACATAACTATAGTTGCAACTGTTAAGTGAACGACATTCTGAGCAGCAGATAATGGACCTAAACAATGCAGGCCTCCAGAAATGGACTCAATATTTCTGAGATAAAAATTTGTGAATGTGGATGGCTGAGACCAATATGCAGCCTTCATTAAATCTGTAATAGCAACAATATTAGCAGAAGCCCAAGATGTAGAAAGAGCTATTACTTCATAAGCCGAAATCTTAAGCACAGACTGCTGAGTTAAAGAAAGATTATCATAAGCAGTACCGATAGTTAATTGAATCCATCTAGCAATAGAATGGACCGTAATGTCCTTTCTATTAGGCATCAGAGACAGAAGAAGCTTTACGTCCTTACTGATAAACTGAGATCTGTTTATAAATACATAAAGCTCTAACCGGACAGAGTAAAGGCCTATGCCCGTTCGGAGATGGAAGGGCCTTAATAACAATAGGTTCCGGATATTTATTAGGAGCCTAATTCTTAACCAAAATCCAACATTAGTAGTAAAGGTAATAGTGTTTCCGATACTACGAAAGTGAGAATAATAGTCCACCGATAGTGCATGAAGCTCACTGACTCTTCAGCAGAAGAGAAAGCTAAGAGAATTGCTGTCTTAAAAGGCCAGAATTTGAAATCTACTGTCTCAAGAGGCTCAAATGGTTTTCTTTTAATTTAATAAGAACCCAAGCTAAATTCCATTTAGGAATTAATCTAAAGATTCTAGGTCTATTTATCGAAAAGTTTCTAACTAACTTAGATAAAGATACATTAGACTCAATTGTAAACTATCATGGTGTGCATAGGTATCAGATAACATAGACCTATAACCTTTAATAGTAACAGGCTGCAGTTGATCTCGTCAAACAAGTATACTAGAAAGTTTGCAATGTCTGGTATGGAGGGATCAAAAATATCAACATAATGATCCCTACACCAATGACGAAAGACCTTCCACTTTAGCCGCATAGTATAGCGAAGAGGAGGTCCTCCTACAGTTAGAAATCGCGTCCACTGCTCGTCCTGTACAATGATTGCCATGCAAGACACCGCACAATGGAATACGTGAAGGTTGAGACCTTGCGGGTTGTGATGAAGTTGACACGATTTCCCCAGCGAAAGAAGATCCTCTTTCGTGGAGGAAGTTTTCGCGGTAAGTCCCACAGCAGACACCTGAGTAAATTTATCCATGGTCGCTGTGGAGACAGAGATGCTACCAACAGAATTGTATTGTGAATGTTTCATCTTAGCAATATTTGCTGAATCAACAGCGCTGGAGGATATGCATATCCTATCATTCCATCCTACGAGGTCGATAGAGCGTTAACTATATATGCTCGGGGATCCGGACATGGTGACACATATGCCTGCAATTGATTGTTGAGTTGTGTCGCAAATAAGTCTATCATTGATTGCTCCCATTGGTAGCAAATCTGATTGAATACCTGTTTGTTGAGAGTCCATTCTGACGGCAACAAGCGACCCTTCCGTGAAAGGGAGTCTGCTAATACAATCAGACGACCCGGAATATGACGGACCGAAGTAGAACTTGGTGTTCTAGAACAAACAGAAGGATTCTTTCTGTTAAATTGAATAACGGAACAGAATGAGTGCCTCCCTGGTTCCGGATATACGCAACTACTGTCGTATTATCGGACAGGATTTGGACATGCGTTTCTGAATAATGTTCATCCAATGACGTAGTGCAAGCCAAAATAACATCATTTCTTAGAAGTTTAGTGCTTGCCTAGAAAACTACGGAACCCAAAGACCCTGGCACTTTGAATCCGTTGGAATCAATGTTGTACCCCAACCTGTTTGACTGGCATCCGTCATAATCGTAAAACTCGGATCCGGCAACTGCAGTGGAACTCTCTGAGTCAACCACCGAATGTTTGCCCAAGTCTGAATCTCTTGTTACACTTGATTGACAAGAGAACGTGTATATCGAGCAATTCATACATTGTCGAAAGGTTGCCGTCGAAGAGAAGCTTCTCCGAGACCGAAGCGACTCTGAGAGAGTTCTACACCTTACGATCCACGCGCGTGGATGTAGCTAGGGCTGCGTCACATCTAACCAACTCCAGGTTGCCACTGAAGGGCGGAGTTATACATGGAAAAACTACTGCCCTTGAAAGAAATCTCATTGAGGATCATATCCTGGAATTCTTCCCTTGAAGACGTAATGATAACGCCTCAGTAAGGTGGTCTACGTATGATAAAGCGTCTAAGTTAAGTCTGTTAGACATCATTGTCGTTTCCAACGTCGTGGTTGGAATTGACATAGACGGCGATAAAGACAATACCCAGTCTTCAGCCTCGTCGTCTAGACGCAGAGGAACTCTCGGTATGCCCTGTCCTGCCATTTCAAATTTATTCCTAGAATTGATGAAAGGCAGATTTAGAGCATTTGCGGACAAGAAACTAGACTAGCCTGTTTTGGTAGCAAGCTTATAAATAGCGTCATTCAATAATTTGAATGTTCTAGTGACATTATTGGACTGTGTCGGCAACTCAGGGACGATGTCCCTGAACCGATCAAAAACTCTGTGTCCAATGATGCTATTAGTCTCTTATCCAGCATCGCAGCATTTTAGTCCGACGGAACAACCGGAAGAAATGTATGGCAGCTTCTGTTGTTCCGAAAGGGAAAGCTCAAAATCGTCCGGATCCCTTTCGCCATCCTGTCAGACCCTATGAAGTGCTCGGTTGTCCGTACCTGATGCTTCAGCGGAGCGAACCGACCCAGCATCGTCGGATTATTCCTGATCCGACAGAGATTCTGTCGTTTGCTGGGATGCTGTGATAAGTTGTGCTATTTTGGATAGCACGTCCATCACTGAGGCCTGTGGAGAAGCGGTCTTACGATGCTTTGCCGCTGGAAGCTCCATGTACGTTATCCCATGCATACTTCTATTATGCGAGCGACCGGAGTGTACAGGCCTCATGTCCCTTGGCTACCGGATGGCGTGACCTGTTTGCCGTGGAATACCTGAATGCCGAAGCTGGCCGGATACTCGAGGTCACGTAGCCAAGGTGCGGTCGTGTGTGCTGCCGTGAGGATGAGGAAGCCTTATCGACAGTCTCTCGGACTGTCTATATAACGGAGCGTCCCGAGCGGCGGACATATGCTCCGAATGCGAAACGTTTGTATCACAACATCCGGTCCCAGATGTTGTTGTACAAGAGAGGGACCTCTCTCGCTCGCAGCCCGGACGGACCTGGACGAGCTAGGAACTGGACTAACAGGCTTCCTCCGATCTCTCCTCTGATCCGTCGTCACTGGGTGTGTATTATTGTCTATTATAGTGCTCGCATCACCTAAATCTCCTTCCTGGACCGCAACGGACGAACCCGGCTGCTGAACCATCCGATGAATGGACGCTACACCGGGTGAGCTAGCGAATGTCAACGCCGTCGATCCTACTAGGGATCTCTTAGACGATTGACGTATTTCCATGAGCCCTTATTGCCGCTAGCTCTTCATTTAATTATGACGACAGAGGCACACTTTTAAAAGACATCACGGTAACATTTGCGAACAAGAAACCAGACTTGCTTGTTTAATAGCAAGTATAAATATATATAGCGTCGTTCAATAATTTGAAAGTTCCTGTGACATTATTGGACTGTGTCGGAAGCTGAGGGACGATGTCCCAGAACCGATCAAAAAATTCTTGTGTCCACTGACGCTATCAGTTTCTTATCCGGCATCGCAGCATTCTGGTCCGACGAAACAACCTCTAGAAGACAAAGCCGGATGACATGTACAGTAGCTTATGTTGTTCCGAAAGGGAAAGTTCGAAATCCTCCGAATCCCTTTCGCCATCCTGTCGGACCCTATGAAGTTTTCGGACGTCCGCACCTGATGCTTCAGCGGAGCGTACCGACTCAGCGTCGTTGGATATTACATGATGCGACAGAGATTCTGTCGTCGCTGGGATGCTGCAATAAGTTGTGCTATTCGGGATAGCACGTCCGTCACTGAGGCCTGTGGAGTAGCAGTCTTACGATGCTTTGCCGCTGGAAGCTCCGTGTACGTTGACTCCTGCATACTTTTCTTATGCGAACGTCTGGAGTCTACAGGCCTCGTGTCCCTGGCTACCGGATGGCGTGACCTGGTCGCCGTGGATTCTCTGACTGGTGAAGTTGGCTGGATATCCGAGGTCACGTAGCCAAGGTGCGGTCGTGTGTGCTGCCATGAGGATGAGGAAGCCTTATTGACAGTCTCTCCAGACTGTCTATATAACGGAGCGTCCCGAGCGGCGGACGTATGCTCCGAATGTGAAACATTTTGTAACACAACATCTGGGGCCAGATGTTGTTGTACGAGAGAGGGGCCTCTCTCGCTCGCAGCCCGGATGGACCTGGACGAGCTAGGAACCGGACTACGGACTAATAGGCTTCCTCCGTTCTCTCCTCTGATCCGCCGTCACTGGGTGTGCACTTGGTTGATTTATAGTGCTCGCATCACCCAAAACTCCTTTCTGGACCGCAACGGACGAACCCAGCTGCCGAACCATTCGATGAATGGACGCTAAACTGGGCGAGCTAGCGGACGTCAAAGGCCGTCGATCCTACTAGGGACCTCTTAGGCAATTGACGTATTTCCATGAGCACTTTGCCGCTAGCTCTTCATTAATTGTGACGACGGAGGCACACATTTGGAAGACATCACAGATACATCACCCTGTTCTTGTTCGTCTGAAATAGAGATTGATAAACTAGAGTGACCCTGCGGAGAAAGGACCGGCATGGCCATTTCCCCGCTAACATACCGTGACACACACTTCCCATGTTGTCATCGAAATTAACACATACTGAACAGGAGTTAGTGCGAGTACACTGACTACATTTATACAATGATTATGAAAGTCAGAGGAAGATTTCCTCTTATTACCATTGAACAATATCCTTTCATTGTGAAAAGAATACAAAGTCCTAGAACTCGCACCAACCCCTGAAAACAGAACTACATAATAACATGATCCATTAACATAGAAAAAATAATTGAAATCAAAAAATTTTTTTTTGAAAAAATATTTTTTCAGAAAAGCCCAAGTTTCTGAAAAGTAACATTGAGCCCCAATGGATCCCAAGCCTAAGTGTGGACAAAAATTTTAAATATATTTTAAAAAATTAATGCAACACTTACGAATACTAATAATGTATCCAGTTATGATTAAACTAACATAAAGACAAGAAATCCCCCCCCCCCCCACAGAGGCTGTTGTCAATATAAACAAGAAGTGTAAAAACACCAGAAACATGACTCCAGGCACTGATAACCCTGGCCCGAAATCAGTTACCAATAATACACTATCTGATGCAAAACAGAGACTTCCAGGGAAGAAACTGCAGAACATCAGTTGGTAGATGCAGAACACTACGCCTAAACACCCATGGGTGTGGACGTAAACATGGGGAAAAGAACAGAATTCATTCTGTTATCCAGCTAAAACTCCCAAGAAATATTAGTAATAATATTACAGAAAATATACCAAAAGCATGGGAGAATAGCAAGGGGGAACTTAAGGAAAGGGAGAGAGGAAAACACTGAACAAGCAGTGTAACTTATAGCAAGAATGACCACAACAGGCCCATGCCACGGAAATAGGTAACTTTACATAATTTCATTAAAAAATTTCAAGTTACAGCCCTGATTATTTTCTGTCACTCATTTTTCCTCTCCTCCTTCTATTTCCTCCTTAGATCCACCATTTCTCTAATATTTATGAGTCTGGCATCATTTAAACTGAGATTTACAAGCACAAAGATCAGTCAGATGTTAACTGATGAAGGGCCAAACAAAGAATGATAAATGGCGCCAATTTCGGGACGTCCTTGACACTGCGCATGCGCAGTAGAGGCGAAGTATGGAGGGCCATTCAGGACATGATTTCTTTGGTTTTAGATGCAAATTTTGGGGATTGGGGGGCAAAATTTGTGTTTGGCCCTAGATTTTTAAGAGTTAGCACCAGCTATGTCAGGGTCATTGGTACAGTATAAAAATATAGAATTTTGGACGGGGCAAAAATTCTTGCCCCTCCCATAATGAAGGCAAATATAGCTCCTCAAACTTCTCTTGAACAAATCTGAATCTACATCTCACAAGGAAGCTGCACACCAAATATCAAGTCTCTGCTACTGCTGGTTCATGAGTAGAAGATTTTTTAAGATTTACGCACACTTTTTGGGCGTGGCCCTACCGAGGCTCGGGGCAACTTGATTTGACCAAAATCAAAATGCGATGTCATAACAAACTATTATCTCAAATATCAATTAAATTGGTTCAGCGGTTTGGGAGGAGAAGACGCAAACACCATGTTCACAGACGACAGACGACGTACGACGGACGGTGAGCGATCACTATAGCTCCCTTGACTCAAAGTCAGGCGAGCTAAAAAGGATTCTAACAGGTGAATCTGAAGAAGTTTTCATTTTCATCATATTGCACTACCGTACTGACCCAGGAATAAGCCCAGCGTGTAGAGCTGTAGGTTTTTAAATTTCTTGTTCGGTTTTGGTTTTTCAGGTGGAGCAAAACCTCGGTTCGGTTCGGTTTTCGGTTTGTTCATGAGACCAAGTAAAATTCAATAAAACTCATTCTTATATTCGGAATCATAACTGAATGGTAGTGAAAATGAGTGAAACTCAATGAATGCCCGAAATAAGCTATAAGACATGAAGATTCAGGAAGGCCAATATAATAATTACCTAAATATACAGAACTTTTATTGTGCTTGGCCATTTTTCGAGATCTGACACCTACACGCAACTTGAGGCAAGCTGCAAACACAACTAAACTGAAATGTGGGAAATTCACAGAATGTAGCCTTCCCAAAGTAGTGAGAGTACCCAGACACTGCCATTGGCAGTGTCTGGGTACTCTCACTACTCTGGAATGGCTACATCCTGTGAATTTGTGCAGCAAGAGAGTATTTAATAAAAACGAAAAACCTTAGATTACGGGATGTCGACGGTTTCGGTTTTTTAAAAAAAACTAAAAACCTCGGTTCGGTTTCGGTTAACCTACAGCTCTACCAGCGTGTGCGTGAAGTAAAAGAAGGCAAAAGTATATGGGTACACTTATTTTTGAGAGATCAAGACTGCAAGAGAATTTGGACACAAAGTTGACGCAAGTTAGGTGCCCTTGGTCTATCCCATAACAAAGATGCATTAACCCTTTTACCTAACAAAATGGATGCATGTGCCCACATAAATTACAAAATGAACTGTTGAAAAAAAAAAGTATAACAATTTCAATAATACAATTTATTTAATGCTCAGGCATCAATTCACGCTGAAAAATTAAGTCATATTCCCCTGTCGGTCGGCAAAACGAAATATCAAAATGATATTTAGAAATCGATATTTCATCGTAGGTTCGGATGACGAATCACATGTACTTTGAACAAGTCAGCACATCAGTAATGAATTCCAGAGTCCCAAATACAAACGAATTCGAATAATTGATAGTGACAGTGACTAAATCAATTCATTAAATCAGCGGTTTCAAAGTTTGACTTTCTCATTCACCTTCCAGCGAAAAGCCGAAATCACTTTCAAATTTCTTCAGTTCAACTTCACACGTCTTCAGTGCATTGAGTTCCAAAAAAATAAAATGACGTGTCTTGTTATTGAAAATAAGAAAGTGGTGTTTTTTGTTATTGTTCTATTTCTTCGAAACACATTGCGATTATTTCAATTCGTCAGCCTTGGTAAATCGTAAAGTTAGGGGAGAAATAAGACGGGACTACTTTTTGTGCGGATATTCACACATTCCAATGGTTGGAGTTTGGTTGTTGTAATTTTTGTATGGACGCCGGTTCGGCACATAAATTTTGCGCCTTAATGGCAAATAAAGGCCACAAATTGGAGAGTTTGTAGTCGTAGAGCATTAAATAAAAAGAAAATTCACGAAAATTTGATGAATACCGAAAATATCTCGTTCGTGGCTACAAGAAATATGAGGATCTTCACTCGCGACTGCGTCGCTCGTGAAGATCCTCATATTTCTTTGTAGCCACGAACGAGATATTTTCGGTATTCATCAAATTTTCGTGAATATCCTCTATATCATATGATCCCTCATTGGAATGAACTCAATGAGCTCGTTCTAATGAAGGATCACATGATATGGTTTTGCTGAAATGTTTTTTAATATATGAAAAAGAAATAACTGAAATAACAAATTTTGATATCATGTCCATTGGATAAGGGGTTCTTTTTTCATTGTAAAAACTCACATATACTAGTGTGGCTGTCACTACAAAGTCAGGGACTGGGCTTATTTATGAGGGAGCTCTGAAACTGAAACTTGGAAAGTTGGTAGGTGGGCTTATTTTCGATAATGGGCTCATACCTGGGTCAGTACAGATAAAATTTGGACTCCCACAGAGAGCCCAAATAGGAAGCAAGAGATTTGCTTTGAACAAATTTGAATCAAACCTCCACAAGGATGCAAAATGCCAAATATCAAGATTTTGACTGGTGGATCTGCAGAAGATTTTTAAAGAATTTTTCTCCCATAGGGAGTTCAAATATTAACACAAGGTCTGGATTTGAACAAACTTTAATTTGACCTTCGCTGTATATCAAATGATTCTGATTGGTGGTTCTGGAGAAGATTTGTTATTGTTATTTGGGGGGGGGGGGGGGGGGGGGGGGGGGTTAAAATAGAATTATGTCCCTTGTGGTGACCCCTGTGGGCATGGCAACTTTATTTGAACCAACTTGAAATAAAAAGATGAGAAACATACATATCAAATTTGGTTCTGTAGTTTTGAAGGAGAATTTGACAAGACCAGGGTAGATGGATGGAAGACAGATGGAAAATGTTGACAGAAGCTCTCCTCAGGGGAGCCAAAAAAGGATTTCTGTAATTAAATTTCAACAATAACTACAAAGAAAAAATAACAGACAGGGATTAAAAAACTTACATGCCCTCTGTTTCTTTTCTCTGGAGAAAGATTAATCTTGGATTTTCCACAGCCGACACAAAAACATGATGATAGTCATTGCATTCTGGCAGGACTTCTATTTCTATCTCATTCAATGTTTTTCTGAAAAAAATAGGAGTTGTGTTAACATGAATTCCACATAGATGTTAATATTTTTATTCAAATTTGCAAAAAACATAAAAAAATCCATTAAAGAACAGAAAAGTAAATAATGCTAGAGTTTTGACCTTACTGACCAGGTGCCAAAAATGCAGTCCGCACAGGCCTGGTGTCCAAAAATACTGTTTATGGCTCTAGTGACTATCTATTTCCGTAGTCATCTAACTGCCAGCATTAATCAGTGGTTAGTTGATTAATAATCGTTTCCCATAAATTCAACAAACAATCTCTAATATACTTACAAAACAAATTTAAAACTGACTGTGTTTGAAGGTGTACACTTCTGTGTTGAGATAAAATGGAAACACCAAAATATCTCCGATTGATCTGAAGAATTTAAACAGAAGAACATTTGTGAAAAGTTTCATTTTTATAACAATTTTCCAGAAATTTAGAACAAAAAACTCCATTCCTACACAAGTTACAACTTAGTACTACAAGTGAACTGACAGTTGTGAGCCTTGTGGCAATTTTCTCACTTTCACGATTTTGATTGTTCCAATGGGGTCATTCGAGTGTACAAGACCGAACATTTTATTTACGCAGTCTGCAATGACTTCCAAAACTGTGACTTATTCAAAGGTACACCATTTGAATGATACTCTTTAATACTGATTAACAGGGTGCTGGTTAATACTACAGAGAACAGAGATTGGTCAAATGGCAAACCTAAGAATTCTTAAAATTACGTTGTTGCACTATCATGTGGAAAACAAAAGACAATGGATATTACAAGTAATAAGAATGGTTAGACATTTCAGAGGTTAATAATCTAACTGTTCATTCACCTCAGTATGCAGTACAATTTAAACCTGACTTGTACCACTTTAAATGAAAGTGTCAATGATACTGTAGCTCAACTTGTCAAGACATGTACATGTATAGTATGTGACACAGCAATGACAAACATCTAGGTAATGACCTGATAACAAAGGTACATATAAAGTATTGTAACGGTCTGTACATAAATACTGACCATAGCCTGTAACAAATGTATAGGTAAAGTATTGTAAAGGTGGGTGACAGTCAGATGCTAAACTAGAAAAGAAATCTTTGAGTCCCAGAGTGGGTCTGACTGAACCCCAAAATATTTGTTCTCATAGCGCAGTGATAACAAAGGCACCCCAAAACACACTCATTCCTGTCCCAAAGTGAAAGCAAAGGTACCCAAGAAGTGTCATGAAGATCAGTTCATAAATACGAGCTGTATAGAAGTTGTGACAAAAAACCGATTGGACCTAATTTCGGTACAAAATGGCCACTGGCAGACATCTTGAATTTTGGACCGCACTCAGAAACACTCGTTCTCGTCCTAAGGTGATAACAGAGGTACCCAAGACATTTCGTGAAGATCAGTTCATAAATACAGACTCTAGCCCGAGCCGTATTGACATGTGTATTTACTGTGTGTAAGTAGCACTGAAAAAATAAAAGTTCATCTAATTTGCATAATTTCTGCACGAGAAAAAAACCTGTATTATATGTGATGTATCCCATGGTACTAAACATTCACACAAAAATTTTTTCAAATCAGCGCTTTCATATGGAAGTTCTGTGCAAAAATCTGATTGCAACTAATTTTGAACAAAATGGCCGCCAGCGGCCAACTTGAATTTCGGATCGGACCCCAAAACACTCGTTCTCATCCCACGGTGATAACAAAGGTACCCAAGAAGTTTTGTAAAGATCGGTTCATAAATACGGCCTCTAGCCCGAGCCGTATTGAATTGTTGACGGACGACTGACCATGGCATAAGCTCAAATTTGGCTTTGCCAAAGTTGAGCTAAAAATGAATGACGATCGACTAAAAATAAAAACTGTTGACTACCGCAACAGTTGCACTCCATTACCCTCTCCACCCCTCCCTTTCCCCACTGCACTGTCTTCCAAAAGTCAAAGCAGCAGCACTCCAGGCATTGGTTAACAGGTCCTGTTTTACCAGTAGAACAAGCTTACTTACAACAGAAAACAAGCACTGCCTCACTGCCTGGGGTTCCAACAGGACATGTTCAATAATAATAACAGTTAATACAAAAGAGACAAGATATAATCATAACCTAGCGACTAGAAGAAAAGCTAACCCTGACTTCTGGAGAGAAAAATAGCTGTGATGTGCAAGAATCTTTGTTTACATGTCTCATCAAAGGTTGAAGAAACAGAGAAGATAGAGTAACTACCCACATGCAATCACTTGAGAAAAATACAAGTCCTAAGGCCTAAAAAAATATAAAATCTGTTTCTCAGGCCCTCCCGCATGGTCCTTTTGGCTGACGCATGCTCTCTTTTTATAACCAATTTAAACTTAAAAAAAATAAAAATTAAATGGTTTATGTCTGATATTTTACCCAAGTTGAAAAAATTGATGAATTTGTCCCTTGAGTGTAAGAAGGCTTTGCAATGCTTTAGCACTGCAAAGCCTTGTTGCACTCAAGGGATGAAATACACCACCACCCATGCTATTCTGTAGATTATGAGGCCTAAAACTTGAACCAAGAACATGAACTTTTGATGGCAAAGAAGTAATTACTGAAATAAAAAATAAAATAAAAAAACGCTCGCCCGCATGCAGTTTTACAAATAATGGCCTGAGAAACAGAAGATCTACTTTGTGTGGCCTAATAAAGGATCTGTGTTGGGAAAAATTACGCAAAAAGTCAACCAGAACTACTAAAACTTCTTCCATTTAAAAAAAACAAATATGTAAAAACTGGGCTGTAAACACATTCAGAAGGGAGTAAGTGAAGGGAGTAAGTGACACATGAAAGCCTCTGAGGAAAACCTGACTGTGACTCAAGACACTTGGAGAAGTAAAGGGAAAAGAACCAAGAAGAAAAAACTTGGCTTTTGCTGATTGGAAACAGACCCGTTTCAGCTGAATGAAGGGTTAGTGCATAAATCAGTGAACTGAGGAGGAATCAGATTCTCCAATGAAAGTGTCAAGGACACTGTAACTTAACTTGTCTGTGTGTTGGGTTTGATGAAAAAGATAATGTTCAATGTTTATGAAAGGATTATGAATTAAGACAAGAATTGTGATAATTGGGAATATGTTAATTTCTGTTCCCTGTATGCTATGTTTATAATAAAAATAATATGAGGTGCACGCTGTACTAAAGAGCTGAGGGGTGGGTTAATATGACCTCACAGTTAATGTATGTGGCCCTACAGTTAATGTATGTCAATGAAAGTTACCAAGTTACAGTGAGATTATTTCAAAATGAGTCATCCTATCAAATTTCATGGAAATCCCTTCATAAATATGGCCTGTAGACTGTGCAAAAGGTTTTCGGGCTTCAGGCCTGTGCAGCCATGATGGTAGACCGATTGCAACTAAAAGGGGACACCTCGACATTGTACTGAGTCATTCTACTAAGTTACAATGAAATACCTTCACAAATATGACCTGTAGTCTGTACTATAGTTTTTCGGGTTTAGGGCTCGGGAAGCCATCATAGTTGAATCATCGTGACCAAATGGGGGCGTTGTCATCTGGGCATAATCTGAAGTGATCCTACGAAGTTACAATGAAATCCCTTCATAAATATGACCTGTAGACTGTGCTCAAGGTTTTCGGGCTTCAGGCCCCTGAAGCCATCACAGTTGACCAAACACGACCAAAAGGGGATGTCACCATCTAGGCATTATATGGAGTCAACCTAACAAGTTACAATGAAATCCCTTCATAAATATGACCTGTAGACTGTGCTCAAGGTTTTCAGGCTTCAGGCCCCTGAAGCCATCACAGTTGACCAAACACGACCAAAAGGGGATGTCATCATCTAGGCATTATATGGAGTCAACCTAACAAGTTACAAAGAAATCCTTCCATAAATAAGACCTATAGAATATGCTAAAGGTTATTGGGTTTTGGGCTCGGGCAGCCATCAAGGCTGAATGATCGCAACTAAAAGGGGACGTTCTTATCTAGACATTATTTGGAGACATCCTACCAAGTTACAATGAAATCCATTCAGAAATATGACCTCTAGACCGTGCTAAAGGTTTTCAGGCTTCGGGTCCCTGTTGCCGTCACAGTTGCCCAATTGCGTCCAAAAGGAGAGGTTTTCATCTAGACATTATATGAAGTCAACCTATCAAGTTACAATGAAATCCCTTCATAAATATGACCTGTAGACTGTGCTATAGGTTTTCTGGCTTTGGGCTCAGCCATTGAATGAGCACAACCAAAAGGGGAAATTCTCATCTGGGCATCATCTGGAGTGATCCTACGAAGTTACAATGAAATCCCTTTATAAATATGACCTGAAGACTGTGCTCAAGGTTTTTGGGCTCCGGGCCCCTGTAGCGGTCACAGATGACCAATCATGACCAAAAGGGGATGTCATCATCTAGGCATTATATGGAGTTAACCTGACAAGGTACAATGAAATCCCTTCATAAATATGACCTGCAGACTGTGCTAATGGTTTTCGGGCTTTGGGACCCTGCAGCCGTCACAGTTGCCCAATCATGTCCAAAAGGGGATGTTCTCATCTAGACATTATATGAAGTCAAACTACCAGGTTACAATGAAATCCCTTCATAAATATGACCTGTCGACTGAGCTAAAGGTTTTCAGGCTTCGGGCTCGGGCAGCCATCATGGTTGAATGATCGCAACCAAAAGGGGACATTCTCATCTGGAGTGATCCTACGAAGTTACAATGAAATTCCTTCATAATTAAAGAACCTCAGTGAGCACGCTCACATACCCCACGCGCCCCGATATTTCAAGCTCTAATCATTTTTTAAAAATAAACATAGATTCTAGGAATACTGCAGAAAACAGTGTTCTGTAGTTTCAACGGTATTGAAAGAATTCAAGCAGAGAAAAAGCCCGAAAAACTGTAATTTTGATGAACTTTTCAAAGTCTATGGGGCCGTAATTTTGGTAAAAATCAGTGAAGCGGAACAAAACCCAAACTTGTTCTGTAGGCCACCATGTTAGACTAACATATCAAAAATCAGCTCAATATCTGGAAGCGTGTAGGAAAAAAGTCTGGAAAACTGTAATTTTGAAGAACTTTTCAAAGTTCAAGGACGGTATTTTTGGTAAAAATCAGTGGAGCGGAACAAAATGCAAACTTGATCTGTAGGCCACCATGTCAGACTAACATACCAAACATCAGCTCAATATCTGGAAGAGTGTAGAAAAAAAGTCCGGAAAACTGTAATTTTAATGCATTTTTCAGAGTCCAAGGGTCGTAATTTCGGTAAAAATCAGTGGAGCGGAACAAAACGCAAACTGGTTCTGTAGGCCACCATGTTAGACTAACATACCAAAAATCATCTCAATATCTGGAAGCGTGTAGGAAAAAAGTCAGCAAAACTGTAATTTTGATGAACTTTTCAAAGTTCAAGGGCCGTAATTTCGGTAAAAATCAGTGGAGCGGAACAAAATGCAAACTTGATCTGTAGGCCACCATGTTAGACTAACATACCAAAAAACAGCTCAATATCTGGAAGCGTGTACAAAAAAAGTCCAGAAAACTGTAATTTTGATGAACTTTTCAAAGTTCAAGGGCCGTAATTTCGGTAAAAATCAGTGGAGCGGAACAAAATGCAAACTTGATCTGTAGGCCACCATGTTAGACTAACATACCAAAAATCAGCTCAATATCTGGAAGCGTGTAGAAAAAAAAGTCTGGAAAACTGTAATTTTGATGAATTTTTCAGAGTCCAAGGGCCGTAATTTCAGTAAAAATCAGTGGAGCGGAAAAAAATGCAAACGTGATCTGTAGGCCACCATGTTAGACTCACATACCAAAAATCAGCTCAATATCTGGAAGCGTGTAGAAAAAAAGTAGGACTGACTGACGGACTGACGGACGGACCAGTCAAAAACATTATACCCAAGCAACTTCGTTGTGTGGGGTATAAATATGACCTGTAGACTGTGCTCAAGGTTTTCGGGCACCTGTAGCCGTCACGGTTGACCAATCACGACCAAAAGGGGATGTCATCATCTAGGCATTATATGGAGTCAACATAACAAGTTACAATGAAATTCTTGGATAAATACGACCTACAGACTATGCTAAATGTTTTTGGGCTCGGGCAGCAATCAAGGCTGAATGATTGCAACCAAAAGGGGAGGTTCTCATCTAGACATTATTTGGAGTCATCCTACCAAGCTACAATGAAATCCCTTCATAATTATGACCTGAAGACTGTGCTAAAGGTTTTCGGGCTTCAGACCCCTGTAGCTGTCACAGTTGCCCAATCATGTCCAAAAGGGGACGTTATCATCTAGACATTATATGAAGTCAACCTATCAAGTTACAATGAAATCCCTTCATAAATATGACCTGTAGACTGTGCTAAAGGTTTTTGGGGTTCAGCAGCCATTATGGTTGAATAATCGCAACCAAAGGGAACATTCTCATCTGAGCATCATCTGAAGATATCCTACGAAGTTACAATGAAATCCCTTCATAAATATGACCTGTAGACTGTGCTCAAGGTTTTCGGGCTTCGGGCACCTGTAGCCATCACGGTTGACCAATCACGACCAAAAGGGGATGTCATCATCTAGGCATTATATGGAGTCAACCTAACAAGTTACAATGAAATTCTTCCATAAATACGACCTACAGACTATGCTAAATGTTTTCGGGCTTGGGCAGCAATCAAGGCTGAATGATTGCAACCAAAAGGGGAGGTTCTCATCTAGACATTATTTGGAGTCATCCTATCAAGCTACAATGAAATCCCTTCATAATTATGACCTGAAGACTGTGCTAAAGGTTTTCGGGCTTCAGGCCCCTGTAGCTGTCAAAGTTGCCCAATCATGTCCAAAAGGGGACGTTATCATCTAGACATTATATGAAGGCAATCTACCAAGTTACAATGAAATCCCTTCATAAATATGACCTGTAGACAGTGCTAAAGGTTTTCGGGCTTCGACAGCCATTATGGTTGAATGATCGCAACCAAAGGGGACATTCTCATCTGGGCATCATCTGAAGAGATCCTACGAAGTTATAATGAAATCCCTTCATAAATATGACCTGTATACTGTGCTCAAGGTTTTCGGGCTTCGGGCACCTGTAGCGTCACAGTTGACCAATCATGACCAAAAGAGGGATGTCATCATCTAGGCATTATATGGAATCAACCTAACAAGTTACAAAGAAATCCTTACATAAATATGACCTATAGACTATGCTAAAGGTTTTTGGGCTCGAGCAGCCATCAAGGCTGAATAATCGCGAACAAAGGGGGACGTTCTTATTTAGACATTATTTGGAGTCATCCTACCAAGTTACAATGAAATCTCTTCATAAATATGATCTGTAGACTGTGCTAAAGGTTTTCGGGCTTCGAGCCACTCGAGCCATCACGGTTGCCCAATCACGTCTAAAAGGGTACTTTCTCATCTAGATATTATATGAAGTCAACCTACCAAGTTACAATGAAATCCCTTCATAAATATGACCTGTAGACTGTGCTAAAGGTTTTGGGCTTGGGCAGTCATAATGGTTGATAGATGTCGCCCAAATGGGGAAATTCTCCTCTAGACATCATGCAGAGTCATCCTACCAAGTTACAATGAAATCCCTCCATATTAAACATGACCTGCAGACTGTGCTGAAAGATTTTGGGTTTCGGGCTTGGGCAGCCATCATGGTTGCCAGATAATGACCAAAAGGGGACGTTCTCATCTAGGCATTATTCAGAAGCATACTACCAAGTTACAATAAAATCCCTTCATAAATACGACCTGTAGACTGTGCTAATGGTTTTCGGGGTTTGGGCTCGGGCAGCCATACCGGTTGACTAATCAACCAAAAGGGGACAGTCTCATCTAGACATGACCCCAAACATGCATATGAAATTTCGTGATGATCAGAAAAGAACTATGGGGTGTAGCCTGTGCTATGCTAAAGGAAATGTGTACAGACTCACAGACTACTGCACATGTGATGGCAATAGCTTATCTTAACTTTGTCAAGTTAAGCTAAAAATAGTTATTGAGTGAGCGACAGAAACCAGTCCTATAACACACTGATACATCCAAAAATTAGATAGAACTGCCATATATAACTCATGACTGATGTCAAAATAGTTGAAGAAATCAACTAATACAAGCACCATGTCATAATAGATAACAAGAGTACTGCCAAGCGGGACATTATACGCCCGTTTTGTATTTTTGAAGGGTTGGGGTAAGGATGGGGGTGAGGGTGAAAATTGTTTGGACCAACCCCATATTCGAACTTGACCTGTATTTTGTTCAAAAACAAAAAATTGAAAAGTTGAAATAAATCGGTCACGGCAAACTAAAGTTATCATCCGGAAACGAGAAGTTGGGCTAAATTCCCATAAATAAAGGGCCATAACTCTACTGCAAATGGACCGCTAGAAATGGAAATCGAACCCATCCTGTATTTTGTCATACTAAATCCACGTGCCAAATTTAACTCAGCTCAAACCATTACAACTAAAGTTATCGTCCGGAAATGAAATGTGTCCATGGACGGACAGACAGACAGACGGGTGGAGAGACCATTGACACAATACGTCCCATTTTTCAAACAGGCGTATAAAAACAACATCTGAAAAATTTGGTGTCAAGGCATTCGGCTTTAAATGAACAGAAACCAATTTTTTTTCAAAAATTGTATATTCAAAGGGCCATAACTCTGCAGCGGATGGACTGAGAAACACCAATATTGAACTTGACCTGTATTTTATTGCTACAAAGAACATCAGAAAGTTTGATGTCGATCCGGCAAGGTTTTCGACTTTAAATGAAGGAAAACTAATTTTTTTTGAAGGATTGTGTTTTCAAAGGGCCATAACTCTGCAGCAGATGAACTGAGAAACACCAATATCGAACTTGACCTGTATTTCATTGCTAAATACAACATTTGAAAAATTTGGTGTCAATCCGTCAAGGCGTTCAGCTTTAAATGAACGGAAAACAATTTTTTTAGAAAAATTGTGTTTTCAAAGGGCCATATCTCTGCAGCGGACGGACTGAGAAACACCAATATCGAACTTGACCTGTATTTCATTGCTATAAACAACATCTGAAAAATTTGGTGTTAATCCGTCAAGGCGTTCAGCTTTAAATGAACGGAAACCAATTTTTTAAGAAAACTTGTGTTTTCAAAAGGCCATATCTCTGCAGCAGATGGACTGAGAAACACCAATATCGAACTTGACATGTATTTTATTGCTAAAAACAACTTCTGAAAGTTTGATGTCGATCCGTCAAGGCGTTTGACTTTAAATGAACAGAAACCAAGTTGAGACAGACGGACAGACAGACAGACTGATAACATAATACAACCATTTTCAGGCCTGGCATTCTGAAAAATGCAGGAGGGCAAAAAATTGCTCTCCTCAATCAGCTTAGGAGAGCAATTAGCTTTACACAGCATTTTAAGTATCCAGTTGAACGAACTCATTGAAACTGAAACCAACAGACTATTACATCAGTGATTTTATTAACTTTACTAAGGTAAAGCGAAATCTTAGACATCTAGATGTCTCACTCAACAACCGAATACACACTTGACAAGACCTGTGAGTGTGAGAAGTTGGGGGGGGGGGGGGGGGGGGTGCGGGGTGGGTGGGGGGGGTTGAAGGCGGTAGTGGTAGGCGTAAGACTTTCTTGGACAACAGGTCTGCTTGAATCTACAGTCACATCCTGGTGCATGTGCTTCAAATGACAGGATAGTAGTAATGGTAGTATATTATAGTGTCAATATTCCTTGAATAATTACCCTTCAAACTGTGATGTCAGTTGTTGAAACCGACAAAAAAAAAAATATTGCTGTGACCCATTTTGCTTCAAATGATTGCAACTGTGTTTGGGTATGTACAAAGTACATACCCAAACACAGTTGCAGCCATTACCTTTTACCACTAAACCACTTTCAAAATGAAATTATGTGATGTTATGTGACCTCGAAGTTGAATTACATTTTTGCTTTACAACAAAAACTTAATGTGAGCATAATACATGTAATCTCAATCATCCCAGACCAAAATATTTAGGAGGGCAATTTTTCGCTCTCCTTAATTCTTTCAGGAGGGCAGTAAGGAGAGCTAAAAAATCGCTCTCCTGAAATTGCCAAGCCTGCGTTTTTATAAACGGGCGTATAAAAATTACCAATGCAGATAGAGGTTAAAAAGTGGTGAAAACAAATCCTAAACTGAATAGACTATGTCTTCTGAAGGGAATAGAAATTACTTCCCCCTCACTTAAATGATGGGGGGGGGGGGGGGGGGGGGGGGGGTGGCTCAGTTGGTAGAGGTGCAGGCTGCAAGCCGAGAGGTCCTCAGTTCTAATCCCACCTGCGGAAACAGAGTTGTGTCCTTGGGCAAGACACTTCACCCCCATTGCCCACGTGGGGGCATGGTGACATTGTGTACTAAGGCGTACTGCACGTTGATGGTGCACCTGTCTTCAAGCAATGTTAACCCTGATTGTGTGGAGTTGGTATGTTGGGGAGCAGACAGTTGCTCGCCGTTGCTTGGTGGTTCTCTCCGGCTTCCTCCACCCGTAAAACTGTCACGGTCATGGTTAGCCATTGTGCAGAAATATGTGACCTTAATCACCAATAAATATATATATTGAAATGATGTCTCAAATGGAAGTAAGAAAAATGAAAGTGTCAATGACACTGTAGCTCAACTTGTCAAGACAAAGACATGTACATGTATAGTATGTGACACAGCAATGACAAACATCTAGGTAATGACCTGATAACAAAGGTATTGTAACGGTCTGTACATAAATACTGACCGTTGCCTGTAACAAATGTATAGGTAAAGTATTGTAAAGGTGGGCTACAGTCAGATGCTAAACTAGAAAAGAAATCTTTGAGTCCCAGAGTGGGTCTGACTCAACCCCAAAATATTTGTTCTCATAGCGCAGTGATAACAAAGGCACCCCAAAACACACTCGTTCCTGTCCCAAGGTGAAAACAAAGGTACCCAAGAAGTTTTGTGAAGATCAGTTCATAAATACGAGCTGTATAGAACTTGTGACAAAAAACTGACTGGACCAAATTTTGGTACAAAATGGCCACTGGCAGCCATCTTGAATTTTGGACCGCACCCAGAAACACTCATTCTCGTCTCAAGGTGATAACAAAGGTACCCAAGAAGTTTTGTGAAGATCGGTTCATAAATACAGCCTCTACCCTGAGCCGTATTGACATGTGTGCTTACATTGTGTAAGTAGCACTGAATAAATCAAAGTTCATCTAATTTGCATAATTTTTGCACGAAAAAAAAAACCCTTCCAATATGTGATATATTCCATGTTACTAAACATTCAAACAAAAATTTATTCAAATCAAAACTTTTATACAGAAGTTCTGTACAAAAGACTGATTGCACTAATTTTGGTACAAAATGGCTGCTGGTGGCCATCTTGAATTTCGGACCACACCCCAAAACACTCGCTCTCATCCCACGGTGATAACAAAGGTACCCAAGAAGTTTCGTAAAGATTGGCTCATAAATATGGCCTCTAGTCTGAGCCGTATAGAAGTTGTGTACAAAAAACTGATTAGACCTAATTTCGGAACAAAATGGCCACTGGCAGCCATCTTGAATTTTAGACTGCACCCAGAAACACTCGTTCTCGTCCCAAGGTGATAACAAAGGTACCCAAGACATTTCGTGAAGATCAGTTCATAAATACAGACTCTAGCCCGAGCCGTATTGACATGTGTACTTACTGTGTGTAAGTCGCAATGAAAAAATCAAAGTTCATCTAATTTGCATAATTTCTGCACGAGAAAAAAACCCGTATTATATGTGATGTATCCCATGGTACTAAACATTCACACAAAAAATTATTCAAATCAGCGCTTTCATATGGAAGTTCTGTGCAAAAATCGGATTGCACCTAATTTTGTACAAAATGGCTGCCATCGGCCATCTTGAATTTCGGACCGGACCCAAAAACACTCGTTCTCGTCCCACAGTGGTACCAAAGGTACCCAAGAAGTTTCGTAAAGATCGGTTCATAAATACGGCCTCTAGCCCGAGCTGTATTGGCATTTGCACTTACAGTGCTGAAAGTAACACCAAAAAACATCAAAATTAGTCTAATTTGCACAATTTACGCACGAGAAAAAAAAACGTATTATATGTGATGTATCCCATGGTACTAAACATTCATACAAAAAATTATTCAAATCAGAGCTTTCATTTGGAAGTTCTGTACAAAAAACAGATTTCTGCATCGTCGGTACAAAATGGCAGCTGGTGGCCATCTTGAATTTTGGACTGCACCCAAAAACACTCGTTCTCGTCCCAGGGTCATAACAAAGGTACCCGAGAAGTTTCGTAAAGATCGGTTCATAAATACGGCCTCTAGCCCGAGCCGTATCCAATTGTTGACGTACGGACAGACGGACAGACGGCCAGACGGACGACGGCCATGACATAAGCTCAAATTTGGCTTCGCCAAAGTTGAGCTAAAAATGATGCAGGCAGGAGGGAACAAAAGACCCAGTAACTGAGGTAGCTGTGGCGGATGACAAACATCATTCTCCAGAAGAGAAGAATTTGCATGTCTCCGGAGAATGTCTATTAGGTAGTCCAAAGCCGTTACTGACGAATACACACATCAGTCGTGTGACAGCCCAAGGAGCCAGATTTAAACTGAATGCCATCGTTTTGAACTGATAAAAGAGTGTATCGGAACAAGAACCAAAGATACTTGCTAGAATAAGGATGAATTAGAACATGAAAGTAAGCATCCTTGGGGCCTATACTGGTAGCAAAGTTGTTCTCATGAATAGTGCTTCTTGTGGCTCTGAATGTTTCCATACTGAATTTTGGGGCTTTGATGGAAAGGTTGAAAAGATCTATGATTGATATGAATTGGTCATTCTTCTTTTGCACAAGAAAGACTCAGCTGTAAAACCCTGACAAATCTACATTGTTAATGACCTTAATTGCTTCTGTTGTTTAGGAGCATTGTTATCTCTGATTCTAATAGAGATGCTCAAGCTTGGTCTGTTATCTGTTGGAATAGCAGTAGGAACCTGACTGCAAGTAAGCGGGGGATTTTCTATAAAAGAAATGAGGAGACCTTACTCTACGAGCAGAAGCCACTATCAGGGCTTTGAAGAAAATGAGGGTACCAGAGCAAAAGCCAACATTCTCCTTGCACGTTTCATATATTTTTTTAATATAAAGTTGTTTTATTACAAATTATTGGAGAGTGTCCAAATATAATCTAGCCTTCAACCAGTTAAATGTATCATCAACTCACAACGCATTCATTTCTACTGTAATTTGAGTGATAGGGTCATTTTTGACAAGGCTTGTTCTACTCTATTTGGTGCACTGAAATCGAGGGATGCTCTATTGAGCTTTTAGTATAGCATCAAATGGAAAAATTGGAAACACCTGCAGAAATTAATGAAACCACTGAAAATTGAACACACCAGACCACTGGACAGTTGTTGTGGAGTGGTGATGAACTGCACAAAACTTTGTTGTCTATTGCATAATTTTGTGCCTGATCAGAGGGGAATTTTCCTCTGACAAATGAATGATGTCACGCATGTAGTCTGACTGTCCCAGCAATGGCAATGCTTAGATACAAAATAGTCTGAGCCATTTTTTGTTAACCATTTACCTAACAAATCTGCCATATCTGCACTCATGATATACAAAAATTGCTATTCAAATTTTATTTTTTCATTTCTCTACCCCAAAACATACCTCATGGCCTATTAATGAAACAAGCTTGATGAGCTTAGTCCAATAAGGACTAATAAGCAACGGTCAGAAGTAAAAAATTAAAAAATCTGATGTTTCAGAAAAATAATTTGTATTGTTGGCTTCAACTTGTGTTAAGTAAAGGGTTAAAGATGCAGTACATAAAACATTAATGGGCTATAGAAGTCATTTTTTTTTGGCATGTAATAACTCCCAATCCTTCAAAATGCATTTTTGGAAAAATTGCCTAAACGACCGTGGTGGAAGGGGGGGGGGGGGAGGTGGGGGGGGGGGGGGGGGGGTTTGGGGGGGTTGGGGGTGGAACCCATATTCAAACATGGCCTGTATTACTAGCTGGAAAATACACATATCAACTTTGGATGAAATCAAATAATCCAAACTGGAGTTATAGGTCGGAAACCAATTGTTTACGGACAAACGGACAGATGTACAGATGGGTGGATGGATGGACGGACAGACCATTTACATAATATGACCATTTTTACAAATGGGCGTATAAAAAAGTAATATCAAATTTGAAGAGAATAGCATAATTAGAACTAGATTTATCTTCTGGATAACATGGGGAGGAGGGAGGGGTGGATTGATTCCACACATCTCCCCCCGAAGTTTTGGAGACAGCATCAAAGTTCCTCACTCCCATTTCCTTCCAATCTGTATTACTTTTGTAAAACAACAGAAGTATGCTGCAGAAGGCATTTCTTTATATTTCAAACTGTGAAGCTCAGGTAATGAGAAAAAAAGCTGCATACAAGTAAAAGAAATCAGGTCTGTAAATACAATTATTAAAAGTTGTATTGATCATGCAAGAACAAAAAGTGACAAAGTATGTGTTAGAAGCCCAATTTCAAATTTAAAGAAATTAAATTTGAAAACCATTTTGAAAAGGGTTAAATTAACGCAAATATTAATTGAAACCACTGTACACAGCATCAGTAGACCTTGCCCCAAATGAAAAATGAAAGTGCCAATGACATTGTAGCTTAACTTGTCTGTGTGTTGTGTTTGATGAAAAGGATAATGTTCAATGTTTATGAAAGGATTATGAAATAAGACAAGAATTGTGATAATTGGGAATATGTTAATTTCTGTTCCCTGTATGCTGTGTTTTTAATAAAAATAATATGAGGTGTACACTGTACTAAAGGGTGGAGGGGTGGGTTAATATGACCTCACAGTTAATGTATGTGGCCCTCACAGTTAACGTATGTCAACGAAAGTTACCAAGTTACAGTGAAATTATTCCAAAACGAGTCATCCTATCAAGTTACATTGAAATCCCTTCATAAATATGGCCTGTAGACTGTGCTAAAGGTTTTCGGGCTTCAGGCCTGTGTAGCCATGACGGTTGACTGATTACTACTAAAAGGGGACGTCCTCATCTCGACATTATACTGAGTCATTCTACTAGGTTACAATGAAATCCCTTCATAAATACGACCTGTAGTCTGTACTAAAGTTTTTTTGGTTTTGGGCTCGGGAAGCCATCATGGTTGAATGATCGCGACCAAAAGTGGGCGTTGTCATCTGGGCATAATCTGGAGTGATCCTACGAAGTTACAATGAAACCCCTTCATATATATGACCTGTAGACTGTGCTCAAAGTTTTGGGGCTTCGAGCCTCTGAAGCAATCACAGTTGACCAAACACGACCAAAAGGGGATGTCATCATCTAGGCATTAAATGGAGTCAACCTAACAAGTTACAATGAAATCCTTCCATAAATATGACCTATAGACTATGCTAAAGGTTTTGGGGTTTTGGGCCCGGGCAGCCATCAAGGCTAAATGATCGCGACCAAAAGGGGATGTTCTCATCTAGACATTATTTGGAGTCATCCTACCAAGTTACATTGAAATCCCTTCATAAATATGACCTCTGGACCGTGATTAAGGTTTTCAGGCTTTGGGCCCCTGTAGCATCACAGTTGCCCAATTGCGTCCAAAAGGAGTCATTTTCATCTAGACATTATATGAAGTCAACCTACCATATTACAATGAAATCCTTTCATAAATATGACCTGTAGACAGTGCTATACGTTTTCCGGCTTTGGGCTCACGCAGCCATCATGGTTGAATGAGCACAACCAAAAGGGGACATTCTCATCTGGACATCATCTGGAGTGATCTTACAAAGTTACAATGAAATCCATTCATAAATATGACCTGTAGACTGTGCTCAAGGTTTTCAGGCTTCGGACCCCTGTAGGAGTCATAGTTGACCAATTATGACCAAAAGGGGATGTCATCATCTAGGCATTATATGGAGTCAACCTAACAAGTTACAATGAAATCCTTTCATAAATATGACTTACAGAGTATGCTAAAGGTTTTTGGGCTAAGGCTTCCACGTTTAGACAAAATTGTAAACGTTTAAATGACTGTCTGTAAACGAAACGGAAACGTTTACACGTATGTACTAACAATGCAAGTAGTCAATATTTGATAGAAGTGTGTAATAATACACAGTAAGTTCATCATATCTTTGCGTGCAGGGCATACAATTTATGTTATTGAGACAGCCGATTTACAGTTCGTCCAAAAATGACGTAGACGAACGATCACAGCTTGCAGATGCCGAAGGCAAAGTCGCTCGGTCTATGGGGGGGGGGGGGGGGAACTTCTGGGGGATTCTCCCCCAGGTAAATTTTGAAATTTATGGGGGTCTCTGAACTCATTCTGGTGGGTTCGGGGTGAAATTCCTTGTGTTTTTTCAAACAGTAATGTTGGAGCGAGTTGCCATGGCACACAATAGTGACAATACCGGACTTGAGAGTGGAATGCAATGTCGCAAAAACAAACCATGCAGGGGAATCCAAATTTTCAAACAACGCAAGTGCCAGTCTGTCTGTCAAACTCCATAAATCGATCCTAAGATCATCCCATGTGTGAATAATAACTTAATAATCCATGTCAGGTGAACAAAATCATCGAGAACAATTGTGTATCACTTTGGGAATATACATGTAAATCCGAATAAACTAAAACATCCCACACATGTTTCGAAGGAAACACAAAAGATAAGCACGTGCCATGCGGCTCACATGACTGTGTCACATATGATATCACATGATTTGAAGATGATTTCGTTCGGTTACTGTGGCGTTGGCGCCAGTCGGAACCAGTACACAGTTTTTCTGAAGCATTACCAAAATTTTGCATTGCAAAGTTGGAAATTTTTTTTTTGTTTCTTTGACTTTCTGCATTAATCTGCAATTTTGAAATTACTCTATTAAAACTTCATTCCATGTACACGTTTACCAGAACTGTAAACGTTTAATGCCCATAAACGAAACGTTCACGTTTACACGTGTAAACGTGGAAGCCTTATTTTGGGCTCAGGCAGCCATCAAGGCTGGATGATCGCGACCAAAATGGACTTTCTCATCTGGACATTATTTGGAGTCATCCTACCAAGGTACAATGAAATCCCTTCATAAATATGACTTGTAGACCGTGCTAAAGGTTTACAGGCTTCGGGCCCCTGTAGCCGTCACACTTGCCCAATCGTGTCCAAAAGGGGCTGTTCTCATCTATACATTATATGAAGTCAACCTACCAAGTTACAATGAAATCCCTTCATAAATATGGCCTGAAGACTGTGCTAAATGTTTTCGCGCTTCGGGCTCGGGCAGCCATCATGGATGAATGATCGCAACCAAAATGGCACATTCTCATCTGGGCATCATCTGGAGTGATCTTACAAAGTTACAATGAAATCCATTCATAAATTATGACCTGTAGACTGTGCTCAATATTTTCAGGCTTCGGCACCTGTAGCCATCACAGTTGACCAATCACGACCAAAAGGGGAGGTCATCATCTAGGCATTATATGGAGTCAACCTAACAAGTTTACAATGAAATCCTTCCATAAATATGACCTATAGACTATGCTAAATGGTTTTTGGGCTCGGGCAGCCATCAAGGCTGAATGATCGCGACCAAAAGGGGATGTTCTCATCTAGACATTATTTGGAGTCATCTACCAAGTTACATTGAAATCCCTTTCATAAATATTACCTCTGGACCGTGATTAACGTTTTCAGACTTCAGGCCCCTGTAGCCATCACAGTTGCCCAATTGCGTCCAAAAGGAGTCGTTTTCATCTAGACATTATATGAAGTCAACCTACCAAGATTACAATGAAATCCCTTCATAAATATGACTTGTAGACTGTGCTATACGTTTTCCGGCTTTGGGCTCAGGCAGCCATCATGGTTGCATGATCGCAACCAAAAGGGGACATTCTCATCTGGGCATCATGTGGAGTGATCCTACGAAGTTACAATGAAATCCCTTCATAAATATGACCTGTAGACTGTGCTCAAGGTTTTCGGGCTTCGGGCACCTGTAGCCATCACAGTTGACCAATCACTACAAAAAGAGGATGCCATCATCTAGGCATTATATGGAGTCAACCTAACAAGTTACAATGGAATTCTTCCATAAATATGACCTTTTGACTATGCTAAATGTTTTTGGGCTCGGGCAGCCATTAAGGCTGAATGACCACGATCAAAATGGGACGTTATCATCCAGACATTATTTGGAGTCATCCTACCACGGTGCAATGAAATCCCTTCATAAATATGACCTGTAGACTGTGCTAAAGGTTTTCGGGCTTCGGGCCCCTGTAGCCGTCACAGCTGCCCAATCAAGTCCAAAAGGGGACTTTCTCATCTAGACATTATATGAAGTCAACCTATCAAGTTACAATGAAATCCCACCATAAATATGACCTGTAGACTGTGCTAAAGGTTTTTGGGTTCTTGGGCTCGGGCAGTCATCATGGTTGACAGATCACGCCCCAATGGGGAAATTCTCATCTAGACATCATACGGAGTCATCCTACCAAGTTACAATGAATCCCTTCATAAATATGACCTGTAGACTGTGCTAAAGGTTTTCGGGCTTTGGGTCCCTGTAGCCGTCACAGTAGCCCAATCACATCCAAAAGGGGACTTTCTCATCTAGACATTATATGAAGTCAACCTATCAAGTTACAATGAAATTCCTTCATAAATACAACCTGTAGACTGTGCTAATGGTTTTGGGGTTTTGGGCTTGGGAAGCCCATACCGCCATAACCTGCATATGAAATTTCGTGACGATCAGACAAGAACTACTGGGTGTAGCCTGTACTTGAAGGTTGAATAAAAAACTTTAACCACAAACTTTAACCAAAACTCCTAATGTCAACTAAACAGGAAAAAAAACCAAAAAACACTTGAACCTTCAGTAAAAATCTTTAACCACAAACTTTAACCAAAACTCTAAATGTTAACAGACAGATGGATGGACAGACGGACAAAGGTCATGACTATAGCCCTCACTGTAAACAGTCGGGCTAAACAACTTTAACCTTGACAAAAAAACTTTAACCACAAACTTTAACCAAAACTCTAAATGTTAACGGACGGACAGATGGACAAAAGTCATGACTATATCCCAGACAGTAAACATTCAGGCTAAATCAGATTTGCAGCTCCCTCCTTAGTGATTCATCCAGTGTTATTTATCTTATCACTTGTTATCACTGTAGGAAATAGTTTGAGGGTCAAACTAAAAATCCTTTTCAAGAACGCTACTCGACACAAACTCGATATTAAACATAATTCACACATCACAGTAGCACAACATTTTAATCTACCTGGCCACTCTTTGGATGATCGAAATACATCCAACTGAACAATAACCAATTCAAGTCTGAGCACACAAATTTAGGAAAAAACAAAAAGCATTTTGGTACAACTCACTTCAAACCCTCTCGCCATTTGGCATTAACATGTCAGACAAATAAAATGAAAGAAGGTCCATCTCTCCCTTTAATATAACATACAACATAATTAATGGTGAAATTGTGACATTAGTAAAAGATAATTTCAATGTAATAAACTCTAAACTAGAGTGATGTCACGCATACGGCCCAGGAATGGCAATGTTTAGACACAAAATAGTCGGAGCCATTTTTTGTTAACTGTTTACCTAACGAATCTGCCATATCTCCACTTGTGATATACAAAATTTGCTATTCAAATTTTATTTTTTCATTTCTCTACTTCAAAACAAACCTCATGACCTATTAATGGAACAAACTTGATAAGCTTGTTCCAATAAGGAGTAATAAGCCATGGTCAAAAGTAAATATGAAAGTGTTAATGACACTGTAGCTCAACTTGTCAAGACAAAGACATGTACATGTATAGTATGTGACACAGCAATGACAAACATCTAGGTAATGACCTGATAACAAAGGTACATATAAAGTATTGTAATGGTCTGTACATAAATACTGAGCGTTGCCTGTAACAAATGTATAGGTAAAGTATTGTAAAGGTGGGTGACAGTCAGATGATAAACTAGAAAAAATCTTTTGAGTCCCACAGTGGGTCTGACTGAACCCCAAAATATTTGTTCTCATAGCACAGTGATAACAAAGGCACCCCAAAACACACTCATTCCTGTCCCAAGGTGAAAACAAAGGTACCAAAGAAGTTTTCGTGAAGATCAGTTCACAAATATGAGCTGTGTAGAAGTTGTGACAAAAAACTGATTGGACCTGATTTCGGTACAAAATGGCCACTGGCAGCCATCTTGAATTTTGGACCGCGCCCAGAAACACTCGTTCTCGTCCCAAGGTGATAACAAAGGTACCCAAGAAGTTTTGTGAAGATCGGTTCATAAATACAGCCTCTAGCCCGAGCCGTATTGACATGTGCACTTACAGAGTATAAGTAGCACTGAATAAATCAAAGTTCATCTAATTTGCATAATTTCTGCACGAGAAAAAAAAAACGTACTACATGTGATGTATTCCATGTTACTAAACATTCATACAAAAATTTATTCAAATCAGAACTTTCATACAGAAGTTCTGTACAAAAGACTGATTGCACTAATTTTGGTACAATATGGCTGCTGGTGGCCATCTTGAAATTCGGACCACACCCAAAAACACTCGTTCTCATCCCACGGTAATAACAAAGGTACCCAAGAAGTTTCGTAAAGATCGGTTCATAAATACGGCATCTAGCCTGAGCCGTATAGAAGTTGTGTACAAAAAACTAATTAGACCTCATTTCGATACAAAATGGCCACTGGCAGCCATCTTGAATTTCGGACCACACCCAGAAACACTCGTTCTCATCCCAAGGTGATAACAAAGGTACCCAAGACGTTTCGTGAAGATCGGTTCATAAATACAGACTCTAGCCCGAGCCGTATTGATATGTGTACTTACTGTGTGTAAGCAGCACTGAAAAAATCAAAGTTCATCTAAGTTGCATAATTTCTGCACGAGAAAAAAATCCGTATTACATGTGATGTATCCCATGGTACTAAACATTCACACAAAAAATTATTCAAATCAGCGCTTTCATATGGAAGTTCTGTGCAAAAATCTGATTGCACCAAATTTTGTACAAAATGGCTGCCATCGGCCATCTTGAATTTCGGACCGGACCCCAAAACACTCGTTCTCGTCCCACGGTGATAACAAAGGTACCCAAGAAGTTTCGTAAAGATCGGTTCATAAATACGGCCTCTAGCCCGAGCCGTATTGGCATTTGCACTTACAGTGCTGAAAGTAACACCAAAAAACATCAAAGTTAGTCTAATTTGCATAATTTACGCACGAGAAAAAAACCCGTATTATATGTGATGTATCCCATGGTACTAAACATTCATACAAAAAATTATTCAAATCAGAGCTTTCATATGGAAGTTCTGTACAAAAAACAGATTTCTGCATCGTCGGTACAAAATGGCAGCTGGCAGCCATCTTGAATTTCGGACCGCACCCAAAAACACTCGTTCTCGTCCCACAGTCATAACAAAGGTACCCAAGAAGTTTCGTAAAGATCGGCTCATAAATACGACCTCTAGCCCGAGCTGTATCCAATTGATGACGGACAGACGGACGACGGGCCATGGCATAAGCTCAAATTTGGCTTCGCCAAAGTTGAGCTAAAAAAATGAAAAATGAAAAAATCTGAGGTTTCAGAAAAATAATTTGAACTGTTGGCTTCAATTTGTGTAAGGTAAAGGATTAAAGATGCAGTACATAAAGCAATGTTGGGCTATATCAGTCAATTTTCTTTTTTGCATGTAATAACTCCCAATCCTTCAAAATGCATTTTGGGAATAATTGCCTAAGTGACAATTTGTGTTTGTGTGTGTGGTGTGGTGTGTGTGTGTGTGTGTGTGTGTGTGTGTGTGTGTGTGTGTGTGTGTGTGTGGGGGGGGGGGGGGGGGGGTGGCAGTTGTGGAACCTATATTGAAACCTGGCCTGTATTACTAGCTGGAAAATACACATAACAACTTTGGTTGAAATCAAATAATCGAAACTGGAGTTATCAGTCAGAAACCAATTGTTCACAGACAGATGGATGGACCGACAGATGGACGGACGAAAGTCATGACTATAGCCCTGACTATAAACAGTCAGGCTAAAATGCATTTTGTACCAAAGAAAAAATATTGTATGAATGGCCCTGGGTGAGGAGGAGGTGGGGGTGGGGATGAGGGGTGGGGGAGAGTGGGGGTGTGTTTGGGGAGTCCATTTTTTTTTTCACATGTGGTCAGTCTAAATCCTGCAGAATGCATTTTGAGCAGAGAAAAAAAAAATACCTAACTGGCACCATGGGGGTGGGTGGGTGGGGGGGGGGGGGTGATGGTGTTTGTCTGGGTTTTTAACCACAAACATTAACAAAAACTGTAAAAAAGCATTTTTGACAAAAGAAAAAAAAAGTGCCTAATTGGGGGATGTGGGGGGGGGGGGGGGGGAGGGGAGTTTAAAAAAAGGTTCCGCATGTAGTGACTGTAAATAGTTCAAAATGCATATTGGAGGAAAATAAAAAAAAAAATGCCTAATTGGGGGGGGGGGGGGGGAGGGAGGGGGCAGGTGAGGGGGGGGGGGGGGGGCTGTGGTGTTTGGGTTTTTAACCAAAACTGTAAACAAGCATTTTTGACTAAAGAAAAAAAAGTGCCTAATTGGCCCCTGGCAGGGGGGGGGGGGGGGAGGGATGGGGGGGGGGGGGGTAAGTTTAAAAAAAGGTTCCACATATAGTGACTGTAAATAGTTCAAAATGCATAATGGAGAAAAGAAGAGGAAAAAAGCCTAATGGGGGGGGGGGTGGGGTGGGGTGGGGGTGGGGGGGTTAGGGGGTGATGGTGTTTGTGTGGGTTTTTAACCACAAACTTGGAGTCAACCTATCAAGTTACAACAAAATCCCTCCATAAATATGACCTGTAGACTGTGCTAAAGGTTTTCGGGCTTCGGGCCCCTGTTGCCGTCACAGTTGCCCAAAAGGGGACGTTCTCAGCTAGACATTATATGAAGTCAACCTATCAAGGTACAAAGAAATCCCTCCATAAATATGACGTGTAGACTGTGCTAAAGGTTTTCGGGCTTTGGGCTCGGGCAGCCATCATGGAGAATGAATGATCGCAACCAAAAGGGGACATTCTCATCTGGGCATCATGTGGATTGATCGTACAAAGCTACAATGAAATCCCTTCATAAATATGACGTGTAGACTGTACTGAAGGTTTTCGGGCTTCGGGCACCTGTAGCCGTCACAGTTGCCCAATCACGTCCAAAAGGGGACTTTCTCATGTAGAAAATATATGAAGTCAACCTATGAAGTTACAATGAAATCGCTCCATAAATATGACCTGTAGACTGTGCTAAAGGTTTTTGGGTTTTGGGCTCGGGCAGTCGTGACGGTTGATAGATCACGCCCAAATGGGAAATTCTCATGTAGACTCATATGGAGTCATTGTATCAAGTTACAATGAAATCCGTCCATATTAAACATGACCTGCAGACTGTGCTAATAGTTTTTGGGTTTCGGGCTTGGGCAGCCATCACGGTTGACAGATCATGCCCAAACGGGGACGTTCTCATCTAAGCATTATACAGAGGCATTCTATGAAGTTGCAATGAAATCACTTCATAAATACAACCTGTAGACTGTGCTAATGGTTTTCGGGTTTTGGGCTCGGGCAGCCATACCGGTTGACCGATCACGACCGAAAGGGGACATTCTCATGTAGACATGACCTAAAACCTGCATATGAAATTTCGTGATGATCAGACAAGAAATACTGGGCATAGTCTGTACTTGAAGGCTGAACAAAAAACTTTAACCACAAACTTTAACCAAAACTCCAAATGTCAACTAAACAGGAATAAGAAAAAAAAAAAAAACCACTTGAACCTTCAGTAAAAAACTTTAACCACAAACTTTAACCAAAAACTCTAAATGTTAACAGACGGACAGACGGTCGGACGGACGGACAAAAGTCATTACTATACCCCTTACTGTAAACAGTCAGGCTAATTAAAAGAATGGCTAAATCTTTGACCAGTAATTGCTTATAGATGAAAGTGTCAATGACACTGTAGCTTAACTTGTGTGTTGTGTTTGATGAAAAGGATAATGTTCAATGTTTATGAAAGGATTATGAAATAAGACAAGAATTGTGATAACTGGAAATATGTTCATTTCTGTTCCCTCTATGCTATGTTTTTGATAAAAAATAATATGAGGTGTACACTGTACTAAAGAGCTGAGGGGTGGGTTAATATGACCTCACAGTTAATGTATGTGGCCCTCACAACTAACATATATCAATGAAAGTTACCAAGTTACAGTGAAATTATTCCAAAACGAGTCATCCTATCAAGTTACATTGAAATCCCTTCATAAATATGGCCTGTAGACTGTGCTAAAGGTTTTCGGGCTTCTGACCCCTGTAGCCGTCAGTTTCCCAATTGCGTCCAAAGGGGACGTTCTCATCTAGACATTATATGAAGTCAACCTACCAAGTTACAATGAAATCCCTTCATAAATATGACCTGTAGACTGTGCTAAAGGTTTTTGGGCTTTGGGCTCGGGCAGCCATCATGGTTGAATGATCGCAAACAAAAGGGGACATTCTCATCTGGGCATCATCTGGAGTGATCCTATGAAGTTACAATGAAATCCCTTCATAAATATGACCTGTTCTCATCTAGACATTATTTGGAGTCATTCTACCAAGCTACAATGAAATCCCTTCAAAATTATGACCTGTAGACTGTTCTAAAGGTTTTCGGGCTTCGGGCCCCTGTAGCCATCACAGCTGCCCAATAGAGTCCAAAATGGGACATTCTCATCTAGACATTATATGAAGTCAACCTACCAAGTTACAATGAAATCCCTTCATAAATATGACCTGTAGACTGTGCTAAAGGTCTTCGGGCTTCAGACTCGGGCAGTGGAAACCAAGGGGACGATTCATCCCTATTCTATTCCCAATGCAATGCCGTTTCCATTCACTATTTTCATCCCTATTCTATTCCCAATGCAATGCCGTTTCCATTCACTATTTACCTATCACCGCTCGAGTTTGGCATTATTTCTGTCTATTTGATGAACTGTTCAGCTTTAAATATTCGCACATTCATAAGGGACAGAAAGTTTTGAATTAAACTGCTTATTTTAGACCGTCCCGGCAGAAACTGACAACTCGAACGGGTGGCAAAAAAGCAGTCATCGGGCTAATTTGACGTTCAAATTGAACACATACAATGTATATATGCCAATTATGTCCCGACTATGCAGGGCAGCAACTTGAAATTCTCAGAATGTTTTCTACTGTCTCTGCCCGACAGTTTAGTATCTGTGTCAAGTGCCGAGACCGTGTGAAAATACCATGGATCAGGTGGAAACCGAGGGCACAATTCGTCCCTACCTTATTCTTAATTCAACGACTTTTCCATTCATTACTTACCTGTCACCGGCTGAGTTAGGTATTATATTTGTCTATTTGATGAACTTTTCAACCTTAACTATTTGCGTCTTCATGTAGCACCACTGAAAGGCCACTGCACAGTTACCAATATATTCAGGGATTGATTTTACGAAAGTAACAATTATTCCGACTATACCCACATGGGAACTCCTAAATATGGTAACGGTTAAACTTTTGATAACAACGTATAAAAGAGAAGTTGTCATGCTATTCTTGCTGCATGCAGGCATAGAAAATATTCAGCACTCAATGAATTAGGAATGGAGTAAATTGTCACTTAAACCTACAAAATTCTGAAATGAAAGTGTCAATGACACTGTAGCTCAATTTGACAAACTTGAACTTGTTAAGTTATAAATGAAATGGCAAAATTGAAGATCCTTGGTACCAATGTCATTTGATGAAATTTCAACATAACAGCATTGTGTGTGCACACTTCAGAATAATCCATGCATTTTTAAATGTAACCTGTAAGACTGGTTAAAGGAAGAATGCTGATACACAAATACAGTATGTTCAGAGGTTATTGTAAATGGCAACTTTTTTCTCAGAAATGAATGCTAATGTCATTGACACTTTCATTTCAGAATTTCATAGGTTTAAGTGACAATTTACTCCATTCCTAATTCATTGAGTGCTGAATATTTTCTTGTTGACAGAACGTTGATCCGAAGATAGACTTTCATAGGCAATACGTATTGACAGCTGAATCCATCTAGCAATAGAATGAACAGATATATCCTTTCTGTTAGGAATCAGGGATAGAATCTTTTTCTTCCCTTTCTAATAAAACTCGATCGACGTTTATAAATGCACATTGCTCTAGCTGGACATAGCAAAGGTCTACGGTTGTCCGATGACGGTAAAGCCTTAATGATAATAGGGTACGGCCGCTTATCCGGAATCTGATTCTTAGCTAAGAATCCCACTTCCGTAGTGAGAGTAGCAATATTACCCACACTATGGTAATGGGAATCATCAACAGATAATGCATGCAGTTCACTCACTCTTCTGGCAGATGCAAAGGCTAAGAGAAAGGCCGTTTTATAGGTCAAGAATTTGAACTCTACATCATCTAACGGCTGAAACAGTGCTTCTTGAAGCTTCAACAGAACCCAAGCCAAATTCCATTTAGGAATTAATCTGAGGGTTCTAGGTCTATTAATAGAGAACTTTCTAACTAGCTTGGATAAAGAAGAATCTGATCCAATAGCCAAGTTATCATGATGAGCATAAGTGTCTGATAACATAGACCTACAGCCTTTAATACGTCAAACAAGTAGACCAGGAAATTGGCAATCTGGGGAATGGACGAATTGTAAATGTCTACAGACTGGTCTGAACACCTGTGGAAGAAAACCCTCCACTTCGCTTCATAATTCAACAAAGAGGAGGTCCTCCTATAGTTAGAAATTGTGTCCACTGCTCATCCTGTAAAATGTTTTCGTGCAAGAAGGACCGCACAACGGAAATACATGAAGGCTGAGACCTTCCGGGTTGTGATGCAGTGCGGTGGACTTCCCCTGATATAGAAGGTTCTTTCGAGGAGGAAGCTTCCGGGGAATGTCCCATAACAGACACCTGAGAAGATTGATCCAGGGTTTCTGTGACGACAGAGGTGTAACTAGCAGGATTTTGCAGTGACACTGTTTGATTTTTAACAGAATCTTCTGAATCAATGGAGCAGGAGGATATGAATATCCTATCATTCCATCTCATGAGATCGATAGAGCGTCTACTGTGTACGTTCAATGATCTGGGCATGGCGACACAAATGTCGGTAATTGATTGTTCAGGTATGTCACAAAAAGATCTATCATGGGACGATCCCACTGGTAACATATCTGACTGAATACTCGCTTGTTGCGAGTCCACTCCGATGGTAACAGGTGACCTTTTCTCGAGAGCGAGTCTGCTAGTACGTTCAGACGACCCGGTATATGAAGAACTGAGAGATGAACATGATGACTCAGAGCAAATAGGAGAATCTTCTCCGTTAATTCGCATAACGGAATCGAATGAGTACCTCCCTGGTTCCTGAGATAAGCCACTACCGTCGAGTTGTCTGACAGAATCTGAACATGGACATTCGCTACTTGAACAATCCAATGTTGTAGTGCTAGCCAGATAGACATCATCTCCTTGATGTTTATGTGCTTCTCTAGGAACCGAGGGTCCCAAAGACCCTGACACTTCAAGTCTGAGGGACTTAGGGACACACCCCAGCCCATCAGACTCGCATCCGTCATAATCGTGAAGACCGGATCCGTCAGTTGAAATGGAACTCCCTGAGTCAGCCACTGGCGATCCTCCCAAATCTGAACCTTTTGTTTTACTACGTCTGTTAAAATAATCTACGTTTCCAGCGAATGCGTCTTCACACTCCAGTTCTGAGTAAAGAAAATCTGGAGGGGACATGTGCACAGGTGGCCCAACGGAATAAGATCTGCAGCCGCTCTGCACAGCCCCATCAGTTGCATAAACTCCCTTGCAGTCACTGCGAAGAGTTCAGACAAAAGCGAGCATAACAACTGACTAATTTAGCTCTGGGTAATGGCAGACGAACCAGATTCTTGTGAGTCTCGAAGCTCATTCCCAAGTGAATGAAGGACTTGGACGGAGCTAGATCCGACTTTTTGTCATTTACTATGAAACCGAGACGTCGGAACAACTGAAGCAGACTCTGAACATCGTTCATGAAGAATAATTCTGTCGCCGTATCTCTGAAGAATGTCGTCCAAGTAAGCCAACGTTACCACTGTCAAATGAGCTCGGAAGTATGACATTACTGAGTTCATTATTAGAGTGAAAGCCTAAGGGGCCAGGTTCAGACCGAAGCACATCGCTCTGAACTAATAAACCTCTCCTTGCACAGCATAACGCAGGTACTTTCTGAATGCCGGATGTACCAGGACATGAAAGTACATGTCCTTTAGATCAATGCTTGCCACATAGTCCACTCGAATGCTCACTCTTACCGACTGAATAGAACTTTGGAGCTATGATCAATTTGTTTATCCAGCACAAGTCAATTAACAGTCAAAACGAGCCATCTGGCTTCGGTACGAGAAACAGGTGACTGTAAAAACCTGGATAATTTTGATTCTCGATGACCTCTATTGCTTTCTTTGATAGGATAGCCTGTACCTCAGCAAGGATAGACTCTCTTTTGGAAGAATTCGCCGGAAGGAGAGACTCTCTTTTGGAAGAATTCGCCAGAAGATTTGTCCAACGCGGACTTCTTGTAAGTGGGGGCTTTGCTCGGAATGACAGCCGCAGGCCTGCCAAGACTACATTTCTCACTCACTGATCTTCCGTAATTCCCATCCAGTTTTTCGAGAAGTTTGATAACCTTCTGCCAACTGGAAAGCAACAGAGGTCTGGACCATTACCTGTACGACTTGTGAGGCTTGAGGGAGGAGAAACTATGTCCTCCTCGTGAAGAACCTCTTACTATCGGCCTAGGGGCATCTGACTTATAGTCTTGATAAGACTTGCACCACTTTCCTGAGTGGCTATATTGACGACCTCCGGAGTAACTGTAAGAGGGTTTCCTAGACCCTCGTGAGGAGCTCCCTTTCGATGATTGGGAACGACCTCGCCTAGTCCGGCCAGCTGATGCATGTTGTTGAAATGCTGATCTCAGTAGCAGTGTGCTGGATGCTTTTTTGGTAGCTTGTTCATAGACTAAGGAAAGCTTATCATCAAACAGTGTGTGTCCAGAGACCGGAGTGACTCGGAGAGAGCTTTTCACCATGTCATCGATAATTGATGACGACGAAAGGGCTGCATCACGTCTAACCAACTCCAAATTTGCCACTGAAAGGGCGGAGTGGTACATGGCATACATGACTGCCCTGAAAAGAACTCTTAGCGAGGAACTAACATCCTCAAATTCCTTTCCATTTAGATGCTGCTCCAGAGCCCTGGTGATATGATCTGCGTAGAGCATAGCATCCAGAATCGCTCTATTAGATAAAATCGCTCTATTAGATAAAATAGAAGATTCCATCACATCTGAGCGTAAATTGAATGATGTAGGCGAGGATATATCCAATTCCCCAGCCTGCTTATCCAGATGCAGAGGAGCTCTCTGAACAGCTTCTCCAACCGTTTTAAAATAACGTGATCCAGGAAATAGAAGATTCCATCACATCTGAGCGTAAATTGAACGATGTAGGCGAGGATATATCCAATTCCCCAGCCTGCTTATCCAGATGCAGAGGAGCTCTCTGAACAGCTTCTCCAACCGTTTTAAAATAACGTGATCCAGGAAACGGTATACTGATTGAAGATGCAGATAAGAAACCGTCTTTCTCTTTTCGAACTTCCTAGGTTGAATATGGTGCAGTTAATATGGGCCGAAGGCCTCCGACACTTGCCAAGATAGTCCCGGAAAGGAAAGAACATCATCTTTCCTTCGCACGACATCTCTGTCTAGGGATGACAGCGGTTCTACCTAGTAGATGCAGCTTGCTGATCAGGAGGAACAAGGTCAGGATAGTATTGATGAATGAAATTCATCGCTACCTTATGTTGTTCCGAAAGGGAAGGGTAAGCCTCCTCCTTTTCCCTTTCACCATCCGACTGATTCAGCTGAGAATTTCGGTCAACAGCATCTGAATGTACAGATGACCGAACTGACCCAGCACCATCCGACAGCTGACCACCGGAATCTGCAGAAGGCTGCCCTTGCACTTGCAAACAGCGGTTTTGTTTTCTCCTGGGCTGGAGATCCGGACGTAGATCTCTTCTCCGAACGTCCCAATGAATGAAGCCTCGGATCACTAGCTACTGGAGGGCCCGACTTCACAGGCGAAGACTGGGAATGTCTTAGCATGGATGCCCGATATCCGAAGTCGGGTAGCTAGTGTGTGGTCATGTGTGCTTATCTGAACCTGAGGAAGAAGCCGTAACTGTAGCCGACCCCGGCTGCAGTTTAGACGGAGCATCCCGAGCAGCGAGTGTGGACGTTAGCTCCCACTCGGAGAAGTTTCTCAAAACATTTGGCCACAAATGTTTTGCTGGGTTAGAGAAGGCTCTCTGGCTCTATCAGACCTCACCGAGCTTCCCAAAGAGAAACTTGCAGGCTTCTTCCCTTTTGCCATCGTCGCCGGGTGAGCTTTAGTTTTTGAGGTGCTCGCTCTACCCGATTCTACACTTCCCTCGACCGCAACAGACTTACCCGGTGTTATGACTCCCACTGTCGGGTTGGCCGCTTCACCGGTCAAACTGGCTGCTGGAATAAGAGGCCTTATTCCTTGTTTAATATTCAGGAGCACTTTAGCAGCCAGTTCTATTTGCTCATCAGAGCGCGATGACAGCAGCACACTTTGGATGGGTGTCGCAATATCATCACCATGTTCTTGTTCCTCTGAAATAGAAACTGAAAAACTCGAATTATCCTGCGGTGACAGCTCTGGTATTGGAACTTCACCGCTGATGACGTACCGCAACATCCGTCTCCAACATCTGGCATCCCAATGTACACAAGTAGGACAAGAATCTGTAGGAATGTGTCGACTACAGGCAGGACAACAAGCATGCAAATCCAAGGTAAACTTCCTCGCCTTGCATTTAGAGCAGTAAGCTTTCATAATTAATTACAATCAAAAACAGAGTTGATAGCACTCCTACAAATTCAACAACAAAAATACATGATAAGGATACATGATAAGAGCAATCAAATTAATTTCGAAACAATTACAAAAAAAAATTTTGAAACATTTTTGTTGTTGAAAATGCCTAAGTTCCCAAAGGGAACATCTTGAGCACAAGGGCATCCTGATAGAGCCTAAGTGTGGACAAATGCCAATATTTTTTAGCTACACTACCAGAATCATAATCAATGTATCCTACAATAATTCTGAAGTATTATAATACTAAATACTATATGTTAAGGGCGTTGCCAAATGTGAACGTCTACAGAAAAAAATGGAAACAAGACAACAGGCACACAAAAAGGCCCAGTCAGTAACTGATTTAAATGCTACCAGATGCAAAGCTAGGACTTCATACGAAGAAAAAACGATACAATGGATAGAAGATGCAAGACCAAAACGACCCAACACCCCTAGGGTGAGGACGTAACCATGGGGATAAACAATAAACATTCTGTAAAACACGTTAAATTCCCAAGAAATTGAATAAAAAATTTAAATAAAAACAGCCAAAAAGCTTAGGAGTTTAACAGGAGGATTCATGGAAGGACAGGGAAGGAACACTTAACAAAAAGTAGGTAAATCATTAGCAAGAATGATGACGTCAGGCGCATGTCCCGAAAATGGGAAACATGAAATAATTTTTATAATTATTGTAAAGTTACAGCCCTGAACGTCTCAAACCACCGTTGTTCACATCCATCATCCATTTATAGCTTTGAATCCATCAATTCTTTGATTGATTTGTGTCTGACGTCCTCAAAAAAGAGATTTAAAGCACAGATGTCAGCTCATTGTTTACTGAATTAGGGCCAAACAAAGAAATGATGCTTGGCGCCAATTCCAGTACCTTCCTGGTTACCGTGCATGTGCAGTAAACAAAAGTATGGAGGACCAGATAGGACTTCAATTTTTCAATTTTGAATGCAAATTTTGAGGATTGAGGGGGGTCAAAATTGTGCTTGGCCCTGGATTTTATCGAGTTTGCACCAGCTAAGCCTGGGCCATTGGTTGTAGTATAAAAATATGAAGATTCAATGAAATTTGAACAGCACTTTTTTGTGTTGAAGGGTTATGGTTGATACGTTAGGTAAAAGGTTAATATGGTTTTTTAAGTATGAAATTTTTGTCTTCATTTTTTTGATGAGAGACTAAACAAAAAGACAAAGTTTTTTAACACACATTAACCTCAGACAGGCTGAGATAAAAAATACTTGTGAAATATGAACAACCAGGTCTAGCAATTTTCCTAAGCCATGTTGATAGGATGAGATAAAAAATAGGCTGATGAAATCGTCAGATGTGTACCCATACGCGCAGCTGTATGACGGAGGGCCACCACGGATGCCGACATTATGTACACCATACATGGTATGGGTACGTATAGAACTGGATTGGAGGAGTGTCTAATTTGATAGATAAAGGGTTAATATCTCCGGATCAAATTATCAGATTTACATAAAAAGCTATACAGCACAGCACATCAGTAACCTGAATAAATATATGAAGTAACATGACAATCGGATTGATATTTTTTGAGTTATCGAATGCCAAAGGGATTGGAGGAATTTTCAATTTGAAGGATAAAGGGTCAATATCTCAGGATCAAATTATCAGATTTACACCAAAAACTATACAGCTTGGCACATCAGTAACCTGAACACAAATATAAAGTAACTCGACAATCCAAGCAATATTTTTCAAGTTATCGAATGCCAAAGGGATTGGAGGAATTTTCAATTTGAAGGATAAAGGGTTAATATCTCAGGATCAAAATAACAGATTTACACCAAAAACTATACAGCTTGGTACATCAGTAACCTGAACACAAATATAAAGTAACTTGACAATCCAAGCAATATTTTTCAAGTTATCGAATGCCAAAGGGATTGGAGGAATTTTCAATTTGAAGGATAAAGGGGTAATATCTCGGGATCAAATCATCAGATTTACACCAAAAACTATATAGCTCGGCAAATCAGTAACCTGAACACAAATATAAAGTAACTAGACAATCCAAGCAATATTTTTCAAGTTATCGAATGCCAAAGGGATTGGAGGAATTTTAAATTTGAAGGATAAAGCGTTAACATCTCAGGATCAAATTGTCAGATCAGATTTACACCAAAAACTATACAGCTCATCACATCAGTAACCTGAACACAAATATAAAGTAACTTGACAATCCAAATAATATTTTTCAAGTTATTGAATGCCAAAGAAATGGATACGGCCGCCGGACGGACAGATGGACAGATGGACAGACGGACAAAGGATGGACGAACGACGGATGGTCACCCCGGATGCCGGCATTATGTGTACCATACATAGTATGGGTACACATAAAAAGTGAGAATAAATAATCTTTTTACCTGTTTTGCAAGTTTTCTCTTGGAACCTCTATTTTGTTTTCACAAGCTTCATATAAATTCAGCAAGTGCTGAAAAAAATAATTTAAGAAGTCATTAATTTACTAAAAAATCTAATTTTTCTAGTAAAATTTCTTTCTTCTCATTCCTACCAAAAGTACAGAGGAGCCCTGCTATTGAATAGACACTTTGCCAATGAAAAATATCCAGGTAGCAGGAGTATTTAATTAACAGAAATGGTCTTATTTTCCTGGATTATTGGCTGGGATTATAGCAATAAACTGAGCATGTATTCTATTATTTCTTGTTTGACAGAGCTCACCGAGCACTGTCAAACAAGATTTTACATATTTATTTATTTATTGGGGTTTGATGACACTTACGACAGCCAGGGTCACCTCGTGTCAGACAGTTTTAAGAGTGAAGGAAGCTGGAGTACCCGGAGAGAACCACCAAGCAACTCTCTAACTCCACAACGTACTGACTCCACACAAGCAGGGTTAGCATTGGCTGAAGACAAGTACACCATCGACATGCAGTACACCTTAGTACACAGCACCACTGTGCCCCCCAAGTGGGCAATTGGGATTAAGTGCCTTGTCCAGAGACACAATGCAGTTACCCCTGGCGGGGATCGAACTGTGAACCTTTTGGTCTGAAGCCCAATGCTGTAACCACTGAGCTACCATGCTCCCTGTCAAACAAGATATAACAGATTGAAAATACTTATATTGGATTATTGATGCCAAATGGGTCTATAAATATGGGAATTTAGGGTAATTCTTTAATAGATTATTTTTTATTCAATTAACATGAGAACACTCGGTTAACTACATGCAATTAACAGATCAGATTTGTAATGGAGGTATGGAAAGTTACACGTAATGTACCAATTTAGAAATGCCCTAAGAAACTGTCTTGTAGGGGACTATAATCGTCCAAAAAAAGACAGAATAAACCAAGGCCCTGAAAATCTCAAATTTTCAGTCAAATCAAAACTCAAATCAAATTAGGCAGAGAATTTCGAATTGAATCAAATCTCAAAGTTCTTAAAGTTGTAAATATTGCATCTTCTTATGACCGTACAAATTGCTAGTCTTCATTAACCCTTAGAGGCCTGGTCAATGAATTCACACCTCACCACAGCCTGTACACATCCAGTGGCACAGGCTAAATAAAAATTAATCTTTTGATTCTCAGGCACTAGACAGGCAGCAGTGCATTGGGTTTTTTTTCGGTCTACATTCATCATATTTATTTCGGAGGCAAAATTCAAAATGTATAAAACCATCACAGGATGTAAGTATAGTGGTATCACATGGCGATTTGCAATGCAATACATCGTATACATTGACACAGCATTGTTATTCTCCTTGCGAAATGTGACACGATTCTCATATGTATGAACAAAATAAATTCGAAAAACAATCACAAAGTGATTTTTTTATTTGGGTTGCTCTAGCGGATGTTTTCGTACCTGAACTCCAAACAGGTAGTATCTTAACCATAGAGCGACAAAATAAATATAAAAAAATGTCACTGATACTGTATCATTCAATATGAAGAGAAAATGTTTAAGAAGAAGTCCAAAGGTGTTTTGAAAAGCGTTTTAGCAAGGTTTGTCACTCAAAGGATGTTACTCTGGTGTCAGACATCACAGGAATATTTGCAGGTACTCTCAAAAACTGACATAGATTTCCAAGACAGAACAGCTGTTTTGAATCAAGTTTACACCTATAAACAAGATATTTATTGAAAAATTATAATAACTAGTTAGTTATAAATGATAATAGTGGGATATTTTATGGAAATTTCAGAAAAATGCAAGTTATTTTCTGAGAAATTCCAAGTAAATTAAAATTTGGGAACTGTGAGGATGCAAAACAATCTCGGAATGATTTTGTGATCGCGCTCTATCAAATGGAGATCAAAGAGTATTATTTATTAAAAAACCTCTTATTATTTTTTATCTCCATTTTAGTTTTTCTGTACAGTGGAGCCCACTTAATTGGATATCTCTTAATTGTATATCCCTGTTAATTGAATATAATTTTCAAACACTAAACCATTTACCATACCTTCAGTACAAATCTGATCTTTTAATTGCATATGGGTTGTAGAGTAAACTCCTGTTAATTGTATATAAATTTTTGTAATATGTCAAAAAAATTACTGTGACACGCGCCAAATTCCCCTTATTTATCAACCTTTTTGGCCTCACTACATCCAATACAGGCATTTATTCTATTATATGTTGTTTGACAGAGCTCTATGAGCTCTGTCAAACAAGATATAATAGAATAAATGCTCAGTTTACCCCAGACCACAGGAAACTGACCAAATCGCTGTTAATTGTATACTCCTGTTAATTGAATAATTTTCACTGGCAAAATGGATATTCACTTTAGAGGATTCTACTGTATTGATTTTGTGTTGTATGATAACTGTTACAATAAAAAATATCAGTGAAATCAACATGGAAGCTCTAGTATTTAATTTTAGGCTCTCACAACTGGATTTTAGGCATCGGCAACCATTCCATCAGGAATAAAAAAAAATAAAAATAAAAACCGCCCTCCCTCATTTGTTTTAAAAAAAATTGCCTGTGAATATAAGAATTAATATTTGTATTAATGGAAGTTTAAGCAGAAACAGGAATATGTTTCACTAATTAAACTGATCTTGTATGGTTTCCATGTATACCAGGCTAGTTAAAAGTAGCTGAGTTGCTTGATACCATGTATAGCCTCAAGAGCTATTTCTATAAGTTTAACTAAGTTCTGTGCAGATATTTTAATGTTAACTGGTTGAGAGCTAAATTATTTTTCAAAGTTGATTTGAAACATGGCTATTTGTTTTTTCAAAGATACCTTGCTACCAGCACTAGTCGCCTTAGTTTAGAGAGATTACATTCATAAATAATAATTTGGTTACAAATTATAGGAGAGTGCCAATAGCCACTCTCCAATAAATTGCAACCAAACAATTTGATATAAAAAAAAAATCGCGACATCGACGCCGTAGCTGCGACGGGTGGTGCAATCTCACAAAATTCTAAGTTCATCAAGGGCCATAACTCCAAGAAAAATATTTGGAACAACACATGCATTGAACAGTGGCTAGACATCAATAAGATACACTTACATGCCAAATATAAAGTCATTCCATCAAGTATTTCAAAAGTTATTGAGTTTTGAAACTCGTTGGTCACAGACAGACAGACAGACAGACCGACCGACAGACAGACAGACAGACCGACATTGCCACTTATTGAGCTGCTAGTCGCAGCTAAAAATTTCTTCTCCTGCTGATCAAACCCCAAACTAATGCATACAGTGTAAAGCCACTAAAGTGGTTTCCAGCACTTTTCAATAGAGCCTTGATAGTGGATTCTAGCACTCAACCAGTTAATACTGGGGTTTCCTTGGTTATTGAAATTTACCATTTGTTGCCTCCAAACTGACTCAGTCTTGCAGAATGGTATTTTTCTGCAGACCGGAACAATCCATCCATTGTCATGTGTTACTGGTGACATTCCCGAGTTGTGACATGGGTATTCCAGCTGAACGTTTCCAGGAAAATTAAAATTTTTTAGTAAATTTTGTTTCTTAACATACCTACCACAATTGTTTACAATTGGGCTGTAACGTAAGTGCAAGCCCTACTTCGGAACTAACTCAAGCTTTTAGAGAACTTTTCCAAACAAGCTGGAAAAGTAATAGAGTGTAAAAGCCCGAAAAAGATCGAAAAAAGGGTTGAGCGAGACCAGCGCTCGAAATTACAGGTACTCTCTCTGCACACCTCTTGCGTTTACCGAGCGCATGCGCAACAACCGTGATGTCAATTCCGTATTTCCGCCAACAAGAAGTTTGTGATTTAGCGGGGAGGCATCGATATCAAAGATTTCCCCAAGGAGGGTGGGCCTCCAGTAAACAATTGTGGAAGGTATGTTAAGAAACAAAATTTACTAAAAAATTTTAATTTCTTTTCAACCTACTCACAATTGTTTACAATTGGCTGAATAAACAATAGGAGGAGGTGAATCACATAACCAATACCAACAAGAGTAGCAGAAAGAAAAGCAAGGATGGCAGAGAACAATAGCAAAACCTGTAATGAAGATAGAGAGAAGGCACCTGAAAAGAACAAGGCTGAGCGAAGCACAACCTCGATAAAAACAATTTTAACGAGGGTGCACAACAGCCTGAGCAGCAACGAGAGGGCCTAAAGAATGAAGGTCCTCAGATTGCTGCTGAAGGTGGCGGAGATAAAAGGTGGAGAAGGTACAGGCATTCCTCCAGTAAGCCACATTCATAACATCCCGGAGCGAAGCAGAATTGGAGAACGCCCAGGATGTAGAAATGGCACGAACTTCATGAGCATTAAACTGGTTCGAAACAAGATCCGACGCAGACAAGAGGGAATAAGCCAGCTTGATTGCAAGACAGATCCACCTGAAAATAGAATGGGAAGAGATAGACTGCCTCTTAGGAATGAGAGACAGAAAGAATCTCTTACGACCCCCTCCGAATGAACTGACTGCGAGTAATGTAAGTCTTGATCGCACAAGCAGGACAAATAACAGGTCTCCGGCCATCGACAGCAGGGAGAGCCCGAATGCAGATGGGAAAAGGTACTGAATCAGGAAGTTGATTCTTAGCCAGAAAAGAGCAATCAGTAGTGAAGGTGACACTGTTAGCCTCATTTCTGAAGAAGGCAGAATCAACAGATAGCGCATGAAGCTCACTGACTCGTCGAGCAGAAGCAAACGCTAGAAGAAAAGCCGTCTTATAGGTGAGAAAACGCATATCGGTCTCACATAAAGGCTCGAATGGCACCCCCTCCAAACAATGCAACACCCATGCCAAGTTCCACTTGGGTGTAAGACGCAAAACTCGAGGCCTCTTCAAAGAAAAGTGCCAAACGAGTTTGGAAAGAAAAAGATTACGACCGATGCACTGCTTTCCCACATAAGAGAAAGTATCAGACAGCATAGACCGATAGCCCTTAATCGTAATAGGATGGAGGCCCTTGGAGTCAAAAAGATATACCAGAAAATCCGCAATTTGAGCAATTGACGGATCACGGTAATCCACATTGTGATCTGCACACCAGCGGCAGAAAACCTTCCACTTCGCAGCATAAGTCATGCCAGTGGAATGTCGCTGCGATGCAGAAATGCACTCCACTGTTCATCTCGAAAAGCTTCTATGTCGGAGACTGGACCTGATAAAAGACAGGCGTGAAGGGACAGGCTCGCCAGGTTGTTGTGATACTTCCTGGGATGACCCTGGGAAAGAAGATCGCGACGCAGAGGTAGACGAATCGGCCAATCTGCCAACAGAGGCCGCAGCAGATTGATCCACATCCTCTGTGGAGACAGAGGTGCGATCAGAATAATCCTGCAACTGCAAGCACGAATCTTCGCTAATACTTGAGGAAGAATCGGTGCAGGATCTGGACAAGGCGAGACAAAGGTCTCTACCTGATGATTCCAGCGAGTAGCGAAAAGGTCGACCTGAGGATGGCCCCCACTACTCACAAATTGCCTGAAACACCGACCGATGTAGCATCCATTCGGTTGGAAGGACACTGTCGCGTCAGGACAGGGAGTCTGCTAGGACGTTGAGACACCCGGGAATGTGTCGAATGGACACCCGAGTGTTCACATCCCGCGCCAACAGAAGAAGATCCCGAGACAGCCGATACATGGGAATCGAATATGTGCCTCCGTGATTCCGTATGTAGGCCACTACTGTCGAATTGTCTGAAAGAAGTAGGACAAAATGGTCCGACAAATGAGGGATCCAAAGCCGAAAACTCAACAGAAGAGCAAGGAGCTCCTTCTGGTTGATATGAAGGCCCACCTGCTCGCTGTCCCACTCTCCGTGAGTAGACAGACCAAGAGGATCCAACGTCGCACCCCAGCCCCGATCGCTGGCATCTGCAGTAAGGATGCGATCGGCCAAAGGAAGATCCAACGGAACACCCTGTGTCAGCCAGGAAATATCGGCCCAATGGTGGAGGTGACAAAGCAGAGACCAAGGAATAGTGAGTTCCAGGTCCAGCGGATCTACATTCGGACGCTAATGATTCAACAGGAAGTGTTGGAGAGGTCGGACAAACAAGCGACCGAGCGGAATGAGATCTGTCACCGAACCGCAAAGGCCCAGCATCCGAAGGAAAGTCCTTGTCGAGACCGAGGAAGACTGAAGCAGGTTCTGAGTCAAGGCAGAAAGAATCGTCGCCCGAGCATGGGGGACCGACACTACATCGTGAAGAGTGTCGAAATCCATCCCCAAATGACGGAATCGCTGAGAAGGAAGGAGATCTGACTTCTCGCGATTGACTCTGAAACCCAGTGACGCTAGCAGGCAAAGAAACTGCCAGATATCTAACTCCAGAACAGCAGCATCGTGGTGCCGTTGGAGGATGTCGTCCAGGTAGACTGACGAAGTCACAACCAACTAAGTACGGTGGAAAGCAAGCACATGTGACATCAGTCGGGTGAAGGCCCAAGGAGAAAGGTTCAAACCGAACGGGAGAGCTCTGAATTGATAAACTCAATCCCGAAACGAGAACCGAAGGTATTTCCGTGACGCCAGATGAATGAGTACATGGAAGTAGGCATCCTTCAGGTTGATACTGGCAGCAAAGTCGCCCTGATGAACTGAACGTCGAACCGACCGGAAAGTCTCCATACTGAAACGAGGAGCTATAATGTACTCGTTCAGGATACTCAGATCGATGACAGGCTGAAATTGGCCGTTTTTCTTCTGCACCAAGAAAAGTCTCGAGTAAAACCCCGGTGAAAGGGTGTTCCTAACCACTTCGATCACCCCTTTGGAGAGGAGATTGTCGATTTCCTGCACCAGAAGGTCCTGACGCAGAGAATCGGAAGGGACCTGAGTCGGGAGGGGCACCCGAGATAAACTGGGGTGCCGATGGAAGGACAGTCGCAGACCGGATTGAATGACATCGAGGACCCAAGGGTCCGACGTTATCTCTGTCCAACGGTCGTAAAACAGCGACAGCCTTCTCCCGACTGGAGGTGAATCGAGGTGATAACCTTCACTTGCGGCCTCGACGAGGCCCCCGAGAGGAGAAACCACCTCGGGAAGTGACCAGAGTCCTAAGACTTTCCTGCCTAAGGCTGCCAGCGAGCCTGGCCATGTCGGCGCTTCTTATGTGCAGAAGGAGCAGATGGAGCCGAAGGCGTAGCCGACGTCGCTGACGAGGCAGACGCAGCAGCACGCTTGGCGGGCCTGGAACGACCACCACCCGCAGCAGCAGGTTGGTCAAGCTGTCGCAGCAAAAGCTGGTCGTTTGAATGACGAAGAACTTCGCCACGAACAGCTTCCACGGAACCATGGAACAACTGAGGTCCCACCAAAGAGGCAGACCTCAGAACAGCACGTTGCTCGGAAGGAAGGGATGGAGAAGAATCCAACACTGCATCCCGGCGTGCCGCTCCAAATTAGCCGTGTTACAGGCATGAGCGTGTGTCAAGTTCATAAGAGCCTGTGACAAAACGTGAAAAGGTGCCTGAATGTCATCAAACTCCCCTGGTGGAAAAGAGCCAGAGCAGCGATGACATGGTCTGCGAGAGATAACATACCCAGCATCTTTCGGGACAGGCCCACCATAGATTCAACTACCGACATCGGGAGAACTGCCGACTTAGGCTTAGTTAACCCGAGAGAAGAAGAATCCTCATCCACAGTAGTCATCCCTTGGAAGACTGGTGGACAGACGGAATCGTAAACACGAAACCGTGATGGAGGCAGAAAGGCATCAGCTCTAGAAAAGAAGGAACCCTTGAGGGCCTTAGAATGCATTTTGGCATCTAAGCCCTGGAAGGACTCACAACCTGAGCCAATTGCAGAGGACGCAAAGCCCCAGAGCCAGAAGGCTCAACAGGGTCCACAGTGGACCGCAGCCGGATGGTCACAGATGGCTGGTCTGAAGGTTGAACTTCCGGCAATAAACCAAAGACGAAATCCAAAGCCTGCCCTAAGACTGACGAGGGGGGCCCATCACCTTCCAGATAATCGTCATCCTCCGTAGCAGAGGAGACGTAGCCCAACTCGGGCTGACCAGCAGAAACCTCCTGGGAAGACTGAGCAGTATCCAAGGGGCCAGGCGAGACATCTCGGCGACCACCCAAAGGAGGTTGTGCCTCAGGAGGCACAGGGAGGCCAACTTGAGGGTTGCCAGAAAGCAACGGGGTGAGCGCCAAAACGGCCCGACGCAGGTCACCCAGAGAATCCGTTGTTGCAGCAGCATCGCCTGACGGAGTGTCCTCTCAATGGACCCTTCTGGTAGAACCCAAATCCTCAGAAGAGACTGACGTCGAACGTCAGACAGAATAAGGATACGGTGAGAAGACACCGAAGGATAGTCCCGATTGTGACGCCCAGGGGCCATCACTGACCTCTGCGAAACAGAAGGTCCTGCCTGCAAATCCTCGAAAGAGACCGACAGCGCAAGTCGATCGGTAGCTGGACCTAGGACAAGGTGAGAAGACACCGGAGGATTGTCCCAAGAATGACAGGAACCTGTCATTGGCCTCTGTGCGGCAGACGGCCCCAACTGCCCATCCTCTAAGACCGACGGCAAGCATCGATTGACACCCAGACTCGGAGCACAGTGAGGAATCACCGGAAGAAAGGTTCCGAGAGTGACAGCTAACAGGGGCTGTCACTGAGCAATGTCGAAGAGCAGGCCCTGGATGCCAATGTCCCAACAACATCCTGCTGGGCGGCACACAAGCAGGGGAAGGAGGAACAATAAACGATTCACTCGAGGGATGAGGAATCGCTGCCAAAGCGACCGACCGGCTCAACCGACTAGGAGCAAACCTAGCCAGATGAGACAGAGCAGACAGCAAACCTGCACAGCCCCGCCGCGAGGCTAGGGGAGGCTGAGAGCACACCCATCCCCAGAGGAGATGGAAGAGCCACCATCAGACAGAATAGGATCTGTAGTAACAACTTCCTCAGCAACTGTCGATGGCGTAGGAGGCAGATCGGAGAGGGTCACCGAGCTGACCTCGGAGAAGCTCTCTACGAAAACAGACGCCTCAAGAGTGACATCAGAAGACAAAGAGACCACGGTCTCCACGTCAGGTATCACTGAACTAGCACCATCAACAGTTGCAGAGGAACTCGCCACAGAAGACAGATCAGAATCCTGTGTGACAGAGTCACCACGTCCACCAGCAGAAATGTCTGCTACGGCACGGCTACCCTTACCCCGAGAACGAGGGGTTCTAGCTCTGGAGAGAACCACCTTGTTAACAGAAGCCCAGAATTTAGAGGACCAAACCCCACAAATACCACATGATTGGGCCTGAGTGCAATTGTTGCAAGTGACACATGTGGAATGAGAGTCGTCCACATGCTTCACTTGCAAGCAAGAGGTACAAAGAATAGTCTTTGGCATTATATGAATGAAAATGGAATCAAGCTTCAAAGGAAAAACAAGATTAAGTGTGAAGAAACAAGCAATAATGATCAAAAATAACATTAATCAAAAACAATTTTGGATAGCTTGATAAAAGGATACAATCCACTTGCACACAATGAAATGCAGAGCACATGGAATAAGTTGTTCATGAAGAATAACAGCAAAGTAGCACGAGTCACAAAAATTTCCTACCATGTACAAATGGCGGAAATAAAAGGAATTGACGTCACGGTTGTTGCACATGCGCTCGGTAAACGCAACAGGTGTGCAGAGAGAGTACCTATAATTTCGAGCGCTGGTCTCGCTCGACCCTTTTTTCGACCTTTTTCGTGCCTTTGCACTCTATTACTTTTCCAACTTGTTTGGAAAAGTTCTCTAAAAGCTTGAGTTAGTTCCGAAGTAGGGCTTGCACTTACGTTACAGCCCAATTGTAAACAATTGTGAGTAGGTTGAAAAGAAACTACAAGGAGGTATGACCAAATATGGAAATGGGAATTGCAAAACTTCCTTGTATATACCAAGTCCCAGCTAGACCGAATCAGTCTCGCTCGTTTCTTTGAAATGCAGACATTCTGTTCAGTCTGTACAGTAACCACCCACCAGTCCCGCCAATACCCTTTCCTTCTTGCCCTTTCTGCCTTGTCCACGTTTTCTGTTTCTCTTGGGTACTTTATCTTGTGTTTTTGACATGCCTCACTGCGGCTCGGTTTGCTCCATGATCTGGCTGGCGGTTGCGATGCTGAAAATACTTTTGTGTTCTCAGCATAGTCTCCCCAATTCATTTCAGTTACCTAGACTGCAATACTAATCTTCACCCATGGTGGACTTTGCAACTAGGTACTAGTTCAATAACATGTCTTTGTGTGACACTGCAGTATTCATATCTCGGTCACACCTGTTGATATCACCACATCGTGGTGCTCTCCTAATTCTACGCTGTACTGTGAAGCAGACCAAATCACCTCAAAGGGCAAAAATGTTTGAATGTTTATATATGTACAGTTCATTTAAATAAATAGAAGAAAAAATATAATTCATACTACTGTGTTGTTTACTGCTTAAACAATTATTTAATTTTGTTTGGCCTTAGCAGTGATTTCTAGTCAAGTCTTGACTGGAAACTAATGCCTAGATAATTTGTCTATTGTTAGCAGGATTTCCTCATGATGGCATGTTGAGGGCACCTGTTCTGAGGTTGTAAAACTTGGAAATAGTCCTTCAAGGGTTAAAGTCCTGTATTCAATGGTGACCCATCTGTTTGGGTAAATCAATAAAAAAAAAAATCCAGTAAGAGGATCACAGATCCAGAAGTCGAGTTTTGACATTAAATTCTGAAGAAATAAGCTATTTGTAGCAACAGTGACCTTGGGGCCCCAGACTGAAATCGATACGTGTCTTCCCTTCCTATAGGGTAACCTGTGGTATAAGTTTGGTGAAGATACACGGAATAGAACTAAAGTTATTGCCTGCAAACCAATTTGTCACAAAATATTCTATTTATAGTAACAGTGACCTTGGAGTCCCAGACTCCGAAATCAATAGGTGTCTTCCCTTCCTATAGGGTAACCTCTGGTATAAGTTGGTAAAGGTGCGTCAAATAGAACTAAAGTTATTGCCCGGAAACCAATTTATCACAAAATATTCTATTTATAGTAACAGTGACCTTGACCCTGAAGTCCCAGACTCCAAGATCAATAGGTGTCTTCCCTTCCTATAGGGTAACCTCTGGTATAAGTTTGGTAAAGGTGCGTCAAATGGAATTAAAGTTATTGCCCGGAAACCAATTGTTTACGCCTGCCCGCCACTTCATCAAACTATAAGTCGAGTTTGACTTCGTCAAAACTTGACTAAAAAGTAAAATAATCCAGAATGGAATTGTAGTTTCGGAATCGGAACCTCTCTGAACACTTCTATCATCAGGTCTCAACAGTTAAAGATGAGACACTTAGGTAGAATGTTGAAAACATGTCAACGATTACAAATGAAAGTGTCAATGACACTGTAGCTTAACTTGACTGTGTGTTGTGTTTGATGAAATGGATAATGTTCAATGTTTATGAAAGGATTATGAAATATGACAAGAACTGTGATAATTGAGAATATGTTAATTTCTGTTCCCTGTATGCTATGTTTTCAATAAAAAAAATTTGAGGTGCAGACTGTACTAACAAATTGAGGGCTGGGTTAATGTGATGAATGTCAACCAAAGTTACCAAGTTACAGTGAAATTATTCCAAAACGAATCATTCTATCAAGTTATAGTAGAACCTCTTTTGAGAGACCGCCCTTTTTGCAAGACAAAAGTGGTCTTTCAAGAGAGGTGGCCTCTCACGAGAGGTTTGACATTTTTTGCATGTACAAAGGCAACTGGGATTGCCTGGGAACTAGTTATTCATGTACTTTTATTGGAAATAGGATGAAAATAAAAACACCTTTTTAGGCCATACAAAGTTGTCTGTTTCTCAGGCCACTTTTTCCAAAAAAGCATGCAGGCGGGCGGTCTTTTTTTTTTTAATTTTTATTTTCTCCCCGAGAGGTTGTTTGTGATAATTCGACCCCCACCCAAACGCCTGGTGAACCACGCGTAATTTCGCAAATATATTGGTTATTCACCATAGGGGTGTTGGGTCATAAATGAAGTAGGGTTTGAATGTTTGTTTTTTCAGTGAAACATGAAAATTATGACACAGGACGAAATGCCTCGTGGGTGAAATGTCTCGGGATGAAACGTCTCTGGGACAAATCAAATGTCAAAGTGCCAACTTTTACAGATTTATTTTACAAAAAAAAAACCCAACTTTCACAACCTTCCCAATAAAATCGTGAATCGCAATTTTTCCTCATTATATTCAAAATTATCACAACCCATTTGAACGGACAGTTCATCCATAAATCATATTTTTCGGAAATCTGAAAATGAAATACAAAACAAATGTTTGCGTGTTTTTATTACCCAATTTGACCGCACATACCTGCCTATATGCGATTTATTTTCAACTATGACTGTTACTTTTATATCAAGCAATGGTTACTATTATCCAATTATCCTGCATCTCAAATGCATTTATTTAAAATAACTGGGAAACTCGTAACGGTTACAAATAACAGTACACAAATTCTCAATGACAGCCATTTACAATACAAATGTTATTAAAAATAAATGCCAGGAGACTGTGTTCCATTCAACATAGCACCTGACTTTGCAGACTTTCTGAGAGTTGGTGCGAATCAAACGTGGTGCGAATCGACCATTCCCCTTTGTGACTGTTTGTTGTCAGACTGAAAGACACTTTCCTTCTTGCTGTCATTATGACTTACCTTTTACAGAATAAAACACTTTCTGTCGTAAATATTGCTAAAACCCACCCACTTTATTAAAGTATGATGTAGAAAAAGCTTGAAGTGTGTAATTTAAAATTTGCGAACCCATCGATATCGATTTACCGAAATGAGCACAATATCTCAAATTTTTTTTTAAAGATTTTTTGGTGTCATGCATGCGCACCAAAAATGACCATGCGCATGGCCTGAGAAACAGAGGTTCTTTTTTATGGCCTTATTACTATGATTTTATTTTATTTTTACCTTTCATTTTATTCTGAGTACATGTATTAATAGATATATAATTATGTTAAAAATGTATGTTTCAATGTATTATCAAAATGTTTGGTTTCATTATTTTTCATTCATTCTTGTGCATGTACACATTATCAAAACATTGTACAAATTGTTCAATGAACATAACAATATAGTTACTTGTAGATGTACTCTATTTGAATAAATAAAAGTTTTCATAAATAAATTTTGGCCATGCAATCTTGTCTTCATTTAATACCATCCTCTGTCCCGCCCCCCACCTCCCACAGAAAAAAAACACACTGGTTTTGACTTCTGCTAATCTTTTTATTATTATTTTATTATATTTTTACCTTTCATTTTATTCTGAGCACATGCATTACCCATGGCCATGCAATCTTGTGTTTAATACTGCCCATCCCACCCTACCCCCCTCCCCACCCACACATTTTGGCATCTGCACACAGGCACTCTTTACAAACAATGATTCAGGAACAAAATAATTTTATAAAATAAGCATAACTGGATACCTCCTCACACTAGTACATGTATATCCAGTTTTGCTCATTTTATATTTAGTGATGAAGCGATAATCGGAATCGGCAATCGGAACCGGCCGGTTATGGAGCATCGGTCGATTATGACAACAGGCAGTTAAAAACCGGAAGTTTCCAGTTTTTCTATATTTAACACTGACTATTAAAAATCCCTTTGATATATATAGTTCAGTTTCACACAATGAATAACCCCGGCATCACATGGCTGCAATTTCGATGTGGTATTAGCTGGTAGAAAGCACAGTTTGACGTTGCTCAGTTCAACATCAGGATGGGCACTACAATTGACAACCAACATTAAAATTTGTTTATTGTTTCTTTTCTTTATTATATTCACTGAGAGCAGCCATTGGGTGAATATTTCTCCCGTTATCCATGCCTTTTTATTTGATTGGTATGAAATGCCCATGTTCAACATTTTAAATTCTTTGAAGCATCTGGGATTTTTTGACTTTCCAATGACTGAAAGTTCAAGTTTTTCTCCAGTGGCACCAGGTGGCTCTGCAACCTAATAATATGGTTACACTGTCCTTTGCTTTTTTAACTCCTTTTCTTTCATCGTTTTTTGTGACTAAAGATCTCTCCGGCAGTCTCTTATGTACAGGCCTGTCTCATCAGCATTAAAAATGTCTTCTAATGAATACCCTTCAGTGATGGATGGCAGACGTTTTTTCCAGTCCTCTACAGTTGCTTCATTAATTTCGGCTGATTCATCATTGAGAATACCCGATTTAATATTGTGGCGATTTCTGAAGCATTCCAACCAGCCATTGGAGGCTGTAAAATCTGCATGGCCCATTTTGTATGAGGCAATTATGGCTTTTTCTTGCAGGAGCTTTCCAGTCACCAAACCAGTTCCACAGCTCTTCATTAATATCAGCATAGGCTGTCCTCCGGGCTTTTACATATTTCCCGTCACTCTGTGTGCAACCTTTCCACTCTTACAAATTCTGCTTTTCCTTCACAATGGACTGTATTTGTGTTTTACCAACTCAGAGAATATTTGCAATTTTTCTTGCACTGTCACCATGTTCAGACATGTCAATCACTTTAATTTTCTCTTCCAAAATTAATATTTTTCGTTTTTTACCGGCAGGCTCCGTCATTATTATTTTTCTTTGATTACATGCACTACAAATTAAAATTGATTTTGTGACCAACTACCAGTAGTGTGTCTTTTTAGACAGTAAAAAAACTGGCTTGTGTGTTAACAAAAATAAAATCACATCACTCACACAACTCACGGTCGCACATCTTTCTTCAGCCCCATCAAACAAAAAATCACACAACTCACAGTCGCTCTTCTTTTCATCAGCTCCATCATACAAATCCGACTTTACAAACAAAAAATTAAAAAACAATTTCTTTCTACTGTTTATTGTTCAAGAGTTACAACAGTACAGAGACACATAGCTTTATTGTTGACATTGTGTTGTTTGTGACACCCTCTATGATGAAAACATGTGCACACACATTTTCAAAATACAAACTTGAATCTTACCCTCCTAAGGATGCTGCATACCAAATATTAAAAGCATTCATCTGCTAGATCTGAAGAAGATTTTTAAAGAAAATTCCTCATTTAAACTAAGTTATCATTCGGGCTCCCACAGTGAGCCCAAATATGAACCCAGGGACTTGGCTTGAACAAACTTGAATCTCACCCCCTAAGGATGCTGCATGCCAAATATCAAAACATTTTCGACTGCTAAATATGAAGAAGAGATTTTTAAAGAACAAGAGGCCCCACGGGGCCTGAAGCGCTCATCTTGTACAGAACACAATTTAAACAGAGTCCAAGAATGAGTCTACATTAAGCAATCTATCTCCATAGGCTACACTGTCAATCCTTGAGTCCCTCAGGAGTGACAAAAATAATCTGGGCATCATGCCTTTTCTTCAGTTGATCATAAGTAAAATGTAGAGCTCCCCTATGAAGCCCCTTGATACCACCTATGTGGATTAATCTTAGTACCTCTAGAGGGTACTGAATACAAAATTTTTAATTCTTCAGCAAAATGGCCAATTCCGGCTCCCATAATGAGCCCAAATATTAACCCAGGCTCTTGATTTGAACACAGTTACATCGGACTTCCCTAGAGATGTTGTGTACCGAATATGAAAGCATTCTGACTGTTGGATCTGAAGAAGAGAAATTGTAAAGAAATTTCTTCGAATTGCACTAAGTCCAAATTTGGGCTACCATAGCGAGCCCAAATATTGACCTATGGATCCGATTTGAACAACTTGAATCTGCCCCCCCCCCCCCCCCCCTAGAGATGTTGTATACCAAATGTGAAAGCATTCTGACAAGTGAATCTGAAGAAGAAGATTTTTGAAGAAATTCCCTCATATTGTACTAAGTTAAATTTCATGTTCCCATATGGAGCCCAAATATTAACCTAGGCACTCGAATTGAACAACCTGGAATCTGATCCCCCTAGAGATGTTGTATACCAAATATAAAAGCATTCCGACTGGTGGATCTGAAGAAGAAGATTTTTAAAGAAATTTTCTCATATTGCACTAAGTAAAAATTTGGGCTACCATAGTGAGCCCAAATATATACCTAGGGATATGATTTGAACAAACTTGAATCTGACCCCCATTGAGATGTTGCATACCAAATATCAAAGCATTCTGACTGATGGATCTGAAGAAGAAGATTTTTTTAAATTACCCTCCATATTGAACAAAGATAAAATTTGGGCTTCTGTAAGCAAGCCCAAATATTAACCTAGGGACTTGGTTTGAACAATCTAGAATCTGACCCTCATAACAATGATGTATACCAAATATTAAAAGATTCTGACTGGTGGTTCTGAAGTAGAAGATTTTTTAAGAATATTCCCCATATTACCCTATGTTAAAACTTTGGGCTCCTGTAGAGAGCCCAAATATGAACCAATGAGCTTTATTTCAACAAACTTTTATCTGACCCTCCTATGAATGCTGTATACCAAATATCAAAAGATTCTGATGATTGGTTCTGGAGAAAAGATTTTTTAAAATTTTTGCAAATATGCTGACTCAGCATTTTTTCGATGCCCATTACAGAAAACCCTAACATAACCGATGGCAATTTTTTTTTACCATTCAATTCTACTGGTCATAAGGATACTTCATACCAAATAAAAGCTCTCTGTTCCGTGGGGTTTGGGAAATATGGGCGTTTGAAAATATTTCTATTTTTAGCTCCCAGGGTTCCCATGGGGATGCGGGAATTTTTTTTTTTGCATGTTTGCATGGGTCAAGTACTTATGACCCAATACTACCACAAACCAAATTTGGTTCATACCGGACCATCGGTTCAGAAAATAGAAATTTTGGGCGGGGCCAAAAATCTTACCCCTCCTATTACAAAGCCAAATATTACTTTACGAACTTCGTTTGAACAAACTTGATTCTACACCTCATATGGAAGCTCCATAGCAAATATCAAGTCATTGTACACACTGGTTCTTGAGAAGAAGATTTTAAAAATATTTTGGCGCATTTTCCCCCACTCCCTCCCTATGGGGCTGGGCATACTGAGTTGAACAAAAATGAAATGCCCCTTTGGGACCATCACTCACACAAACTTTCACTTGAATTGGCCCAGTGGCTTTGGAGGAGAAGACCAAAACATGGTGTTGATGGACGACGGATGACAGACGACGGACGACGGACGGGAAGCGATTAGATTAGCTCAGCTTGACTTTGTCAAGATGAGCTAAAATTCCTCATATTGACTAAGTTATAATTCGGGCTCCCACAGGGAGCCCAAATATGGACCCAGCCCAAATATGGACCCAGGAACTTGGCTTCAACAAACTTGAATCTCACCCCCTAAGGATGCTACACATCACATATCAAAACATTCCGACTGCTGGATCTGAAGAAGATTTTTTAAGAAAATTCCTCATTTCGAGCTACAATTCAAGCACCCACAGTGAGTTCAAATATGGACCTAGGGACATGGCTTGAACAAACTTGAATCTTCCCCCCCCCCCACCCACCCCCTAAGGATGCTGCATGCCAAATATTAAAACATTCTGACTGCTAGATCTGAAGAAAAAGATTTTTAAAGAAAATTCCTCATTTTGAACTAAGTTATCATTCGGGCTCCCACAGTGAGCCCAAATATGGACCTAGGGACATGGCTTGAACAAACTTGAATCTCAGCCCCCTAAGGATGCTGCATACCAAATATCAAAACATTCTGACTGCTAGATCTGAAGAAGATTTTTAAAGAAAATTCCTCATTTTGAACTAAGTTATCATTCGGGCTCCCATAGTGAGCCCAAATATAGACCTAGGGGCATGGCTTGAACAAACTTGATTCTCACCCCACTAAGGATGCTGCATACCAAATATCAAAGTATTCCAACTGCTGGATCTGAAGAAGAAGATTTTTAAAGAAAATTCCTCATTTTGAACTAAGTTATAATTCGGGCTACCACAGTGAGCCCAAATATGAACCCAGGGACTTGGCTTGAACAAACTTGAATCTCACCCCCTAAGCATGCTGCATACCCAAATCAAAAGATTCTGCCTGCTGGATATTGAGAAGAAGATTTTTAAAGAAATTTGCCTGAAATGCACTAAGTTCAAATTTAGGCTCCTAAACTGAGACCAAATATGAACCCGGGGGGCCGATTTGTACAAACTTGAATCAGATCCACCCCACAATGTTGCATACCAAATATCAAAAGATTCTGACTGCTGGATCTGGAGAAGAAGATTTTTTAAGAAATTTTCCTGAAATGCACGAAGTTCAAATTCGGGCTTCTATACTGAACCCAAATGTGAATCCAGGGAGCCGATTTGAACAAACTTGAATCAGATCCACCCCACAATGTTGCATTCCAAATATCAAAAGATTCTGCCTGCTGGATCTTGAGAAGAAGATTTTTAAAGAAGTTTGCCTGAAATGCACTAAGTTTAAATTCGGGCTCCTATACTGAGCCCAAATATGAACCCAGGGGGCCGATTTGTACAAACTTGAATCAGATCTACCCCACAATGCTGCATACCAAATATCAAAAGATTCTGCCTGCTGGATCTGGAGAAGAAGAGTTTTTAAGAAATTTGCCTGAAATGCACTAAGTTCAAATTAGGGCTCCCCCCCCCCCCCCCCCCCCCCCCCCCCCCCCCCGAGATGATGTATACCAAATAGGAAAGAATTCTGCCTGGTGGATCTGAAGAAGAAGATTTTTATCCCCACATTTTAAAAAATGCGGGGATATTGTCATGATCTCCGTCCGTACGACCGTACTTCCGTACGTCCGGTTTTGTAATTCGAAACGCTGTAACTTTCTACAGTTGTTCGATAGGGTCTGTGCAACCTAAAAATACAACTTTTAAATTTTTGTGCCACCAGGTGGCTTCTGTGGAGCCACTTAAAAATGCGTTATTTTTTCACTTTTTTGCTGAATAGTCCCAACCTATGTAATTCGGAGTTCTAAAATTACACTAGGGTGTTGCTAAATGATCTGTAGATATGTAGGAAGGTTTCGGATTTTTCGGGTGCCACGTGGCTGTGCCACCGTAGCCACTTTTGTGTTTTCTTAGACCGTTTCCGGCAAAAGGCTCGTAGGATATGTAATTCGAAATGCTAAATCCATGCTCAGATGTTGCAGTAGGGTCTATAGATGCGCACAAAGGGTTCGGATTTTTCGGGTGCCACGTGGCTGTGCCACCATAGCCACTTTCGTGTTTTCTTAGATCGTTTCCGGCGAAAGGCTCGTAGGGAATGTAATTCGAAATGCTAAAACCATGCTCATATCTTGCAGTAGGGACTATAGATGCGCACAAAGGTTTCGGATTTTTCGGGTGCCACGTGGCTGTGCCACCGTAGCCACTTTTGTGTTTTCTTAGACCGTTTCTGGTGAAAGGCTCCTAGGGTATGTAATTCGAAATGCTAAAACCATGCTCACATGTTGCAGTGGGGTCTGTAGATGCGCACGAAGGTTTCGGATTTTCCAGGTGCCACGTGGCTGTGCCACCATTGCCACTTTTGTGTTTTCTTAGACAGTTTCCGGTGCAAGGCTCCTAGGGTATGTAATTTGAAACGCTAAAACCATGCTCAAATGTTGCAGTGGGGTCTGTAGATGTGCACAAAGGTTTCCGATTTTTCGGGTGCCACGTGGCTGTGCCACCGTTGCCACTTTTGTGTTTTCTTAGACCGTTTCCGGCGAAAGGCTCCTAGGGAATGTAATTTGAAACACTAAAACCATGCTCAAATGTTGCAGTGGGGTCTGTAGATGTGTACGAAGGTTTCGGATTTTTCAGGTGCCACGTGGCTGTGCCACCGTTGCCACTTTTGTGTTTTCTTAGACCGTTTCCGGCGAAAGGCTCCTAGGGTATGTAATTCGAAACGCTAAAACCATGCTCAAATGTTGCAGTGGGGTCTGTAGATGAGCACGAAGGTTTCGGATTTTTCAGGTGCCACGTGGCTGTGCCACCGTTGCCACTTTTGTGTTTTCTTAGACCATTTCCGACAAAAGGCTCCTAGGGTATGTAATTTGAAACGCTAAAACCATGCTCAATTGTTGCAGTGGGGTCTGTAGATGTGCACGAAGGTTTCGGATTTTTCAGCTGCCACGTGGCTGCGTCATCATTGCCACTTTCGTGTTTTCTTAGACCGTTTCCGGCGAAAGGCTCCTAGGGTATGTAATTCGAAATGCTAAAACCATGCTCAAATGTTGCAGTAGGGTCTGTAGATGTGCACGAAGGTTTCCGATTTTTCAGGTGCCACGTGGCTGTGCCACCATTGCCACTTTTGTGTTTTCTTAGCCTGTTTGCGGCAAAAGGCTCCTAGGGTATGTAATTTGAAATGCTAAAACCATGCTCAAATGTTGCAGTAGGGTCTGTAGATGCGCACGAAGGTTTCGGATTTTTCAGGTGCCACGTGGCTGTGCCACCGTTGCCACTTTTGTGTTTTCTTAGACCTTTTCCGGCGAAAGGCTCCTAGGGTATGTAATTCGAAACGCTAAAACCATGCTCAAATGTTGCAGTGGGGTCTGTAGATGCGCCCAAAGGTTTTGGATTTTTCAGGAGCCACGTGGCTGTGCCACCGTTGCCACTTTTGTGTTTTCTTAGACCGTTTCCGACGAAAGGCTCCTAGGGTATGTAATTCGAAATGCTAAAACCATGCTCAAATGTTGCAGTGGGGTCTGTAGATGCGCACGAAGGTTTCGGATTTTTCAGCTGCCATGTGGCTGCGCCACCATTGCCACTTTCGTGTTTTTTTAGACCGTTTCCGTCGAAAGGCTCCTAGGGTATGTAATTCGAAACACTAAAACCATGCTCAAATGTTGCAGTGGGGTCTGTAGATGCGCACGAAGGTTTTGGATTTTTCAGGTGCCACGTGGCTGTGCCACCGTTGCCACTTTTGTGTTTTCTTAGACCGTTTCCGACGAAAGGCTCCTAGGGTATGTAATTCGAAATGCTAAAACCATGCTCAAATGTTTCAGTGGGGTCTGTAGATGTGCACGAAGGTTTCAGATTTTTCAGCTGCCTAGTGGCTGTGCTGTTGCCACTTTCATGTTTTCTTAGACCATTTCCGGCAAAAGGCTCCTAGGGTATGTAATTCGAAATCCTAAAACCATGCTCAAATGTTGCAGTAGGGTCTGTAGATGCGCACAAAGGTTTTGGATTTCTGGGGTGCCACGTGGCTGTGCTACCATTGCCTCTTTCATGTTCTCTTAGACCATTTCCGGCAAAAGGCTCCTACAGTGTGTATTTCGAAATGGTAAAACCATGCTCAAATGTTGCAGTAGGGTCTGTAGATGTGCACAAAAATTTCGGATTTTTCAGGTGACACGTGGCTGTGCCACCATTGCCACTTTCGTGTTTTCTTAGACTGTTTCCGGCGAAAGGCTCCTAGAGTATGTAATTCAAAACGCTAAAACCATGCTGAGATGTTGCAGTAGAGTCTGTAAATGCGTAGGAAGGTTTTGGATTTTTTGTGTGCTAAGTGGCTGTGTCACCGTTGCCACTTTTGTGTTTTCTTAGACCGTTTCCGGCGAAAGGCTCCTAGGGTATGTAATTCGAAATGCTAAACGCATGCTTAAATGTTGCAGTAAGGTCTGTAGATGCGTACAAAGGTTTCAGATTTTTCAGATGCCACGTGGCAGAGCCACCGTTTTTCTTTGGTGTTTTCTTAGATCAGTTCCGGCGAAAAGCTCCCAGAGTATGTAATTTGAAATGCTAAAACTATGCTCAAAGTTGCAGTAGGGTCTGCAGATGTGCACGAAGGTTTCGGATTTTTGGGGTGCCACCGTTGCCACTTTCATGTTTTCTTAGACCGTTTCCGGCGAAAGGCTCCCAGGGTACATGTATGTAATTCGAAATGCTAAAACCATGCCCAAATGTTGCAGTGGAGTCTGTAGGTGCGCACGAAGCTGTGTCACCTGTGCCACTCAAAGTCAAGGATGCAAATGCGGGGATACACTATAGTGTGCTTTGCACACAAGTGACACAATCTAGTTTTTAATTTTGGAAAGAAATTCATGGGTGCTATCAGAGTTATGTCCCTTGTGGTGCCCCCTGTGGGTGCGGCAAATTTATTTGACAAGGTTTGAATTGACATATGATGGGGAACATGCACCCCAAATTTGGTTCATTTTGATCCAGTAGTTTGGGAGGAGTAGTCGATAATGTAAAGTTCACGATGGACAACGACGGACGGCAAGTGATAAGTTAAGCTCCCTTAGGAGAGTTAAAAAACAATGGATTATTGATGTAATTTATCAATTTATTTTTAAACATTCTTTGGTCATTTTACTACATGAAATGGAACAAACATTTTATTTCCTCAGACTACACAGTACAAACAGATAACATGAACTGTAAAACAAGAAATGATCCAAACAGGAATTGGATTGTACCGTGAAATACAGTGAAAATAGGCAACGCAAAGGAACTTTGCCATTTTTTGGATTCGTAAGCGGTCGTCCGCAACAGGTCAATACTGCCAAATTATACTGATGTTCCGATTAATCGAGTTCATCGAGCATTGCTCGTTTGGACCTTTATTTTGACTAATCGAGTAGATGTTTGCGTACTCGAGCAAAACCCGAGTAAAACTAAGAAACTTTCGAAGCTGAGAAGTGGTAAGAAAATCATTGCAGAGATTTCATTTCCAGAAGACACGGTGTCGCTTATGACATGAAAAACTGGTTTGTATTTCCATAACATATCACCTGTATATGTGGTACACCACTGCACATGAGTTAATATATCAAACTTCACTCACAATTCACATAAAAATATAACAATAAAAACACAACTTGAATTTTAATCAAACCAGGAAAACTCTTTCGTTAATTTATTTTTCCCATGATGTATGCGGCCCAGTCTCAAAAATCTAAACAAGTAAACAATATGGCAGACAAACTTGATGACAAAGATAAAATTTCGGATAAATTATATGATTATAAATCCAGGAAACAAAAAGGAGATCTGTCGTATGGACCCACTTTGGCTTTCATAAAAAAAAAATGGGCCGCCAACAAAACAAAACCTGGACATATCAAAAGCAATATGCAAACACTGTCGTTGAGTTCATACTTTCAATGGTGACTATCAACAGTCAGAAATCATTTGCTTTTCAGTCCGGCGCTTTTCGGCTCAACCATTTCAAACTGGAGTTTTTCAGCCCCGGGGGATTGTGAGCTGAGCTGAGATTCTGTGAGATTTTTGAGCAATAAAAGGAGTTTAATGTATTTAATAATGTTTTTTTATTTTATTTTGAATTAAAGTAAAGAAACTAAATTAGAGAGGCATGGGATTGGGCTGTGAGGGAGAGAGACAATTAAATTTATTAATTTTTAAGCAACTTGTACACTTACCCTACCTCACACAATAACAATAATTGAAACTAATAGCAGAAAAATCTGAATAAATAATACCGGCAATATTTTAAAATAATTTAGAATAATAAAAGCACATGGATCAAGTTTTGCGATGCACATTATGGAAGCCATTATTAATCGATTAATAATTGATCATCGGTCGGTTGGTGCAACCGATCATCGATTATGGTTTTTCATACCGATTCCCAACACAACCAAATTAGGTTTACAATTGTGGTTGCTGGTCGCATTTTGGAGGTGGTCGCTCATGACAGTACAGTTTGTGAGTGAATGCATTGGTGGATTCAATACCCGGTCGTTAATTGGAGGTGGTTGCTCACAAGAGGGGTCGCTCAAGACAGGTTTTACTGTACAATGAAATCCCTTCATAAATATGGCCTGTAGACTGTGCTAAAGGTTTTAGGGCTTTGGGCATATGTAGCCATCACAGTTGCCCGATCGCAACCAAAAGGGAACATCCTCATCTAGACATTATACTGAGTCATCCTACCAAGTTACGGTGAAATCCATTCATAAATATGACCTGTAGTCTGTGCTAAAGGTTGTCGGGTTTTGGGCTCAGGCAGCCGTCAAGGTTGAACGATCACAATCAAAAGGGGACGTTCTCATCTAGACATCTGGAGTCATCCTACCAAGTTACAATGAAATCCCTTCATAAATACGACTGTGCTAAATGTTTTGGGGCTTCAGGCTCCTGTAGCCGTCAACATTTGACCGATCGCGAACAAAAGGGGACATTCTCATCTAGACATTATGTGGAGTCATCCTACCAAGTTACAATGAAATCTCTCCATAAATACGACTTGTAGACTGTGCTAAAGGTTTTGGGCTAGGGCAGTCGTTCCGGTTGACAGATCACGACCAAATGGGGACATTCTCATCTCGACATTACTGTAGTCATCCTACCAAGTTACAATGAAATCCCTTCATAAATACGACCTGTAGACTGTGCTAAAGATTTTCAGGTTTTGGGCAGTCATCAGGTTGACCGAATGTGACCAAAAGGAGACGTTCTCATCTAGACATGACCTCAAACCTGCATATGAAATTTCGTGATGACCGGACAAGAACTATGGGGTGTAGCCAGTGCTAAAGGAAAATGTGAACAGACTCACAGACTTACAGACTCACAGACTAATAGACGTCCGCACGCATGACGGCAATAGCTTATCTTGACTTTATCAAGTTTAGCTAAAAATTATCAAATCAGTGTGACTCATACAAAATCGAATCATCAGGATGATTTTGAATCACATCAAAATTCGATGCTTTGCAGGGATCAGGAAAAAAAAACATATTCAAACCAAGTTGCCAGAGTTCAAAAGCACTTGGTGCACATGCTTGGTACAGTGGAGCCCACTTAATTGGATATCTCTTAATTGTATATCCCTGTTAATTGAATATAATTTTCAAACACAAAACCATTTACCATACCTTCAGTACAAATTTGATCTGTTAATTGCATATGGGTTGTAGAGTAAACTCCTGTTAATTGTATATACATTTTTGTAATATGTCGAAAAAATTACTGTGACACGCACCAAATTCCCCTTATTTATCAACTTTTCTGGCCTCACCACATCCAATACAGGCCTTTATTCTATTATAGCTTGTTTGACAGAGCTCTGTGAGCTCTGTCAAACAAGATATAATAGAATAAATGCTGAGTTTACCTCCAGAATGCACGAAACTGACCAAACCCCTGTTAATTGTATACTCCTGTTAATTGAATAATTTTCACTGGCAAAGTGGCTATTCAATTAACAGGGTTCCACTGTACTGAAAGAAAAGAACATTAAGTCAACCTTGATCTTCCTTACTGCCTACTCAGGCATGCTCATCTAATGGTAATTATTCATTTTCATGAAGGCATGAATTTGAATTTGTTACCCTCAAAAAAGGAGCCTTTTGCCGCTTGCCAGAAACCAATTCTTTTAACGACAAAACTGGAACAACTGAAGCCACATGGGTCAAATAAAAAAAATCCAAAACCTTTATGCACATCTACAGACCCTGCCAGAACATCTGAGCAAACTTTAAATATTTAGAATAATAAACCCTGGAAACCAACTCTCTAACGACAAAGGTGGCACCACTGGAGTCACACGAGGTCAAAATAAAATTTGGAAACCTATATGCACATCTACAGACCCTACCTAAACATGTAACCCTTAAGGGCCTGGAGGTTTTATACATTTTTTCTATACTCTGACAGTCCACATACTGTAACTTTGTAGTAGTTTCTCAGCATGTTTTGGCTGCCAAAAAAGGCAGCCAAAACTTGCGGAGAAACAACTGCCAAGGCACTTTGAATTTAACTTGGAAGTTTACCCAAAGACTGCATGTTGGGACACCAGTTTTCTTGCAGAAAAAGTGATTAAAGCTGTAATTAGGCTAACAAAAGTGTTGCCACACGAGCCACATGACTTGAATAAACAGCCTGAGGTGCTCACCTGAACAAAGCTGTTTAAAGAAGGATTTAATTACAATCTATGGCTAGTTAACACAATAGAGGAATGAAGTTCTTTAATTATTTTAACTTTGCTGCCCATGCCAGGTGATTTTTTTTTCTTTTCTAGTACTGGGATGCTACCATAGAAATAATGATCAGATTTTCAATAATGGAAAACTTGGTAGTCCAAATATCAACCTAGGGACTTGACTTGAACAGCCTTGAAGGATGTTCTATACCAAATATCAAAAGATTCTGACTGGTGGTTCTGGAAAAGAAGATTTTGAGAATATTACCAATTTTGCATTATGTTAAAATATTTGCAACCCCTCCCTCATCCCCATAGAGAACACAAATATCAACCCAGGGACTTTATTTGAACAAACTGAATTTGTACCCTCAAAGGATGCTGTATACCAAATATCTAAAGATTCTGATTCTATCTCAAAAAGCAGATTTTTAAAGATTATTCCTCATATTGTACTGAGTTAAAATTCGGGCTCCAATACGGACCAAATATTAACCCAGGGACTGGATTTGAACAAAATTAAATCTGACCTCCCTAAGGATGCTGTATACTAAATATCAAAAGATTCTGACAAGTGGATGTGAAGAAGATGATTTTTAAAGATTATTCCTCATATTGCGATAAGTTAAAATTTGGGCTCTCTTATAGAGCCCAAATATTAACTGAGGCACTCGATTTGAATAAATATAAATCTGCCCCCTCCCCTCTCCCCCTAGAGATGTTGTATACCAAATATGGAAAGCATTCTGACTGGTGGATCTGATGAAGAAGATTTTTTAAGAAATTTCCTCCAATTGCTATCGAGAGCCCAAATATTAACGCAGACACTCGATTTGAACAAATCGGACACAGGAAAAGTTTAGTTTTTTTTTGCATGAGTCAAGTACTTTTGACTCCATAATGTCACATATCATATTTAGTTCAAATTGGACCATCAGTTCAGAAAGTTAAAAAATTTATAGTAATTTATATATTTTTTATACTTACCAATGACCCAGACATAGCTGGTGCTAACTCTTAAAATATAGGGCCAAACACAAATTTTGCCCCCCAATCCCCAAAATTTGCATCTAAAACTAAAGAAAACATGTCCAGAGAGGCCCTCCACACCTCGCCCCCACTGCGCATGCGCAGTGTCAAGGACGTTCCGAAATTGGCGCCATTTATCATTCTAATAACCAGTGCCTGGTAAGCGCTATGTACTCAGCGGGGAGGCAAGAGTTCCCAACTCCTGGGAGGGCCATCCCCGTCTGGGTCATTGGTAAGTATAAAAAATATATAAATTACTATAAATTTTTTAACATTTTTATACTGTACCAATGACCCAGACATAGCTGAATAGTAAAAAGGCTGGAGGGCCAAGGACATAGAGCAAAATGGAATACGCTCAATAAAATAAAATAGAGTCATCCCCTGTAGGGAAAAGAAGTAATAGGCCTTACATGTATCTTTCTTATTTATGATAAATTAGAAAGATACAACACCTTCCAAAAATTGAGCTTCATACATCCATGTACTCTATTAATATCCAATAATCCTTATACTAATAATTTTTAAAGTAAGCCAATAATAAAGTAAGTCTAGAGAATAGAGACTCTTATACTCCTAAAAGTGTGTGAGAATTGCATAATCATGTCCGTTGACATATGCAATATTCAAAAGCTATACTTTAAAAACTAAGACTTGAATGAATTTTATAATCTTAAACTTCTCACTAAACAACCATCCTAAAAACAGCTCAGAATTACTAACTCCGGAGGAGGTATCCCCTTGTTTTCATAGTAAAAACAGGTGACCCAAGGGAACACCCTCCCCCCCCCCTTTTTTCTTGCCCTGGGTCAAATAGCCCAGAGCGAAGAGGGCAGCCGAACGGAGACACTGCCGAAACAGACAGCCTACCTAGCTATAGTAGCAACTGTTAAGTGAATGACATTCTGAGCAGTAGATAATAGACCTAACAATAGAGGCCTCCAGAAATGGACTCGATATTTCTGAGATAAAATTCATGAATGGATGGCTGAGCGCAATGAGCAGCCTTCAAAAATCTATAATAGAACACTATTAATGTAAGCCCAAGAAGTAGAAGAACTCTTACTTCATGAGCCGAAATCTTAAGCACAACTGCTAAGCCAATGAAATACCATAAGCAGTACGCTAGTTAATAGAATCCATTAACAATAAAATGGAGCGTAACGTCCTTCTACTAGACATCAAAGACAGAAGAAGCTTACGCCCTTGTAATAAACAGATATCTGTTTATAAATACATAAACTGTACCCGGAAAGAGTAAAGGCCTATGCCCATACGAAGACGGAAGGACCTTAAAATAATAGGTTCCGGATAATAGGAGCCTAACTCTTATGCAACAATCCAACCTAAATAGTAACGGAAGTATTGATTCCGAAACTATGAAAGTGAAAATCATCCATCGATAGTGCATGAAACTCACTGACTCTACAGTAAAAGAGAAACCAACAGAATTACTGTCTAAAAGGTCAGAATTTGAAAACTACTGTTTCCAGAGGCTCAAATGATTACTTAGCTAAATAAGAACCTGAAGTTAAAATCCGTATAGGAATTTTAATCTAAAGATTCTAAGTCTATTTATCAAAAAGTTACTAACTGACTTAGATAAAGAGACAAAAGACTCAATTGTAAACTATCGTAGAGTGCATAGGTATGAGGTAACATAAACCTATAACCTAAATAACAACAGGCTGCAGTAGATCTTGTGAAACAAGTATACTAAAAAATAGCAATGAGTAGTATGGAGGGATCAACCATATGAACATAATGATCCCTACACCACGACGGAAGAGCCTCCACTTTAGTCGCATAGAATAGCGAAGAAGAGGATCTCCTATAGTAAGAAATCGCGTCCAAAGCTCGTCCAGTACAGTGCTTACAATGCAATATGGACCACACAACGGAAAACATGAAGGTTGCGACCTTGCTGGTTGTGATAAAAATGACACGATTTACCCAGTGAAAAAAGATCCTCACATAGAGGAAGATTTCACGTTAAGATCCACAGTAGACAAGAGAGTAAATTACTCATGATCTCTGTGAAGATAGAGATGCTATCAACAGAAATATATTGTGGTTGTTTATCTTAGCAATACCTGCTAAAAACAACAGCGCCAGAGGATACGCGTATCCTATCATTCTGTCCTATAGATCAATAGAGCGTTAACAGTATTAGCTCAGAGATCTGGACAAGCCAACACATACGTCTGCAATTGATTAGCCAACTGTGTCATAAATAAAACATCATTGGGCGCTCCCATAGATAGCAAATCTGATTGAATACTTGTTTGTTGAGAGTCCATTCTGACAGCAACAAGCGACCCGTAAGAGAACGGGAGTGCGATAAAACAATCAGACGACCCAGGATATGACGGACCAAAACTGAACTTGGTGTACTATAACCAACAGACGGATTCTTTCCATTAAATTGAATAACGGAAACGAAAGAGTGCCTCCCTGGTTCCGGAGATACGCCACTACTGTCGAATTAAAGGACAGGAATTTGGGCATGCGTTTCTGAATAATGTTCATGCAATGACATAAAGCAAGCCTAAAAAACATTATTCCGCGGAAGTTAACTGATAGCTAAAAGACTGCGGAACCCAAAGACCCTGGCACTTCGAATCCGTAGGGATCAGTATATATCCCAATCTGTTTGACTGGCAACCGTCATAACAGCCACACTCGGGTCCGGCAACTGCGGCGGCACTCTCTGAGTCAACCACCGAATGTTTGCCCCAGTCTGAATCTCTTGTAACACTAGATAGACAAGAGAATGTATAATCAAGCAATTCATGGATTGCCGGAAAGTTGCCGTCGAAGAGAAGCTCCTCCGAGAACGAAGCGACTCTGAGAGAGTTCTTAACCTACTATCCACGCGTGGATGTAGCTAGGGCTGCCTCACGTCTAACCAACTCCAATCAGCCACTGAAGGGCGGAGTTATACGTGAACAAACTACTGCCCTCAAAAGAAATTACATTGAGAATAATATCCCGTAAATCTTTTCTTGAAGACGTAATGATAACGCCTCAGTAAGGCGGATTACGTATAATAAAGCGTCTAAGTTAAGTCTAATATACATAATGTCGTTCCCAACATTGAAATTGGAAAAGACATAAACGGTGAAAAAGAATATATGCAGTCTTTAATCACACCGTCTAGACGCATATGAACTCTCGGTATGCCCTGCTCTGCCAAAATAAACTATATGTAAAAAAGATAAAATGGCAGAAATGAGCCACGCGGACAAGAAACTAAACTATCATGCTTAGTAGCCGTCTTGTATATATATAAATATATAGCGTCGAAAAATAAAACACATGTTGTAATGACAATATTGGACTGCGTCGGTAAGTCAGGGACAAAGTCCCTGTACCGATCGAAAAATCCGAGTCCAATGACGCTATAAGTCTCTTATCCAAGATCGCAGCAATGAAGTCCGAAAAATAATCACTGGAAGAAATGCCAGAAGATATGAAAGGCATCTTCCGATACAACTAAAGGGAAAACTCGAAATCTTTCGAATCCCTTTCGCCATCCTGTCGGACCCTATAAAGCGTTCGGTCGTCCGTAGCTTGATGCAACCGCGGACCGCACCGACCCAGCGCCGTCGGATAATTCCTGATTCGACCGAGAAACCGTCAATTGCTGGGATGCTGCGAAACAACTGTGCTAACTCGGATAGCACGTCCGTCACTGAGGCCTGAGGAGCAGCGGTCTTACGATGCATTGCCGCAGGAAGCTCCGAGATCGTTACCCCGTGCATACTTCCAATATGCGAGCGAACGGAGTGTATAGGCCTCGTGTCCCTTGGCTACCGGATGGCGCGACCTATTCGCTGTGGAATCACTGAATGCCGAAACTGATCGGGTACTCGAGGTCACGTAGCCAATGTGCGGTCGTGTGCCCTGCTGTGAGGATGAGGAAGCATTAAAGACAGTCTCTCGGACTGTCAATATAACGGAGCGTCCCGAGCAACGGACATATGCTCCGAATGTAAAATATCTGAACCACAACATGCGGTCCCCTATGTTGTTGGCTTCCTCCGATCTGTCCTCAATCTGCCGTCACTGGGTGAGTACTAAAGTAATTAAAGTGCTCGCATCACCCAAATCTCCTTCCTAGACCGCAACGGACGACCCCGGCAGCCGAACCATTCGATGAATGTACGCTACACCGGGTGAGCTAGCAAATGTCACTCCGTAAGCGATAGACATATTCCATGAGCACTTATTGCCGCTAACTCTTCATTAACTATGACGACAGAGGCACACTTTTGAAAGACATCTCCATAACTCTTCGAACAAGAAACCAGAAATGCTTGGATAGCAAGCATAAAATAATAATATATATAGCGTCGTTCAATAATTCGAAAGTTTGTGTGACATTATTGGACTATGTCGGAACTGAGGGACGATGTCCCTGAACCGAACCAAAAATTTCTAAGTCCACCGACGCTATTAGTTTCTTATCCGGCATCGCAGCATATGTTGTTCCGAAAGGGAAAGCTTGAAATCCACCGAATCCCTTTCGGTATCCCGTCGGACCGGATGAAACTTTCGGACGTCCGTACCCGCTTCCGCGGAGCGTCCCGACCCAGCATCGTCGGATAAAATATATGCGACAGATTCAGTTGATGCTGGGATGCTGCGATAAACTGTGCTATTAAGGAAAGCACGTTCGTTCCCGAGGCCTGTGCAGTAGCGGACTTACGATGCATTGCCGCTGGAAGCTCCGTGTACGTTGACTCCCGCATACTTCCTATGCGAACGTCCGGAGTCTGCAGACCTCGAGTCCCCGGCTACCGACCCAGCGCTGTCGGATAATTTTCGATCCGACACCGTTTCTGTCGGCTGCTGGGATGCTGCGATAAGCTGTGCTATGTGCACAAGAATGTCCGGCGTCGAGACCTGCGGAGGCGCAGTCTATCGCTGCTTCGCCGAGGGCAGCTCCGCATCAGATGGCTCCCGCATACTTTTCCTATGCGAACGTCCGGAGTCCATCGGTCTCGAATCCCTGGCTGCCGGATGGTGTGACCTGGTCGCCGAAGAATCCTTGATCGGCGAAGCTGGTAATATATCGGCGGTCACGCAGCCAAGGTGCGGTCGTGTGCGCTGACGAGAAGAGGAAGCCTTAGCAGTCTCAGCGGACTGCCTATACAACGGAGCGTCCCGAGCGACGGACGTATGCTCCGCTAACGACACATTTGTACCACAACATCTGGGGCCAGATGTTGTTGAACGAGAGAGGGGCCTCTCTCGCTTGCCGTCCGGATGGACCGGAACGAGCTATGAACCGGACTAAAAGGCTTCCTCCGTTCTCCCTCCGATCCGCCGTCACTGGGTGTGCATTAAGTTAATTTTATAGTGCTCGCATCACCCCAAAATTCCTTCTAGACCGCAACGGACGAACCCGGCTGCCGAACCATTCGGTGAATGGACGCTACACCGGGCGAGCTAGCGGACGTCAAAGGCCGTCGAACCTACTAGGGTCCTCTTAGGCAATTGGCGTATTACATGAGCACTTTTCCGCTAGCCCTTCATTAATTGTGACGACGGAGGCACACTGTTGGAAGACATCACAGATACATCACCCTAATCTTGATCGTCTGAAATAGAAATTGATAAAGTAGAGTGACCCTGCGGGGAAAGGACCGGAGTGTCCAAATCCCCAACAACATACCGTGACATACGCTTCCCATATTGTCATCGAAATCATACGATACAGAACCGGAGTTAATGCGAGTACACTGACCACATATAGAATGATAATAAGGTCAGAGGAAGACTTCCTCTTAAAACAATAGATCAATATCCTTTCAATGTGAAAAGAAAACAAGTCCTGGTACTCGCACTAACCCCTGGCAATCAAAATACATAATAATAATATGATCCATTAATATAGAAAAAATAATTGAAATCAAAATATTTTGAAAAAATATTTTTTCAGAACAGCCCAAGTTTCTGAAAAGTAACGTTGAGCCCCAATGGATCCCAAGCCTAAGTGTGGACAAAAATTTTAAAAATATTTTAAACAATTTATTCAACACTTACGAACAATAATAATGTATCTAGTTATGATTGAAATAACATAAAGATATTATTATTTAGAAATCCCCCCCTCACACAGAGGGCTGTTGTAAATGTAAACAATGAGTGTAAAAACACTAAAATAAGACTCCAGGCACCCAGGCCCGAAATCAGTTACCAAAAATACACCATCTGATGCAAAACAGAGACTTCCAGGGAAGAAACTGCAGAACATCAGATGGTAGATGCAGAACACAACGCCTAACCACCCGTAGGTGAAGACGTAAACATGGGGAAAGAACAGAATTCATTCTGTTATTCAGCTAAACTCCCAAGAAATTTTAGTAATAATAATTACAGAAATTATGCCAAAAGCATGGGAGAATAGCAAGGGGGAACTTAAAGGACAGGGAGAGAGGAAAAACACTTGTAAAAACAGTGTAACTAAATAATCAGAATGACAACAAAATGGCTGCTGCCTTGAAAATAGGTAACTTAACATAATTTCATTAAAAAATTTTAAGTTACAGCCCTGATAATATTCTGTCACACATTCTTTTCCTCTCCTCCTTTTCTATCCTCCTTAGAATCACCATTTCACTAATATTTATTTGTCTGGCATCATTTAAACTGAGATTTAAAAGCACAAAGATCAGTCAGATGTTAACTGATGAAGGGCCAAACTTAGAATGATAAATGGCGCCAATTTCGGAACGTCCTTGACACTGCGCATGCGCAGTGGGGGCGAGGTGTGGAGGGCCTCTCTGGACATGTTTTCTTTAGTTTTAGATGCAAATTTTGGGGATTGGGGGGCAAAATTTGTGTTTGGCCCTATATTTTAAGAGTTAGCACCAGCTATGTCTGGGTCATTGGTACAGTATAAAAATATAGTAATTTTGGGTGGGGCAAAATATCTTGCCCCTCCCATTACAAAGGCAAATATTGCTCCACCACATTCGTTTGAACAAAATTGATTCTACGCTTCAAAAGGGAGCTACATATTAAATATCAAGTCATTGTATCCACTGGTTCATGAGAAGATTTTTTTTTAAATTTAGAGAATTTTTCCCCCACCAACTTCCTACAGGGCTGGATAAGTTGATTTGAAAAAAAAAAATGTGATGTCAGAACAAACAATCACCTCAAATTTAACTAAAATTGGTTCAGTGGTTTAGGAGGAGTAGGTGCAAATACCATGTTCATGGATGACAGATGACGGAAGATGAACAGTGAGTGAATCCCAAACCTTTATGCACATCTACAGACACTGCCAGAACACCTGAGCATACTTAGAACATTTCATATTATATATCCTAGTTGGGCCTGTAAACAAACATTTCCGTTTCACAGCCATTTTTTCCTCGATGATATGATGAGAGAGGAAAGCTTTTTTCACTAATATACAAAAGTCCTGAAAATAGCTGGAATCAGAAATTTAACTCCTCATACTCTTTAGTTACACAATGTTTTCAGTAGATATCTAATGAGCTCATTCCACAAAGGGCTCAATTTTGACATGCATGTACATTGGATGGAGGGTTAAAAAATACGCTTCAGACCAATGTCTTATGAAAGTGTCAATGACACTGCAGCTCAACTTGACTGTGTGTAGTGTTTGATGAAAAGAATAATGTTCAATGTTTATGGAAGGATTATGAAATAAGACAAGAATGATGATAATTGAGAATATGTTAAGTTCTCTACCCTACATGCTATGTTTTCAACAAGAATAATTTGAGGTGTGGACTGTACTAAAGAACTGAGGCCTGGGTTGATGTGGCCCTCACAGTTAATGTATGTCATTCAATGTTACCAAGTCAGAGTAAAATCATTCCAAAACGAGTCATCCTATGAAGTTACAATGAAATCCCTTCATAAATATGACTCGTAGACTTTGCTAAAGGAATCTAGATCATGTGCCGGTCTGACGGTCACGCTTTGCCGATCATGACCAAAATACAACAATCTCATCTAGATATAATACCGAGTTATCCTACCAAGTTACAATGAAATCGCTCCATAAATATGAACTATAGACTGTGCTAAACAAATCTAGGTCGCATGCCTGTGTGGCTGTCACAGTTGACTGATCACAGCCAAAATAGGACATTCTCATCTAGATATTATACTGAGTTATCCTATCAATTTACAATGAAATCCCTTCATAAATACAACCTGTAGACTGTGTTAAAGGAATCTAGGCGACATGCCCCTGCAGCCATCATGGTTGACTGAACCCGGACCAAAATAGGACATTCTCATCTGGACATTATACAGAGCCATCCTACCAAGTTACAATGAAGTCTCTTCATAAATACCACCTGTAGACTGTGCTAAAGGTTTTCAGGTTTCGAACCAGCACAGCAGTCACAGTTGGCCAATCCTGAAAAAAATGGGACGTTCTCATCTAGACATGACCTTGAACCCGCAACTGAAATTTTGTGATGATCCGACAATAACTACGGGATGTAGCCTGTGCTAAATAAAATGTTAACAGACTCAGACTTCTGTACACATGATGGAAATAGCTTAACTTGACTTTGTCAAGTTTAACTAAAAAGTAGTTGGTTTGATATAATTTGGGGGTAGACCTAGTACTTTCATCAAACCACTCAATTAATTGTTAGACACTGGAAGAAAGCCTATCAGTATTTGGCAATGCCATCAAGATTCTTGATATTGACAACGCAGAATTATAAACACCATGTTGACTTAAAAAAGTACAGTTTACCAGTAAAGTTCATTTCTTTATCATCCCGATTATACCACAACAAAATAGTTGATGTAGATCCTATTAAGTGCTCTGGAACTCTTTAACCCTTTACCCAATGCAGACAATATCAAAATTTATTATTTCAATTATTTTATCAAATTTAAAAAAATTTTTCAACAAAACCATATCATGTGGCACCTCATTGGAATGACCTCAACGAGCTAGCACAGCAAGTTTGTGCCAATAAGGGATCACATGATATGGTTTTGTTCAATTCATTTTTTCAACTGCCTAACTGGTAGAGTGCTGGAAGTCCATATTTGGGCTTTATTCTGAAGTGCAGGTACAACAGCTTGAAGGCTCATATTCAGTGGATGTGCTTTTTATTATCTTTGAAGTGATATTATTTAGTCTGTAAGGTTTTCCTTGTTATAATTTACCATATTATGTGACGCCTCATTAGAATGAGCTCAACGAGCTAACACGAGCTCGTTCCAATGAAGGGTCACACACATGATATGGTTTTGTTGAAATTTTTTTTCTCAACTGCTTAATTTGTAAATTACACAGGTGGATGTGGCAAAGTTGTTAGGTAACGGGTTAAGAAGGTTCCTCAAAAACTACCTTTGAGAAACGAATGAGATCAAAAACACTGAAGAGGAAAAATTGCAAAACTTAACCTGAATTGAGGTCAGCAAGACCTTGACAGCTCAAGAACATCCTATTCAGTTACTTATTGAATATGCTGCCTTGACAGTTCCTCTGAATCAAGGTGCTTTGGCCTCAAGGTTTCAATGTGGAAAGGGACATTTCAGCCCAAACATCCCATCCAAGACTAAAACTAATCATGACAACTGCCTGTCTTTCTACTATACGCAAAGTGGAAGCCTCCATACTAAGTATATTATGACTGAATGCAGCTGTTGTGATGATGCCAACTATTAAGAGTGTAGTTGAGATAAACTGATCAGTTTGTAAAGAAGATATCCAAGAAAACTGGAATGCTTTTGTTTTTATAATAATGAAAAACTCATACTAGTGATAATGTTTTACATGCCTAAATTCTGAAACAAGGAGCTCTGTTAACCCTTTACCTAACATGAAAAGAAGACGACACTTGCAAAAAAAATTCTTGAATAATTAAATTTTTTCATTTTTTGTCTCAAAAACATAGGTTATGACCCCTCGTTGGAACGAGCTCGTCGAGCTCGTTCCAACGAGGGGTCATAACCTATGTTTTTGAGACAAAAAATGAAAAAAAATAATGAAAATTAATTGGCGATTTTTGAGAATAGCGCTGGCCGGTTTTGGCCGTTACGTTGGGTAAAGGGTTAAAAATTTCTACTGCCATACAGGAAATTTTCACTGCCGAGAAAATTTGTTTCTTCACCTAACAAGGTAAGGAGTTAAAATTCCAAATACCAGTAATTTCAGTAGATTATCCGCTCCCCCCCCCCCCCCCCCCCCCCCCCCCCCCCAGGCCTGAAAATAAGCAGTCTGACATTTGCAGAATGAGGTCCCCAGTGGGTGAATTTGATGATGCTATTCCATACAGTGGGCCAATTTATCCTCTGGGTACCTCTTTCTGTTTAGCTGTGAGACACTGATTCAGATTTAGGTTCACAGAGGGTAAATTTAGTGATGCTACCCTGCTGTTCACCCTCCAAGGACCTCATTTTGCAGATGACAGTCTGCCTATTTTCTGGCTATGGGCCTTAGTGAGATCAACACTGTTGCCCTGGGCAGGAACAACATCCAGTGGCATTCAAGGAATAAAAAAATATTTGCATTTACATACTGATGGGTTATCAACAGCTAAACCATTTTTCTTTAATTCCTGTCGAACTGACATGTGGTTAATTTCTGTCTGCACCTCTCTGAGATAGGTTCGCTCAACTAGGGGGTCAAGCCAGAAAGTGCTTCCAATTCTACAAAAAGATAAAATATAAATCATTAATTTTGCATGGTTTCCTAAATTTTCCACAAAACAACTGATAACCCAAATGACTTGGCAATGATTTTTAGTAAAGTCTTGGCTGACTATATAGAAGCCAAGATTCAAATAGATATGATCACCAGGACAATTTTATAATTGGAAAATATCCCCATGACTGCACAGGGAAGCAGCTGTTCTGAAGGAAACAAGGCTTTCTGTAAAGTGGACTTAAGCCTGCAAGAATTACTTAAGCACCCCTTGACTTTCAGTCAGGTAAGCTAAAAAAACAATATTCTGGTCCGTGCAGTTTTTAAATATGGGTGTTTGTATTTTATTCTATTTTTAGCTCCATGGGTTACCACAGAGCTGCAAGCAATTTTTTGGGCCATCAATCATCTACTTATGAGCCAATTATACACTAGAAGCAAAATTTGGTTCAAATCAGCCCATTGGTTCTTGAAATAGAAATTTTGTGTGGAGCCCAAAATGGACATGCTCCCACAGAGAGCCCAAATATTGACCTGCAAACTCTCCTTGAACAAACTGCAATTTTCACCACCAAAGAAAGTTCCATACCAAATATCAAAGTATTCTCTCTTTAGGTTCATCAGAATAAGATTTTTAAAGATTTTTAGGCTTTTTGGGCATCAACCCCAGCCCGAAGATGGCAACAGCTTCATTTGAACAAAGTAGAAAGGGTGTACTATAAAGATGGTCTGTGCCATATGTGTCTGAATTTGGCCGACTGGTTTTGAAGAAGGAGAAGACAAGTTTCAAATGTTAATGGATGACAGATGAAAACTGATGGCAATAGCTCCCACTGACTTTCAGTCAGGAGTGCTAAAAATGCTGCAGGGCAGAAGTAACATCAGTGCCACAGATATACGTCCAAGATATGTTCTGAACATTGAGACGACAGAATGTAAGACAGAGGACAAACTATCGACTTCAGTCATGTTACAATGTGCTTTTCAGACAGTTTTGCAACAGACATGAAGTGCACAAGCAGTAACTAATGAATCATTCTTTTGAATCCGCCAACATTGGAGTCATGTGATCAGCGGGGAGGAAGGATTCTTACCCGAATAAGAAGATGGGAGGGCCTCCATGTAAACAATTGTGGTAGGTATAATAAGAAAGCAAATTTTCTATAAAATTTAAATTTCTTATCAACCTACTTTACAATTGTTTACTGCAGGCTGAATAGACAATAGGATGGAGGGAATCACATAACCAACCCTCACATAACCCAATTGCACTGGCACCATGGACAGAGGAAGAGGTCCCTAGGCCTATCAAACCATAGCATCACAATCATTAGTAAAAGACAATGAGAGATGAGGCGTATGGTTCTGGGCGATGCACAGACAGAAAGGACAGTAACAGCACAGAGCTGGAACTGACCTTGTAAGAAGCCTAATGGCTAGGGTAGACAACAACCTGAGCAGAAGAAAGAGGGCCCATAGTAAAAAGGTCCTCTGACTGCTCCTGGAACTGACACAGATAGGTGGAGAAAGTAGCATTTCTCCAGTAGGCTGCCTGCATAACATCCGACAACATGATGGAGTTAGTATAAGCTCAAGAGGTAGACAATGCACGCACATTGTGGGCTGAAATACGATTGGTAATACAATTGTCAGTCGCTAGACGAGCGAAAGCTGTGCGAATAGCAAGACAAATCCATCGAGAAATGGACTGAGAAGAGATCTTCTGTCGACCAGGAATAAGGGACAGAAAAAATCGTTTCCTGCCTTTCCAAATAAACTGCGTCCGATTGAGATAAATGCGAATTGCATGAACCAGACAGAGCAAAGGGCTGTTACCCTGAGCAGAAGGAAGAGCCCTGATACAGATAGGAGGTGGTGTAGTTTCTGGTATCGGATTCTTGGCCAGGAAGGAGCAATCAGTGGTAAATGTAACACTGTTGGGAGAGCTCCTGAAAAAGGTTGGGTCAACCGAGAGGGCGTGAAGCTCATTAACCCATCTGGCTGAGGCAAAAGCCATTAGAAAAGCCGTCTTGTATGTGAGAAAACACATATCCACCTGGGATAAAGGTTTGAACGGCGCCCCCACCCCAAGCAAAGCAGCACCCAAGAAAGATTCCATCTTGGGATGAGCTGCAAAGTCCTAGGCCTTTTCAAGTATTTATTTATTTATTGGTGTTTAAGGCCACATATGTCTGCACAATGGCTAACCATGACCGTGACAGTTTTACGGGTGGAGGAAGCCGGAGTACCCAGAGAGAACCACCGAGCAACGGCGAGCAACTGTCAGCTCCCCAACATACCAACTCCACACAAGCAGGGTTAGCATTGGTTGAAGACAGGTGCACCATCAACGTGCAGTATGCCTTAGTACACAACGTCACTGTGCCCCCACATGGGCAATGGGGGTGAAGTGTCTTGCCTAAGGACACAACGCGGTTGCCGCAGGTGGGATTCGAACTGAGGACGTCTCGGCTTGCCGCCTGCACCTCTACCAACTGAGCCACCGCACCTCCAGGCCTTTTCAAAGTGCCGAACAAGCTCGGAGAGGTATGGATTAGTGCCGATATGATGCTGTCCCACATATAAAAAGGTCTCCGAAAGCATGGACCTGTACCCTTTGATGGTAACAGGCTGGAGCCCCTGAGAACCAAAGAGATATACCAGAAACTCCGCAATCTGTGAAATCGAAGGATTGTCAGAATCAACAGAGTGATTGGCACACCATCAACAGAAGACCTTCCCCTCAGCCTCAAAGGCTAAATCGGTGGAGTGCCTCCTTGAAGAAAAAATGCACTCCACTGCTCGTCTCGAAAAAACCTCTACGGAAGACAGGACCTGACAAAAGATATGCTTGAAGGCACAATGAAGTCGGGTCGATGTGAAACCTCCGAGTGACCTTGGCAAAGAAGGTCACGATGTAGAGGGAGACGTGCCGGAACCGCTGCCAACAGAGAGCGGAGCTGATTGAACCACACCCACTGAGGCGACAGGGGAGCGATCAGAATGATTTGACAACTGCAGGTTCGTATCTTGGTTAGAACCTGAGGCAGAATCTGAACGGGCGGGAAGGCATAGCCGAAAGACTGTTCCAATCGAGTGACAGAGCATCCACGGTGAAAGCCAGAGGATCTGGACACGGGGACAAAAAAGTGTCCACCTGATGGTTCCAATGAGTCGCAAAGAAATCGATGTGGGGACGACCCCAGAGATCGCAAAGTGACTGGAACACCGCCCTATGGAGCATCCACTCGGTGGAAATGACCCTGCCCCGTCGGGTCAGGGAGTCGGCTAGGACGTTCAGACGACCGGGAATGTGACGAACCACCACCCCGGCGTTGACATCCCGAGCGAGCAGTAGAAGATCCTGAGCCAATTCCTACATGGGAACTGAGTGCGTGCAGCCCTGGTTCCGAATGTAAGCCACCACTGTCGAATTGTCGGACAAAAGAAGGACCTGGCGATTCGAAAGGTGGGGGATCCCCTGTCAGAAACTCAGAAGAAGAGCGAGAAGCTCCTTCTGGTTGATGTGAAGAGCTGCTTGATCCTGGTCCCATGCCCCATGAAGGGAAAGACCTAGAGAATCCAACGTCAGACAATGCCATCTGAGATTGCTGGCGTCTGCCATCAGAACATGATTGGATGTTGGCAAGTCCAACGGAACCCCCTGCGTAATCCACTGAACATCTGTCCAGGGGAGCAGGTGACGATGAAGAGACTTTGGTAACTGAAGCACCAGATCCAGAGGTTCGACATTCGGCCTCCAACGACAGAGCAGAAAGTGTTGGAGAGGTCTGACATGCAGCTGACCTAGAGGAATGAGATCCATCACCGAACCGCTGAGATCAAGCAGCCAGAGAAGACTCCGAGCTGTCGCGGACTGGGACAGATTCCGAGCAAATGCTGAGAGAATCACAGCCCTTGCCCGGGAAACCGCCACCGTATTCAGGTGAGTACGGAAGTCCATCCCCAGATGCCAAACGACTGAATAGGGACCAGGTCCGACTTCTCCTCGTTAACTCTGAACGCTAGCGACATGAGCAGGCTCAACAGTGTGTCGACGTCTGACTCCAGAAAGGCAGCGTTGGAATGCCTTTGGAGGATATTGTCTAAATATGCCGAAGTAGTCACCCTGGACTTTGTGCGATGTAAGGCTAACACATGCGACATCAGTCGGGTGAAGGCCCAAGGAGCCAGGTTGAGGCCGAAGGGCATGGCCTTGAACTAGTAAACTCGCCCCAGAAAAGCGAACCTGAGATACTTTCGTGATGTCCAATGAATCAGAACGTGAAAGTAAACATCTCGCAGGTCGATGCTGGAAGCGAAAACTCCCTGGTGAATCGAGTGGTGAACAGACCTGAAAGTCTCCATGCTGAACATAAGAGCAATGATAGACTGGTTCAGGATACTCAGATCGATAACCGGTCGGAGTCGGCCGTCCTTCTTCGGCACCAAGAACAGGTGGGAATAAAATCCCACTGAATGAATGTTTTTGACAACCTCAATCGCCCCCTTTGACAAGAGATTCCCTATCTCTGTGATCAAAAGTTCCCAACGTGTAACGTCTAAAGGAACTTGTGTTGGAAGAGGCACTCTTGACAGAGTTGGATGCCTCAACCTGGGATGAATCGAGGTGACGACTGTCGACGCCTACCCTTACACCGTGAGTAAGTAGAAGCAGCAGCAGGAGGATCAGCCCTTGGCTTCGCAGAGGAAGCAGAAGGGCGCTTGTTAGGCTTTGGACGGCCCCTGCCTCCAACAGAAGGCTGATCAAGCTGACGAAGCAGCAGCTGATCTATGGAATGACGTAGGACGTCATCCCGGACCATCGCCACGGAACCAGGGAATAGTTGCGGACACGCTGAAGAAGCAGATCGAAGAGCAGCGCGCTGCCCCTCAGGAAGGGAACAGCATCTCTGTGAACTAATTCCACGTTAGCCGTGTTACAGGCATGCGTGCCTTGGAAGCGCCTTGGAAAGCACACGCAAAGGAGCCTTACGTCGTCAAACTTATCAGGAGGCAGATAAGCAGCTAAAGCAGTGACGACGTGATCCGAGAGAGAAAGCATGCCCAGCATCTCTCTCAATAAGCCCAACAGGGACTTCAGAGTCACCATAGGAATAACGGACGACTTGAGCTTGGAAAGCCCGAGGGAGGTGGAGTCCTGTTCCAAGACCGTCAAAGTCTGGCAGACTGACGGATTGGTGGAATCGTAGGAACAATAATGCACTGGAGGCCAAAAAGTGTCAACCCAGGTGAAGGACAAAGTTTTCATAGCCTTGGAACTCAGCTTCGAGTCCAAAGCTGAAAATGTTTCAACCACCTGTACCGACTGGCACGGTCGAAGGCACCCAGAAGCAGGTTGCTCCACAGGCTGTAGGCGCAAGACCGATGATCGTGGCCTGGCTGACACTGTCGGCTGGTTTGACGGTTTGAGATGTGGAAGGAACCCAAACACAAAGTCAAGAGCTGCCCCCAAGTCAGAAGACTGTTGGCTCACGATGTCAGGTATGTCGGACTCATCCTCTGAGTCGGAAGACGCATAGCCCATCATGGGCAAACCAGCTGATGCCTCCCATGGTGTAGGCTCACCTGAGGGACCAGAAAGCGGCCTGCTTCTGATCCCAGGAGGCTGCGCCGAAGGGGGGGGGGGGGGGGGAGGGGGGCACCTGGAAACCACTAGTTGCCTCGCTGGAGGCAACGGGAAGGCTCTTGGAAAGAACCTGAGTGAGCAAGGAGAGGGCCTCCCTAAGCTCACGGCCCATGTCGACCAGTTAGACATGGGAACGAAGTGGCCAAGTGGCTTCACTCCTGACCCTTTTAACCAGCGAAGGGAAGGGTCACAATCCTCAAATACACCTGGCGCAGGGCAACGAGTGGCAGGCGAAACATCTGAAGGCAGATGTGCATACCCGAGGATCGACAGATCGGAAACTCAGGAGAGTCGCCGCAGACCTCTGGGGGACAGAAGGTCCAGGCTGCACAAAAGGTGTTGGTCCCGCAAAACTGGCCATGGGACCAGAATGCGTGGACGGAAATGCCACAGAGTTCATGGTGGCCCCACCATCAACATCCAAATCCAATGAGAAATCTGTGGTGCTCGACGGCTGAGAGACCACAGCAGAGGGTTCGGCTGGCAGCCCTTCCGACTTTGCCGAGTTGAAGTCAGGGAAGGTTGAGGCCGATACCCCACGTCTACACTACCATACATCTGTGCCAGACCCCTGCAGGGATAAAACTGCTGTGGTCAATGGCTGAGAGGTCACAGCAGAGGGTTCAGTCGGCAGCACCTTCTGACTTTGCGGAGTTGAAGTCAGGGAAGGCTGAGGCCGATACCCCACGTCTACTTTACCAGACATCTCTGCAGACCCCTGCAGGGATAAAACTGCTGTGCTCAACGGCAGAGAGGCCACAGCAGAGGGTTCGGTCAGCAGCCACTTCCGACTTTGCCGAGTTGAAGTCAGGGAAGGCTGAGACCGATACCTCACATCCACACAACCAGAGATACATCACTGCAGACCCCTGCAGGCTGAAACAGTGACCGATGACGTTGCAGACAGAACAGCGGTAGAAGTAGATACGACGGGAGCTGTTGAAACTGGTGAAAAAGGGGAGAAAGCAACCTAGCTCAGCTCCAAAGGAAGAGTCACAACCCTAGTGACAGCCTCAGATGTCGACTGAAGAGGGACCACAGTCCCGGAACCAGGCATCTCTTCACCAGACAACTCAACAGCTCCCGCAGTATCCACCACAGAACAAGACTGCACATCCCCCACGGAGGGGGTATGACTCTCACCAGATGTGGTCATGTTGGGAGACCCCGAATGACAGTGTTCCCATCCCCATGGGTGCAGGAGGAACGGCCACGAAAACGCACCACATGCTTGGGCAAAAAGCATTGCCCACAAGGAACAGTCCTGGGCACAACAGAGGTGTGAGCAGTAGAAGAAAAAGGTGAACTCAACAGATGCAGAAAGTAGAAGAACACCCCCAACTACAAGAGAAAGGTGGCAGAAAAAGGACTGGCGGGAACACAACTGAACCCAGACGCCCGACAGGGACCAAAAAACAGAAATTCTGCCCTCAACAGAGAGGAGAAATCCTGTCTATACAGCCCCCCCTCCCCCACTGACACCTAACGTAACTCCAATAATAATAACAAGAGGCCCCAAGGGGCCTGAGGGCGCTCACCTGACATGGTAGCCTAAATATCAACCCAGAGAATTGATTTCAACAAGTTGCATCTGCTCCTCCTAAGAAAAGCTTATACCAAATATCCAAAGATTCTGACCAGTGGATCTAAAAAAAAAAGGAAGATTTTTAAAGAATATTCCTCATATTGGACTAAGTTATAATTCGGGCTCCCACAGGGACTTGGCTTTAACAAACTTGAACCTCACCCCCCTAAGGATGCTGCACACCAAATATCAAAAAATTCCGACTGCTGGATCTGAAGAAGAAGATTTTTAAAGAAAATTCTTCATTGTGAACTAAGTTACAATTCAAGCTCCTACAGTGAGCCCAAATATGGACCTAGAGACTTGGTTTGAACAAACTTGAATCTCACCCCCCTAAGCATGGTGCATACCCAATATCAAAAGATTCTGCCTGCTGAATCTTGAGAAGAAGATTTTCAAAGAAATTTGCCTGAAATGCACTAAGTTCGAATTCGAGCTTCCATAGTGAGCCCAAATATGAATCTAGGGAGCCGATTTGAACAAACTTGAATCAGATCCACCCCACAATGTTGCATACCAAATATCAAAAGATTCTGCCTGCTGTATCTGGAGAAGTAGATTTTTTAAGAAATTTGCCTGAAATGAACTAAGTTCGAATTCGGGCTTCTATAGTGAGCCCAAATATGAATCCAGGGGGCCGATTTGAACAAACTTGAATCAGATGCACCCCACAATGTTGCAAACCAAATATCAAAAGATTCTGCCTGCTGGATCTGGGGAAGAAGATTTTTTAAGAAATTTGCCTGAAATGCACTAAGTTCGAATTTGAGCTTCTATACTGAGCCCAAATATAAACCCAGGGGGCTGATTTGAACAAACTTGAATCAGATCCACCCCACAATGTTGCATACCAAATATCAAAAGATTCTACTTGCTGGATCTTGAGAAGAAGATTTTTGAAGAAATTTGCCTGAAATGCACTAAGTTCGAATTCAAGCGTCTATAGTGAGCCCAAATATGAATCCAGGGGGGCGATTTGAACAAACTTGAATCAGATCCACCCCTCAATGTTGCATACCAAATATCAAAAGATTCTGCCTGCTGGATCTAGAGAAGATTTTTTAAGAAATTTGCCTGAAATGCACTAAGTTCGAATTCAGGCTTCTATAGTGAGCCCAAATATGAATCCAGGAGGCCGATTTGAACAAACTTGAATCAGATCCACCACCACAATGTTGCAAACCAAATATCAAAAGATTCTGCCTGCTGGATCTGGAGATGAAGATTTTTAAAGAAATTTGCCTGAAATGCACTAAGTTCGAATTCGAGCTTCTATACTGAGCCCAAATATAAACCCAGGGGGCCGATTTGAACAAACTTGAATCAGATCTACCCCACAATGTTGCATACCAAATATCAAAAGATTCTGCCTGCTGGATCTGGAGAAGAAGATTTTTAAAAAAATTTCCCTGAAATGCACTAAGTTCGAAACCGGGCTCCTATACTAAGCGCAAATATGAACCCAGGGGGCCGCTTTGAACAAACTTGAATCAGATCTGCCCTCCAATGTTGCATACCAAATATCAAAAGATTCTGCCTGCTGGATCTGGAGAAGAAGATTTTTTAATCTTTTTCCCATTGCCTACAGTGTTAAAAAGTGCTGACTCAGCACTTTTTCAAAAGTCCTGAAAAAAGTACCTTGTGATCAAACCGATAGGGATTTTTTTAAAACATTCTATTCTACTGAATAAAAGTAAGCTTTAAACAAAATAAGAATTCTCTGTGCCGTGTAGTTTTAGAGATATGGCAGTTTTAAGATTTTTCCTATTTTTAGCTCCCGAGGTTCCCAAGGGGCAATGAAAAAATTTTTTTTTGCAGCAATCAACTACTTATGACCCATTATCATCTCATATCAAATTTGGTTCAAATTGACCTGACGGTTCTGAAAATAGAAATTTTAGGCATGGCCAAAATTTTTGTCCTTCCCATAACGAAGGCAAATAATGCCCAACAAACTTCTCTTGAACAAACTTGAGTCTACACCTCAAAAGGAAGCTGCATACCAAATATCAAGTCTCTGCTATTGCTGGTTCTTGAGAAGATTTTTTAAGAATTGGAGCATTTTTGCCCCATCCCTCTGCTCAATATGAGCCGAAACCTAATTTGACAAAAAATCAAAATGCCCTTATATAACCGCTACTCACATGAAATTTCATTAATATGCGGCCAGTGGTTTGGGAGAAAAAGGCCCAAACACCACCTTCATGACGGACGACGGACAAAAAGTGATCAGAATAGCTCACCCTGACTTTCAGTCAAGTGAGCTAATAACATCCAAAAGGACAACATAAATTTATCAACCGAAAATTTTTATGTCCGAACCGCACGGTACACGAAAGTCGTGCGCAAACATGGAGAATATAAAAAATAAAATGAAAAAATTTATAGTAATTTATATATTTTTTATACTTACCAATGACCCAGACTTAGCTGGTGCTAACCCAAAAATATCTAGGGCCAAACACAAATTTTGCCCCCCAATCCCCAAAATTTGCATGCAAAACCAAAAATTATAAGTCCTAACTGGCCCTCCATACATTTTACCCTCTGCGCATGTGCAGACACCAGGAAGTCACCGAATCTGGTGCCAATAAAATCATTCTTGGTAGAAAAAAGATTATAATAATTCAGCGGGAAGGTATGAGTACCCAGTACTGCCCACTCATGGGAGGACCATTCCCATCTGGGTCATTGGTAAGTGTAAAAAATATATAAATTACTATAAAATTTTTCAGATTTTTATACTGTAACCAATGACCCAGACTTAGCTAAATCGTAAAAAGGTGGAGGGCCTAGAACTTCCGAAATATTAGATCAACATAGATCAAATCCGTCAATCCATGAGGTAAAAATTAGAATTTACATGAATATCTCTTAATACCATAATAGAAGAGACATAACCTAATATGGATCCCAATTATGTAAATCCTAAATTTAAGCATAAAATCATGTTAATTAGGATGTAACAAATAAACAATTTTTGAGACTAGTCTGGACTTGGCCCCAAAAATTATTATGGCATACTGAGAATGAGAGAAAATTTTCCATAAACCTACATCACACAATAATACTGCAGGTGATCGCCGAACATAGTATGGACAAGACAGCTTCCTCAATAATTATATACCCCATAAGGCAGAGAAGTGGAAAAAATGACTCCCCCCCCCCCCTTTTTGAACATAACTTCAAAAGAAAGAGGGGAGAGCTCTGTAATCAATAAGCAGAACCCGGAAACGATATAAATATCGATCAGGCACTCAACAAATTAATTTCTGAATAATAAATGGTGCTTAAGGCCACTTTGCAAGCCAAGGCTATAGCGATGATTTTGGTAAATAGAATTATCTGCTATAAAATATGTACTGCAGACGCCGTATAGAGGTACGACGAAATCAGTGAGAAATTAATTATAACATATACATACAAAAGCGGGATAAGATGAACAATCTCTGCAGAGAAAACACACTTCAAGATCATTCACAGGAGGCCTCTGTAATATTAAATCCGGTAAAAAACACTCTCCAACGGGAACTATTCGGTATCAACAACGATAAACACGTGAGAATATGCGATTTGAGAACCGACAAAACAGAGACCAGGATCTAGAAATGGAGGTAGGTATGATAAACCGGCTCCAAAATCAGAAAATAAATACCAGAAACAAATGCAACAGAACTGCATATATGCGTATGATGGTGCCATCCAACACGGCCCAGACGCAAAGTATGTATGGATTAAAAAAAATATATATACACGACAGCGTGAGTGTGTGGGGGGGGGGGGGGTGGGGATTCAAATATATGTAGAAATCTCCTCACCGACATTAATTAATCATTACTGGTGCAGACAGCAATAATATAGTGATCATAAAGCTCTTTCATGTCAGAATACTCCGTAATGCCACTGAGAGTGGAGAATGACTTGAAAAATAACACTTCCCTTAAAGAAGAAAACTCTCTAATGGGGAAGCTTCTGGTGAATGCTCAATAGCAGACCCAATAACCTCAATGAAATCAATAGAAACAAATGAATTGAAGGATACACATATCCTATCATTCATTCCCATGAAAATGGCTGAGCGTCAAAGTATGCGTTCAAAGCCCTATACTTGCAACACAAATAATGGAAACTATTATTCCCATGTGCAGAAAGTTAACTACCCTGAAGAGATCCCACATAAGATCATGTAATAGCCAAACAGTTAGAATAAGTGCAAGATATAGCCAGCGCTTACTTATGCGCTGAAATCTTAAGCATTGACTGCTAATTGGAAGATAAATAACCCAAGCAGTATGGATAGCTAACTGACTTATTTAACAATAGAATGAACATAAACGTCCCTTCTATTGAAAAATAATGACAACAAAAGCGCAACTTCTCTTCTGATAAACTCTGATGTGCGTAGAGATACCCTCGGACTCAGGATTGTACCGCAATATATGAACTCACGTCCGAAATAATAGAGAAAAACCATAATATATGCCCAAACTTGACCTTATGTTAAAGGATTCTCTAAAACAAAACAGATCAAGAGGGAAAAACGTCTACCACTCCTGTTAATAACTGGAGTAGACATGTGTTAAAGTGACCCATTGAAATAACATTCCAAGCCGCTCCACACAACTCCATCCAGCGCATAAAACTATCGCTGTTAATGCGTCAGATAACCAATAAAAGCGAGCCAAACAGCTGGTTCATTCGCTCTCTGAAACAGATGAACCAGCCAAATGAATAGTGGGATACATGAATCCTATCATAAATCCCATGAGACATTATCTAGTTCACAAAATAAGTGATCTAAAGAACTATACTCGCTACAATTGCCGAACGTTAGCTTATCGACTGAAAGATAATAATAAATAACCTAATTATCCACTTCCCGTCAAAATCGGCCGGACCGAGTTCTATAAGAGCCTCAAACCACCAGCTCAGGGGAGTCTGATCAGTAACTCAGTCTGACAAGAAACCCCTATCCATGTGGCTGTATAGACAAACCTAAGAATTATATATAGGAGAGATAACTATACCTTCGCTATGAGCCTTATAAGTGAATCGAGTCTAGGAAAACTCTCCTACTCTTCTGTTGGCTGTGGTCGATTAGACCCCAATTTAAAGAGTCGAGAATAGATGCTTTCTTGTAGTTTAATCCTACAATAATGAAAGCTTACCATCAAAGACTTAGGTATACTAATACCTTGCTATGAGTCCTTATAGACGATTTGAGTCTAGGACAACCTCTCGTACTTTTTCTGCTGGTGATGGTACATTAGACCCCAGCTTAAAGAGACGAGAATTGATTCTTATCATAAAATCTAGAGTAGGAAGACTAAAGTGACCTAAGGCAAGTTTTCCACCTAGTTAAATGCAAAGATGAAGACCCAAGGCTTCGTTGCATCAGAATAACTCCCACTTAACATTAGTTAAGACCGAGAAATAAATACTTGGTCTGGAAAGAATTTTAAAAGGAACAAATGACCACAAAATTCCTTCCATATAGACGATGCGTCACAGTACTTAAAATTAAAGTACATAAGACCATGAGACTACATTCGCTCTGACTAAGGAATTATCTTCTCAATTGCATCCGAGCGAACAGCTAAATGATGAAGGTAAGGCTAAAACTAGGATCTTAGCCTGCTAAATCAACGCTGAGGAACTCTCCACATCTTCCCCTGTTGTTTTTAAAAGTATGTGAACCATCACAAATGATTAAAAATGCAGAGGAAGAAGATAAGAAACCGAATTACTTTTTCCCGCCGGAAGTTAAATATGGTGTCGTCTACAGAATCGAAGATCTGTGACACCCGTGTAGACTTAACTGGAAAGAGATCTTAATACCCTGCTCTTCACCCGGATAAAGTCAGCGTTGAACTACGCTAGCGGTTTCTCATAATTGCTTGCAGCATTTTGAATCACTGCAACAAGTTCAAGGAAATGATAATGTATGGTATCTATATCATCCAAGAGTTGTTCCAGAAGGAAAAGATATCCTTCCCATCATATGTTCAAATCAGTTAGAATCACAGTCACCAGCATCTGAACAGGCAGGTGACTGGTCCAAATAAGCACTATGCAACAGCTCAAAACTTGAGACTGACGTTGAGTGCTTCTGCCTTAGCAGGAAAACTGCGATCAGCTGTGCAACTGCGACAGCAAGTCCGTTACAGAGGCATGAGGAGCAGCGGTCATGAATAGCGTCTTCACCGGCTGCTCCTAGGACAGGGAGTCCAATATAGTTATTACTGCGGACGACCCGATGAATGAAGCCCTGGTCTCCTTGGCCACTAGATGGTGCGACTTTCTTCACTAAAGATGGACCTTTTGACGATGCAGACTGGAAATCCTGAGTCACTTAGCCAAGGTGCGGTCGGGAGTGCTTGGTAGACGCTTAAGAAGCAAAACTGTAGCCGTCCCAGCTAAGAATTGAACTAAGCGTACCGGACAATAGCTATGTACGTAAGCTCTGACTGACGCAAGTTCCTACCAACAACACCTGGCTCCAGAAGTTGTTGAAAGAGAGGGGTTCCCTCTTGCTTGTGCATACCTCAGAACTTGCTGTCTTCCTCTTTCCATCAACACTATGTGATTATGGATTCGATCAACAGAGCTCGCTACATCCTTATTCTCTCTCGACCGCGACGGACATACCCGGCATCACATTACCCACATACGAGTGAGATCTGCCAGTTGAGCTAGCTGTTTTTAGACAAGGGACGTAAGCCTCCATGAAACCTAGCCCTTGTCTTTTTTAAAATCATTGAGCACTTTTCCACTAGCTCTAAATACAATGCATATGCGACACATCCTGAGTCACGGTCCAAGTATCCAATCTTAACCATTTCACCGGCGACAGGGAACTGACACCACTCATCGGGTTTTATAGCCCTGTGCAATATAAAGATCACTTTGTCTGTTATGTAGAGGAAACCATAAGACTAGCCGGCCTGGCAGCCTATTAGACAAGGCGTCCCGGACCGGAGGCATGGACGTATACTCTCTCTTGCTCGCGGTCCTGGATGAGCGTACCTTGACCTTGCTGGTTTCCTCCTTCTGTCGTCACTGGGTGAGCATAATTGCATATCATATTGTTCGCTCCACCCTATATTATCTCTCTTTCTAGCCCGGATCGTATACATCCGGCATCATAGTTCTCAGGGACCTGAGTAACTACTTCACCGTTCGAACTAACTAGAGACAATGGACCTGCGCGGTCGTGTGCTTTTCGAACATAGAGGAAGCTATAAGACTGGCCGGCCCCGGCAGTCTATGGAAGGAGCTTCCCGTGGATGTAAGTTCCAACTGACACAAGTTCGTACCAACAACCTCTGGCCCCAGATGTTGTTATAACAGTGATAGACCTCTCTCTTGCTCGCAGTCACGGAAGACCTGGACGAGCATACCTCAGAACTTGTCTGACACAAGTTCCTACCAACAACCTCGGACCGCAGATGTTGTCATAAAAGAGAGGGGGGCCTCTCTCTTGCTCGCAAACATGGAAGACCTGGACGAGCATACCTCAGAACTTGTCTGACTGCCACAAGTTCCTCCCAACAACCTCTAACCCGAGATGCTGTCATAAGAGAGAGAGGGGCTCCCTCTTGCTCACGATCCAAACTTGTCTACTTCCTCCTTCCCATCGTCACAGGGTGAGCATGTTCATATGCTTATAGTGCTTGCTACTCCCTTATTCCTCTTCTCGACCGCAACGGACAAACCCGGCATCACGTCCCTCACATACGAGTTAGATCTGCCAGTCGAGCTAGCTGGCGACAAGGTCATCAATCCTACTAAGGGTCTAGGCCTTGTCTAATACCTGAGCACTTTTGCCGCTAGCTTTGGATTGATTTGCGAAGATGCCAGCACACTCCTTGACGGCGTCACGAAGCCACATCATGTTCTTGTTCCTTCTGGAAGTAGAAACTAAACAAGAGGCCCAAAGGGGCCTGAGGGTGCTCACCTGACATGGTAGCCTAAATATCAACCCAGAGAATTGATTTCAACAATTTGCATCTGCTCCTCCATAGAAAAGCTTATACCAAATATCCAAAGATTCCCACAGGGAGCCCATATATGAATCCAGGGACTTGGCTTTAACAAACTTGAATCTCATCCCCCTAAGGATGCTGCACACCAAATATCAAAACATTCCGACTGCTGGATCTGAAGAAGAAGATTTTTAAAGAAAATTCCTCATTTTGAACTAAGTTATAATTCGGGGCTACCACATTGAGCCCAAATATGAACCAGGGACTTGGCTTGAACAAACTTGAATCTCAACCCCCTAAGCATGGTGCATACCCAATATCAAAAGATTCTGCCTGCTGGATCTTGAGAAGAAAATTTTCAAAGAAATTTGCCTGAAATGCACTAATTTCATATTTGAGCTCCTGTACTGAGCCCAAATATAAACCCAGGGGGTCGAATTGAACAAACTTGAATCAGATCCACCCCACAATGTTGCATACCAAATATCAAAAGATTCCGCCTGCTGGATCTGGAGAAGATTTTTTAAGAAATTTGCCTGAAATGCACTAAGTTCGAATTCGAGCTTCTATAGTGAGCCCAAATATGAATCTAGGGAGCCGATTTGAACAAACTTGAATCAGATCCACCCCACAATGTTGCATACCCAATATCAAAAGATTCTGCCTGCTGGATCTGGAGAAGAAGATTTTTTAAGAAATTTGCCTGAAATGCACTAAGTTCGAAATCGGGCTCCTATACTGAGCCCAAATATGAACCCAGGGGGGCCGATTTGAACAAACTTGAATCAGATCCACCCTACAATGTTGCATACCAAATATCAAAAGATTCTGCCCGCTGGATCTGGAGAAGAAGATTTTTTAATGTTTTTCCCATTGCCTACAGTGTTAAAAAATGCTGACTCGGCACTTATTCAAAGTCCTGAAAAAAGTACCTTGTGATCAAACCGATACGGATTTTTTTTAACCATTCTATTCTACTGGATAAAAGTAAGCTTTATACAAAATAAGAATTTTCTGTGCCGTGTAGTTTTGGAGATATGGCAGTTTTAAGGTTTTTCCTATTTTTAGCTCCCGAGGTTCCCACGGGGCAATGAGAAAATTTTTTTTTGCATCGATCAACTACTTATGGCCCATTATCATCTCATATCAAATTTGGTTCAAATCGACCACACGGTACAGAAAATATAAATTTTAGGCATGGCCAAAATTTTTGCCCCTCCCATAACGAAGGCAAATAATGCCCGGCAAACTTCTCTTGAACAAACTGGATTCCACACCTCAAAAGGAAGCTGCATACCATTTATCAAGTCTCTGCTACTGCTGGTTCATGAGAAGAAGATTTTCAAAGATTTTGGTGCCCCTTGGGGGCGTGGCCCCACCCAGGAGGAGGGGCAACTTCATTTGAACAAATCTGAATTGACATTAGGTAATAAACTTTTACCCAACATTTGAAAAATATTGGGCCAGTGGTTTCTCCGGAGAAGTTGTTTTTGTAAAGTTTATGCCGGACGACGACTGACGGATGACGGACAGAAAGCGATCAGTAAAGCTCACCTTGAGCTTTGCTCAGGTGAGCTAAAAATTATAGTGACCTTTTGACGAGAGGACCACCGAGTCCGCTCACCGTGATAGGACCGATAGTGTCCACTCGCCTAACACAAACCATGATGCCCGTCATTCAGATTATCAAATCTGATACATGGAGTAGAATTAGTGGTAGTACATCAAGTAAACTCATTACAACGACCAAGTAAATAGAGGAAAGGTTTCCTCTATTTGCCATACTATTAGATAAAAATAATTACCTAAAACTAATATATGTCATTGTACCACCACCAAATCTACATATAATATAAGATAACATTAAATATAATCAATGAGATAAATATATCCAAAAGAAAAACTCTTTCAAAAATAAAATAAAAATTTGTGAAAAAATTTTCCTAATATAAGAGCCCAAGTTCCCAAAGGGAACGATGAGCCCAAAAAAGCCTAAGTGTGGAAAAAATTATAAAAACTGTGTAAAATTAACTACCACACTATCAGAATATTTAATGTTACTTACAACTGTTGCTCCTAAACAAAAATAGGAAACTACCTAGAGTAATGTAATGTAAACAAAACACCGGTATCAAGACCCCAGGCAACATGGCCCGAAGTCAGCAACAGAAACAAGACTATCCGATGTAAAGCAAGATCTTCCTCAGAAGAAAAAACGATACATTGGATGTAAGATGCATGACCAAAACGCCCGAACACCCTAAGGATGAGGACGTAACCCTGGAGATGTACAAAATAATCTTCTGCATAAAATGTTAAACTTCCAATAAATTTTATAAACATTTTTTATTAAAACAAGCCAAAAAGCTTGGAGCTTAACTGGGGGGATCAAGGGAAGGCAGGGAAGTAATACTAAATAAACAGTGGATAGATCATAATCAATCAATGATAACGTCAGGCTCATGTCCCGAAAGTAGGGAACATGAACTAATTTTAATAAATATTATAAAATCACAGCCCTGAACGTTTCAAATCACCATTTCTTCCTTCCTTCATCCAGTTCTGTCCTTGGATCCTCCAATTTAACCATTGATTTGTGTCTGGGATCATTATTAATTGAGATTTAAAAGCACAAATATCAGTTTGTTGTTATCTGACAAGGGCCAAACAAAGAATGATTTTATTGGCGCCAGATTCGGTGACTTCCTGGCGTCTGCACATGCGCAGAGGGTAAAATGTTAGGACTTCTAATTTTCGGTTTTGCATGCAAATTTGGGGGATTGGGGGGGCAAAATTTGTGTTTGGCCCTAGATATTTTTGGGTTAGCACCAGCTAAGTCTGGATCATTGGTTACAGTATAAAAATATGAAAATGTGGTTGAAAATAACGAGAATATATAAAACACAGTCCTGTTATTATACGATCCTCAGATCCATAATTCCAGTCACAGGAAACCATTATCAACGAGTTGAATTATCACTGTTTCTGAATACAAATGGACGTTCTGCCACATGGGAGGACGAAAAAAGAATGATTCATCAGTTACTGCTTGCGCACTGGTTCCCGGAAGTCGTGGATTTGTACTAAGAGAAGAGAGTCCCCTAATGGGTGTGCGCCGATGGCACTCGACCCAGTTTTAGCTTATTTTTTTCTTGGTGCTTTTGCACCACTTTTCTTTCCCAAATCGCTTGGGAAAGATCAAAATAGAGAGTATATTTTCCGAGTTAGGGTCTTCCACTGTAGTAAACAATTATAAGGTAGGTTGATAAGAAATTGCTGTGGATGGATGGATGGATGGACAGATGGACAAAGTGCCCTTTTTATAACATGTTCAGGAATGGCTTGTCACTAGGATCCCTCATACCAAATTTCATTGATTTTGATCCACACACTGCAGAAATATTGCTGCAGACAGAAAAAAATCATTAAAAATTGACAAATTAAGGACTGTATCGAGCAACTTTTTCATAACAGGTGCAGAAGCAGCTTTTATCAAACATCCCTCATACCAAATTTCATTGAAATTCATTTTTTTTTTGTTTGGGGGGGGGGGGGGGGGGGGGCATAAAAAGATATTGAAAAACTGACAACAGGCTAGAGTGATTAAAAGGAAGGTTATTGAATGTGACAAACATTTTTGACCATGCAAACCATGCCTCTGCATAAAAGCACCTTGAGCAAAATATTTATATATACATAGATATCTTGTGCTTTTGAGTGGATACCGAAAATTATCTCATGAGTGACTGAGACAAATGTTTACATAACCATTTGACTTGGTCACGAGTGAGATAATTTTCGGTATTCACTCAAAAACACTAGATTTTCTTTTTATTATATGCTTTTTATAAGAATTTGATCATTCCTATCGATAATTCTGCTTGTTTCAACATTGTATTGATGCGTGAAAGTAAACAGCTGATGTGCAATGACATGCAGAAGTGATTTGATTGATACTTGGAACATGTAGAGTCTTGCAATCTGATTCAGCTGGCGGGTTCCATGCATCAATCAGGGTTCATACACTTTTCAGAGAATCAAATTCCATGACTTTTCAAAAAAATTCCATGACCGGGTTAGTTCGCACCCAAACAGAAAAGCTTCATTTTTTGCATAATTTCTGCGCAGGTCGCACATAATTTTTACACAAAATCAGTTCCTTTTAAACCTGGTTATGAATTCCATGACTTTTCCAAAACTTTAACCCTTCCAGCCCATTTACCAAAACTTTTCAAGGCCCCTGAATTTTTTTTCAACATTCCATAACTTTTCCAGGATTCCATGACCTGTACGAACCCTGATCAATTCAAGATGAATACGTGTTGAATTATTGCTGGAAATGATTGGTATCCACTCAAAAACACTAGATTTCCTTTTCATTATACACTTTTAGAATAAAGTGATCATTTCGAGTGATAATTTGACTCGTATTCACCTTGAAGTGATGCTCTGAAATCCATCATTTTGATTGATACCATGAAAGTGAAAATTTCGATATCTTCACAGTGGGGGGATATGATTTGGATCTTTCTGCATTTGATAATCTATTGTTTAGCATACAATAAATAATGATTATTCTTATTTTCTAGGGATTTTCCACCCAACAATTTACAATTTGTGAAGAAAATTGAAGAAACTGGTTTTCTGGGGATTATTATACTTTTCCTCATAATCTGCCCATTTTTTTTGTTGTGTATAAAATCCTCCAATATAAGTTATGGGGCTTTCAGTGGGCGGATATGGTGTGATATAAGGCGAAGTGAGATCAATATTAGGCGAGGCCGAAGGGCGAGCCTAATACTGATCTTGCTGAGCCTTATATCACACCATATCAGCCCACTGAAAGCCCCATAACGTATTTATTATGCCAGTCCTTTGAAAGAGACACAACCATAAGTGTACCCAGATTCCTAGCACAAATGTTCTGTTATCACTATCAGGGAATTTCCTGGTTTTACGTCATGTGAAGGTCACGCTAGTAGCAGGCGCTGAAACAACAGAGTTTTCTTCTCAATAAACAGGAATTTAAATTAACAATTCACAACTTGAATTCAGTGTTAAGTACTGGAAAAATAAAACAACTGGAGCAAATGGATTAACAATTCTTTCAAGAAGGTAAGTGGGAACAGTTTCATTCATTATTTGTTGTTGATGGTGATATTAATGTTTCTATACATGTCGTTTTAGTGGTTTATTTATTGTATTTATTCACATTTGTTTATTAAAATTTCTCAAAGACTGGAAGAAACGTATTATAGTTGTACGTTGCTCAACTGACACACACGCAAAATTATTTGTTCGTTGAACATGCAAAATTAGGAAAAACATTGAAGCGAGCGTTGGATGTCAAAACAAAATGTCGAAACTGACCGTATATAAGCTCTATATATGGTTAGCTCGATGATACACATATGCGGTCACTAGATATTGAAGCTGATTGGTCAATAACAATTACTGGCACAATAAAGATGTATATAATGCTATATACTTGTATTGCTGTACGATATTCTAAACTGAATACCGGTATTGGCATTCAAAATAAAAGGCCACTCGGCCACAGTGTCCCCTGAAACGGTGGCTTCATTTGGAGTGGGGGCTTTGTAGATATATCCTATATGAACGAAAAGAGAATCATTTTATCCAAACTGGAGTTATCATCCGAAAACCTCAAATTTTAAAATTTCAAGGACAAAAAGGGGCATAACTCTAGTAAAAATGATCGATCCGAACCCATATTCGAACTTGTCCTGTATTTTTACCCCAGAAAGTCACATACCAAAATTCATTCCGATCAAATAATCCTAACTGGAGTTATCAACGAGACACCTCAAATCTTGAAATTTCTAAGTTAAAAAAGGGGCATAACTCTAGTAAAAATGATTGGTACGACCCCATATTTGAACAAATAATCCTAACTGGAGTTATTAAGGGGACACCAAGTGGGACGGACACAAGGACAGTCGAAAAAGGGGCATAACTCTAGTAAAAATGATCGGTCCAAACCCATATTAGAACTTGACCTGTATTTTTACCCCAGAAAGTCACATACCAAAATTCTTTCCGATCAAATAATCCTAACTGCAGTTATCATCCGGACACCGCAAATCTTGAAATTTCTAAGTCAAAAAAAGGGGCATAACTCTAATAAAAATAAACTGGCCGAACCCATATTCGAACTTGACCTGTGGTTTGGGCTAAGAAGGTCACATACCAAAATTGGTTCCAATCAAATGATCCAAACTGGAGTTATCATGGGGACACCAAGTGGGACGGACGCACCTGATTTCTATAGTCCCTCGAACATTTTTTCCGGGGGACAACGAACCCATATTCGAACTTGACCTGTGCTTTGGGCTACGAAGGTCACATACCAAAATTGGTTCCAATCAAATGATCCATTGAGGGGTCACATGATATGTTTTTGTTCAACTTTTTGGAAAAATATTTTTTCAACTGCTGAATATGTATATTATGCAGGTGGATGCGACCGATTCAAAGGGTAAAGGAATAATATTGTTCATTTGGGACTACAGTTAAAACTAAAGACATCTTGAAATTGTGGGTAAATAAATAATGACTGACTGATATTTTTGTAATTGCACCAGTATTCAATCAATATTGGTTTGAATACCAATATGTATTAGTTTATCACAATATTCCAATTTTTAACAAATTTAAATCTGGCCCCAAAAAGGATGATGTATACCAAATATCAAAAGATTCCGTGTGGTGTACTTAAAGAAGTTTTTTCAATAATTTTCCTTATATTGCACTAAGTTGAAATTTGAGCTCACATGGGGAACCCAAATATGAACACATGGACTTGATTTGAGCAACTTAAACCGAAGCCCCCTAAGGATGCTGTATACAAATATGAAAACATTCTGGCTGGGTAATCTGAAGAATATTTTTAAAGAATATTCCTCATTTCACAAAGTTAAAATTTGGGCTCCCATGGAATGCAATTACAAACCCACAGACCTGATTTGAACAAACTTAAATCTGCCCCCATAAAGATGCTGTACACCAAAACTGAAAAGATTCTGACTGGTGGATCTGAAAAAGGTTTTTAAGGAATTTTCCTCATATTGCACTAAAATTCAGACTCACATGGGGAGCCCCAAAAGAAACCAGAGATGTGATTTGCACACACCTGGATCAGATCCCCCTAAGGATGTTGTACACCAAATATTGAAAGATTCTGATTAGAAGTTCTGAGTAAAAACTATTTTTGTTATTTATGAAAGAGCTGACTGAAGATTTCTTCATTCCCTCCCCACCCCCCGCCCCCTCCCCCCCACCCCCATGATGCAACCGATTGAGAGTTTTAGGCCCCCTCTCATGATGCAAACAATTGTGAGTTTTAGGGCCCACTCGATCCTACTGATATTAAGGATGCTGTATACAGTAAAACCTGTCTTGAGAGACCACTGTCTTGAGAGTCCACCTGTCTTGAGAGACCACATCTGTCAGGCACCGATTGATTTTACTCTATAATGGACCTGCTATGGGAGACCACCTGTCTTGAGAGACAACTGTGACCTGGTACCAACTTGTATTTTTATGCCATAATGGACCTGTCTTGAGAGACTGCCCCTTTGAAGACTGAAACCATGACAAAAACTTTTTACCTGTTCTGGAATTCGAAAATCCATTGTGGATATACTGACAAAATTAAAAGTATTAAAAGCTCTTAATTGTGTTTCAATTGTTATTTAGTTACATAACTCATTAAAGATTGAGATGTTTTTATAAGACTCCTGTGAAAAGATAAGGATTATTGCTGAATAAACAATTTCATACATACCTGAAATGTGACAGATAGGAATAAAAGTAAATTTGTGTTGAAAATCTTTTTGTAACAAATTGAAATGGACTGTTATAAAAATTATCAAAATAAATTAGTGTTGAAAATCTTCAATGAAGATTTTCAACCCTAATTTATTTTTATAATTTTTATAAGTCCATTCGTTTTTTCCATTCGTTATCTTCGATTTCGCAAATTACTGACACCCTAGGAAAAAATGGCACACAGGGGAGGAAAAAATGGCACAGGAAAAAATGGCACTCTTCCCTAATCAACCAGGAAAAAATGGCACAATTGGTAGGAAAAAATGGCACAATTGGTAGGAAAAATGGCACAAGCCATTTAAGTATAAAAACAAAATTAACAACTTTTTTTTATTTCTGGACAAAAGAGGTGAAACAATAGCACAAAATAGCACAAATGTAGTCCATCATCAAAGCACATGTTTTTGTGGGTTATAAAACAAAGCACTAATACATATTTGCTAATATACCTTAGATCCGAAATTTACCTATTTACAAGTTTTTCGTAGTTTCGTATTATATTCAGCAGTTTGGGCACTATAGGCCCTATCAGCGTTACTTACAACTACAGAGCCAACCAATATAAGTTGTTAGATAATGACAGGAGAATTTGTATTACAATTGGATTGTTGATCATTCCAATGCCTATCACCATTCCCTTTTGGATAGCTTTCCAAAAAATGATGTCAGGACTTGGAATTATCAACAAAAAAATGGTAAGATAAATTCTCTTGTCATTATCTCTGCCTACTCCAGAGATATATTTGAAATTTGAACTCAGCCTGTATAATTTGCAAACTTTATGCTGGCTTCCACCTGATATTGTATCCAGCACCACATAAAAATTCACTGACACTCATGCGACCCTGTTGTCGCTCAGTACAAAGAGATTGCATTCTTTTGTTCAAGTCTTTATATGCCTTTTTCTGCTTTTTCTTGGGTAAAGTACCCCGAGAGGCATTTAAAATTACTCCTGACACAGTTGCCTGTTCAAGTTTAAACCACTCTATTGTTTTCCAGACTGAAGGGTGTTTGTGTCCAATAAGCTGGAAAAAACCATTGTTCCACCCCTCACACATGTTATTAGTACGAGGGTCACCATTTATGGTTGAAGAATGCACATTCCAAGTATCTGGTGGGAATCGTGGGGGCACCCTTCTCATTCTAATTATACCACCATCCCCATTGTTTTGAAGTCGTCTATAACTCCCAGTCACATAGTTCTTATCAAAATATGACACTAGTGGCTCTAAGCCTTCTGGAGTTATTTCCTTTAAATGGTCCATACCACTTGTAACATCACACAGGGGCAACAAAGCAAGGCTATCCAGCATGCCACAAAAAAGTTTTACATCTTCATTATCTTTATATAGACCTATCAAACCCAACTCCTGAACCTTTCGCCAAGTAGATTGTGTTAAGTGAAAGAAACACCCTTGTAAATTTACATCTGTGCCAAATACAGTCACCACAGCCTGTCTAACGGCAACTTCAAAATCAGTTATCACAATTGTTGGGTTGGGGTAGAGTTCATGGCTATCACACTTATCAATAATGGCTCGCAACATTTCCTCATAAGTATCCTGAGTTTGCCTCTGTAAAAGTGCATAGGCAACAGTCACTGCAGATTCACCTAAAGGCACACGAATTACATAGATTTGTTTGAATTGTTTAGGTGCCATGCTAAAGTTACCATCCATCATCCAAACATTGGCATTTGCCAATAACTTTAAACACTGTTCTGTAGAAAATACAACAACCCTGCTTTCGGCCTCAGGAACGTTATCATAAATGAGAAAAGGTCTTGGTGATGGTCCACTGGTTTGAGTCCACGACCCCTCAATTACTAAATCACGTATATCCTGTGGATCTCGGGGGAAATGTTCACTTTGGTGAAGTCTTATTAATCTCTTGCATGAATCAGAAGAAACCAATCTTGTCTGTGCCTCAGTGGGCAAAATACTAGTGCACTTTGTAAAGATCTGATTAGGTTTATCAAAGGTAATCTTGGCCTGCTTTTTCATTTCCATTTTACACTTTGCAGCTGATACTGAAGAGTCATCTGCATCATGATTATGCGGCGTCTTAACCACTGGATTGGAAAGCTCAATTGTTGTCACCAAAGAGCCTGTGCAGGAAGTAGTGCATTTCACACATCTCCATCTAATGGTTTCTTTTCTTGTAACTTGTTTTGTGTACATGTAACCTTCATGGCACAATTTCAGGCCTCCTTTATTTGACTGTATTACCTCCATGCTTTTCAGTTCAGGTATTGCTGAGCCATCTAATTTCAAACTTATATAGCTGATCTACCCAGTTATTTTAAACACTGAGGGTTGATACAAAAACAAAGTGATGAGGTGTGGAAAGTGTTGTTCATTTGAAGTTAGAGACATAAAATACAACTCAGCTTGCTGTCTGTGTACACTGTAATAACAGTAATTGTGTTGCACAATACTTTAAGCTTACATTCAAGCCAACTAAACACCAAGCTTAATGTACCATATGGCAGTGTTTATAAAACAATATATATTATCATACCCAGTTTAATATTCCCCTCCTTGAGATACAAATCTCGGGGAAAAAATGCTGGCTTCCCCATCCAAAAGGACGGAAAAGGTGTAAATTAAAAACCGAATTGCTCTAATTTCCAGCTCTCTATCTTTTCTACCTCCTCTATCTCATCAGACACACGACCAAACTGAATGACAAACTATGAGGGATTGAAACAACCCTCAAGCAAAGATGTGCAGAAAACCTAACAAGACCAAGGCAAAGATTGAAACAATCTTGCCAGGAAACAGCCCTTTTAAGGGCTTTTTTTTTTTTTTTTTTTTTTTTTTTTTGTGGGGGGGGGGGGGGGGGGAAGTGGAGGTCATTTGGAATTCCCGAAGGATAACCAGATACCTCAAAATCTCATACGGCATCCTATCTCCCAGAAGGCTTGATGGATGACTCCCGGTTTTTTTCAAACTAAACTGTTGGAGCTTTCTCCATTCCTTTTTTGTAACCGCTATGGTCATATACCGGGGCCGCTACCAAACCGGCGTTGCTGTTTGGTTTTCTTTTTCCCTTAAAATTGCCATCGCACAACTTTATATTCTGGCTCGCCACCATGGTGGGACTCAAACCTCTACCATCGCCAAGCTGGAACCGAATAGAGCCCACTCTCCAATAGTCTTAATGGCGTTGTGGGTTTGGTCTTTGACAATCTATCACTCCAATGCAAACTGCCAGGAATTCTAACCGCGTGCATACCCCTTCAGACCCCATTCGAGGCAATAGGAAGGCTAGGCCTGTGTGATCCAAGATCCAAGGGAATAAAATAAGGCTAACCAGGTCGCAAGGGATTTGTAAATCCCACATCGTCCCTGCGCGCCTTCGGCGCGCTAAAACCTTTCATTCATCAATATTCCACTTTTCTTTGAAAAAAAACAATGATAATTTTTTGTGTGCCATTTTTTCCTAGTAAGTCAAAAAAGTGTGCCATTTTTTCTAGTGCCATTTTTTCCTAGGTAATTGTAAAAGTGTGCCATTTTTTCCTGTGCCATTTTTTCCGCCCCCCTCAAAAAACAGCATTTTTGGAGTGCCATTTTTTCCTAGTAAGTAAAAAAAGTGTGCCATTTTTTCCTGTGCCATTTTTTCAGGGCACCTTCTTCTCTATTTCTGAATTTTGTGGTTGGTTATTCACTGACTTGAGAAAACCTGAAACCTGTTATTAGAGACCACCTGTCTTGAGAGACCACTTTTGTGTGGCCCAAAGGGCGGTCTCTGAAGACAGGTTCTTCTGTACTAAACAATATTTCTTTGTTTGGCAGAGTTTGGGAAATATAGGCATTTTTTAGGGCAAAAACTCCCTCAGTTTTCAACAATACAGAATGTTTTTAAATTATTCCAAGATAATATTAGCATCAAGCAACACAACAACTAAGTTAAAATTCAACTAGATGTGCCACTGGACATGAATGCCTCCATGGGGTAGCATAAGTGAACGTTGGATTTAACTCTTAACACGCTGAGTAATTTTTAACAATTTTCAACAACTCTAGTCATAGGCACATACTGAAATCAGTGTACAGAAGAAAGAGTTAAAATTAAAGTTGAAGGAAAGTAACTCCACAAAAAACCCAAAATAAAATAGACTAATTAGGGGCCATAACTCTGTCCCAAAACATAGGACCGGGCTACTTTTCAAACTTTGGTTAAACTCAAATACCAAATATTAGCCCAATCAACTAATATTTATTGAAGTTATCACACTAATAAATGAAAGATTTGTTAAAATCGACTAATTAGGAGTCGTAACTCTGCCCCCAATAATTGGACCGGGTTGGTTTTCGAACCTGACCTGTAGATTCTAGGATTAAACTCAAATACCGATTATTGGCCCTGTCAATTGATATTTGTTGAAGTTATTGCACTAACGAACAAAAACTTAATTAACTTCGACTAATTAAGGGTCATAACCAGACCTGTTAACTCTCCCGGTTTCACCGTGAGTCTCCCAGTTTGAGGCACCAACTCACACTCTCACGGTCACATCCTCTTTTCTCCCGATTTGACACTTTTAAAAAATAGTTGTCTTATTCTATTTTGAAAATTAAACAAGTTGCATTGTATGCCAAATATATTCTCACATACTGTCGTGGTTACGTGAAAGAAATCAAAATTATATAAACTCAAAATATAAATTAAATAAAAAAAACATAATCTCTCAAGTATAATTAACTTCAGCTGACCTTTTATATATACTATTTTTATGGTTCATACCAAATTTATCCGTTTTGTGTAAAAAACTTAGATGTGAGTCTTCCATGGAAGACGTGTGTCGCCTACACTATATTTTAATATTTCAGACAGAATTCTAAGTGGAAAAGGGGCATAACTCTGGAAAAAATACAGCGGATCAAAAAATAAAATAGGAGGTGCACAATGCCATTATGTGATAAAAAATCACTGAAAGTTTCATCAAAATCCATTCATAGGTTAAAGAGGAGTGGCGGATAAGAGACACTCCAAGGCGTTACAGACAGAATTCTAAGTGGAAAAGGGGCATAACTCTGGAAAAAATACAGCGGATCAAAAAATAAAATAGGAGGTGCACAATGCCATTATGTGATAAAGAATCACTCAAAGTTTCATCAAAATCAATTCATAGGTTAAAGAGGAGTGGCGGATAAGAGAAAGTGTGACGCAGATGACGCAAGACGACAAAAGTAATCCCTATATGTTGCTCCCCACTTCGTGGGGTGGCGACACAAAAATATAATTGAAAGTTTGTTGAAAACTGAAAAAAATCTGTTGTGAGATTTCACAAGAATTAAGTTACCTCCCCTTACTTATATACAAACAGATTCAGAACAATCATGTCCAGGCTCCAGCAGAGTATTTTGTCTTCATTTTGAACCAACAGGAGGGCACCTTCTCTAATGTGAGTAATACAAAACACAGTTCAAATAATTTTTTTAATAAAAAAACGAAAACAAAATTACCACAATCACACACAACTTCACTGTACCGGCAACAACAGGTGTTTTTTTTTTAAACAAAACGATAGACTGAACAAAGAATTTACATGAATAAATGGCATGAACGAAGAAGGAATGCTTGTTTTGGTTCTTGAACATTTTGGTCCTGGGGCATTTTGGCCCAAGATGTTTCAGCCTCCATGTTTTGAAGCACTGGGATGGGCTTCCATGAGCAAGGAAAAATGGCCAAACTGAGGAGGGAGGGGGTGAGGGTTGGTACAGATAAAGGCTAGATAGGCACCCACTCACATAAAATTTGTGCGTGTGTCGGGGGGGGGGGGGGGGGGAGTCATTGTCCCTGGGGGGTGGGGGCTTGGACCAGTGATATCCATATTTGTATGCTTTTACTGGCAAATACCATTAAAAGTGTTAAAATAAATTATTAAAATGAAATATATAATGCATTTGGGTTGGGAAGGGGGGGGGGTGCCCAGGTGGGACCGTGGGAGGCATAACAAGGAAAATATTGATGTATTGGCCGCGCGCAAAAATCTCACTGACAAGCATCCAAATCTCACTGAGAGCTCATCAAAATCTCACTGACAGTCACCTTCAGAGGTTAACAGGTCTGGTCATAACTCCAGCCTTAATTATCAAAAATTATTAAACAGGGCTGGCTTTTTAACTTAACCTGTAGATTTATTGGTTAAACTCAAAATACAAAATATTGGCAAAATCAATTAATATCTGTTGAAGTTATCAGGCTAAAAAATTAAACATTTGCTAATTTAGGGTCATAACTCTATCTTACAGAGCTTAAGTTCAACCTCGATGCTCCACATCTGGGTTGAACAGAAAATCTGAGCCACAAACCTCAGATCAACCGACCGTCAATTGATTACACTTACTTATATTATATCATAGGTATGTATGCCACTCTTAACAACATATAAATAACTCACCTCAATACAATTCGTCCAGTGAGAGTTCTACCTGAGAATGTCTCTGCTGAAGATTTGTCAGCCTGCAAAACAAACACACAGAAAACAATAAAAAATGAAAGTGTCAATGACACTGTAGCTCAACTTGACAAACTTGAATTTGGTAAGTTATAAATGAAATGGCATAATTGAAGATCATTGGTACCAATGTTATTTTATGAAATTTCAACATAACAGCATTGTGTGTGCACAATGTCCGAGTGATCCATGCATTTTTAAATGTAAACTGTAAGACTGTCTAAAGGAAGAAGAATGTAAAAGTCTTGCCTAATGAGCACACAAAGTTAAAAAACAACCCTATGATAAATGTGGCCTGTAGGCCATGTCAAAGAATGCTGATGCACAAATGCAATAAATTCAAAGATTGTTGCTTACAGCAACAGTTTTTGATGGAAATGAAAAGAAAATCAATAGCTCCTATCTTTGTAACCCTGCATAAACATACAAAGTTTAAAAACAACCTGATAATGAATGTGCCCTCTGATGGAAGATGTTAGCCAAAGGAAGATGTTAATGCACAAATGCACTAAGTAGAAGGTCATTGCTTGTGGCAATGTTTTTTTTATGGAAATTCATAAATATACCCTGCAGAGAGTGCAAAAGGGATAAGTTGATGCACAAATGCAGTAAGTTCAAAGGCTGGTGATAACAACAATAATTTTTTACGGAAATGAAAAAGAATAATAGCTCACATCTAGAGGTCACCCCGAACACACATATTTTGACGGACGAAAATGGAAGAAAATCGATAGCTCCCATCTAGAGGTCTCCCCAAACAAGCATACCAGGTTTCAAAGCAATCCGATCTTAAATGTGCCCTGTAGGGTGTACCAAAGGGAAATACTGAAGTCGGACTAAACTAAGTTCTATGAATGTTGGCCACGGCAACATTTTTTTACGAAAATGGAAGAAAATCGATAGCTCCCATCTAGAGGTCACTCCAAACAAGCTTGCCAGGTTTAGTTCTAAGAACGTTGGCCGTGGCAACATTTTTTGACAGAAATTGAAGAAAATCGATAGCTCCCATCTGGAGGTCACCCCAAACAAGCATACCAAGTTTAAAGCGATCTGATCATAAATGCGACCTGTGAGGTGTGCCAAAGGAAATTGTGTACGCATATCATCATTGATGCCCATCTTGTAATCCACTGACCACACAATCTCACCAATAGTGCAATTCACCAAATGTGTCCATTGGGTACTAATGGCCTGCTTCACTATAAACTTTTATGAGGGCTAACTTTATGTCTCAATACAATAAAATTTACTATTTTACACCAATACATGAGGAATAACTCTAGAACAGAGAATGAAAATACGGCCAAAGGATAGCTTGATGTTATTTTGTCATTCTATATATATATATTCTTGAGACAATTGTTAAGTTTGAGGGGGAGATTGCTGAGCTGAAGGGAAAACTTGGTAGGGCGGGGCTGTCTGGAGTTACGCCTGTGAAAGTAGCTTTCCGAGAAGGATGGGTGGTTGTCGGTGGTTCCAAGAGAAAACATGGGGGTAGAACCTTTGATGTGAATGAGGTAGGTGATGAGGTGGGGGCTGCTAGAAAAATACGTAGGACAGATGAGGGGGGCCCAGGCCGGAGCAATGCTGTAAAGCGTTTGGCGTGGACTATCAAAAGTGGTAGGAAAGGGGGGCCAGAGAAGCAGGTAGATAGGGGTGTAAAGTCCAAAGGCAGTGGGGAGTGCAGCACCAGAAACAGATTTGATGTGCTCGATTCGGAAGAGTCAGAGGAGGAGATGAAGGTACTTGCAACAGATAGTAGCTTGGGGTCTAGGCCAGGAAAAAGGAGGAGGGATCCGGTAGAAGACCAGGGGAGTAGTCCAGGTAGTTCAGGGCCTGGAAAGAGACGGAGGGACAAGGATAGGAGTAATCCTAGGTCAAAGATACCGATATTGATTCCGAGTGGGGCTGTTGGAGAGGAAAAGGACGCTGTAAACAATAGGAGACTAGAGGAGATAAATAGGGCGAGGGACAAAAGTAAGTTGGTGGTTGCGGGAAGTAGCATAGTTCGGGGGGTCGACAAGGTTGTCTGTGGTCCGGACAGTAAAAATAGAACAGTTCTGTGCTTTCCGGGGGCTAAAGTGGAGGACCTGAGGGATAGAGTGGACGGTATTGTAGCTGGGTCGGGGCCTGATCCGGTAGTGGTATTACATGTGGGGTCCAATAACATCAGGGAGAGGAAATCAGTTCGTTTGGTGGACACATACAAGGACCTAATTAGTAAGCTACTTAGCAGGAATGCTCGGATCATCGTTTCAGGGGTGCTCCCCGTTATGGGTGGTGGGAATGAGAGGAACTCGCGGATTATGGCGCTAAACGAGGAGCTGGAAGAGCACTGCAAAGACTTGGGAATACATTTCATTGACCACTGGGACTCATTCTGGGGACAAGGAGAGTTGTATGGGCGAGACGGATTGCATTTAAGTAGGATGGGTACAGACCTGTTGGGCCAGAAAATTTTACAGGTGGCTGGGCCTTTTTTGGAGAAAAGGGGGGTAGGGGACCACAGCCGATAACCCAGAGGGGCACAAATGCTGGGAACATAGGAAGAACAACAAACATGCACAACACAGGGACACACCAGGGTTATAATAATGTGCCAGTGATGACAAAGAAACAAAGATTCATTAAGTTTGGGTACTGCAACATCCAGGGTCTGCACAAGAAAGTAAGCGAAATATCAACACTGATGGACGAAGGAGACTTCGATATAATGGGTCTAAGTGAGACGTGGATACGACGGGATGAGCGGGTTGATCAGATGAAGGGTTGCGTGTGGATAGGAGCTGGGCGAACTGAGGGTCAGAAACGTGGTGGGGGTGTTGGCATCTACGCTAAAGAAGAATTACAGCCCTCATTGATTACAGATCTCACAGAAGCAAGGACTCAGATTCCAGTATCCAACGAAATAGTCTGGGCAAAAATCAAGTTAGGAAGCAGGAGTGTTGCCGTTGGTGTTGTATACTTAGCAGTGGAGGGAAGTAAGCCCGAGTGGAATGATTCAATATATACAACTCTTAGATCGAATATCACAGAGCTTGAAAGCAGAGGGTTCAGTATTGTCCTAATGGGGGACTTCAATGGGCACATCGGGGATAAGGAGGAGGGCATACAGGGAGGTGATAGGAAAATTAACACGAATGGGAGGAAGATGTTGGACCTATCAAAAGAGCTTGGTTTAAAGATCTTGAACAGGGATGCGAAATGTAAGGGTAAATGGACCTGGGAGAGGAACGATAAGAAAACAATAATTGATTATATACTCACTGACATTAGCGTATGGAGGGAGGTTATAGATGCAGAAATAGATGACGAGGGAAAAAATGACTTGGGTAGTGATCACAACCTGATAACAGTTAAGATTACGGGCAAAAAGACGAATAGAGACAGAAATACCTTCAAGGAAGTTTGGGGACTAAAACAAGGAGCCGACTGGAAGCAGTTTCGGGAAAAACTAAAACCAAGTCTTGAATGTATACCTAGGGATGCAAATGTCCAGAGTATTTCAGATGGCATAGTAAATAGCCTAACAGAGGCAGGGAAGGATTGTATAGGAAGGGTGAGGGTCCCAACGAGAGAGCTTGGATACAGGGTTAACGAGGGACTGAAAAAGGCTATAAAAGAAAGGAAGGTAAAATGCGCTGCTTACAGAAGAAGTAGGAAGCTTAAAGGGGTGGATAACAATGACACGAGACTAATGAAAGGAGAATATGAACTGGCACGGAAAAAGGTAAATGAGATAAAGAATAATAATAGGAAGGAGCGCAATTGCAGTCTTGCCAGAACAATAAAGAAAACGGGGGGTTCGAGCTCAAACGTATTTTGGAACTGGGTAAATAAACGGGGGAAAAGTAGTGTGCAGAGTATCAAAGTGGATGGGGAAAGTACAGAAGATAAAGGCCGTATCGCTTCAGAGTTAGTCAAGCACTGGGAAAAGATAAACGATAGGCGATGGGGCAGTGGGTCCCCACCAAAAAGAAATACACTGGTGGAGGAGAACCTATCCAATCGTGTATGTAGCGAAATAACGGCAGAAGAAGTGCGGAACGTGGTCTCGAAACTAAAAAATGGTAAAGCGGGAGGGACTGATGAAATTCCGAACGAATTCCTCAAAAATGGAGGGGAGGCACTTATTGAAGTCCTGACAAACCTTTTCAACCTGGCTCTGCGAAAGCAAGAGGTCCCCAGAGAGTGGAGGGAAAGTAAGGTGTCGTTCATACACAAAAAGGGGGATAAGGAAGTTCTAGATAACCATAGGGGGATATCAGTTAGTAGTAACATCGGGAAAGTATTCTGTAAGGTCATATACAGTAGACTAGAGGAAGTTATTGAAGAGAAAGGTTTTCTAGGAGAAATTCAAAATGGTTTCAGGAAAGGACGAAGAGTCACTGATCACCTATTTACACTCACCCAACTGATAGAATCAACAAAGGCTGAAAAGAAAAAGATGTTTCTGGCATTTCTAGATGTGAAAAAAGCGTACGACCGAGTGTGGAGGGAAGGTATGTGGCGAAAGCTCGAGGGCATCGGACTGGGGGGTGACTTTGTGGGAATCATGAAAGCACTGTATACAGATGTGCAAAGCCAACTCAGTCTAGGGAGTATCACTACAAAACGAGTCCCTATGGATATAGGCCTCAAGCAGGGGTGTATCTTTTCACCGATTTTGTTTGCATTGTATGTTAAAGATTTAGGGGACGAACTAATTCAGAGTGCGGAGGGGGTAAATGTTGGAGACATAAAGATACCAGGCTTATTCTTTGCGGACGACATGGTGTTAATGTCTAGAACTGAACAGGGGCTAGAGAAATTGCTGGAAATTGTTGGTAGTTATGGGAACACTTGGCGGCTCGAACTAAATGAAAATAAAAGCAAGGTAATACCCGTTGGACGCAAGGTAGATATGACGAAGAGATGGAGAGTGGGGGAGTTCTCAATCCCCGAAGGGGAAAGCAAACAAATCACTGTAGGAGAAAAGGGAGAGTATGAGTATCTAGGGGTAAGCATAAATATAACGGGAAGAGGGGTGTACAGAAATTACTCAGCCAAACTGATTCTGAAAGGGAAAAGAATTCTGAACCAACTAAAACTTTTAGGGAAAAATAGTTTCAACAAGGTCTTTGTGGGGAAAACACTGTGGGAGAGGGTGGGTTTACCAAGTATAACGTATGGCACGGACGTGATTCCATTAAACCAAACCGTTATTAAAAAGTTGGAAAGTACTCAGAATGATGCCGGCAGATGGATAACAGGGTCGAGTAATGCTGCAGCTTTGGAAGCAGTAAGGGGGGAGCTTGGGTGGATGAAAATCAAGGACAGGGTAGATTTGGGAAAACTGTGTTACTTTAACTACTTGAGAAACCTGCCTGACAACCGGTGGTGCAAATTGATGCTCGATACCATTTGGAATTCTAATATAGAAACGGGGTGGTCAAAACATGTGAGGGAACTAATGGACAATTACTCTATAGAGGTCACAAACATAGAAGTAGGAATGAAAGAAGGCAAAAGGTTTGTCAAAGAGAGAGTCATGGAAGATTGCAATCGAAACTGGCGAGCAGGGGTTAGCGTGAAAAGATCACTGCAGGGGTTACAATATAAAGAAAAGCCAGCTTTTGAGAAGTACCTAGATGGCACCTTTGGAGGGTCACTGCTGTTCAAACTGAGATCAAGATCACTGGAGCTTCGGGGAAAAATTGGGAGAGATGGGGAAAAGGGATGCCAAATGTGCCACTCTGGAGTAGTGGAGACCCTGGAACATTTTCTCTTGGAATGCCCACAGTATATACCTGATAGAATAAAGTTTACTGGAAGAATAATGCAGAAGTGGGGTGAAGAAACAAAGGATAGATGGCTGAAGGCGGACACGAGGGAGAGGGTAGGAATGCTTATTGAAGAAATTGAAAAAGAGGAAGTGAGGGACACTATTAAGCAGTTTATATCTGAATGCTGGGAGGAGAGGAGGGGAAGAGGGGGTGGGGTGCTGGGGGAATGATGGCCTTCTCTTATGAGGACCGCGACAAATCAGCGGCTGGCCAAAGAGTTATTATTATAGTACGTAAATGTGTAAAATACGTTTCCTGGAGGCAAGTTATTATCCAGAAACCATAAACTATACTATTTTTCACTAACTCAAGAACAGAAAATGCAAACATGATGAAAATGCGAACATGATCTGTGTTTTGTCACTCTACATGTTAAAGTTTAAAATATCTGAATTCATACTCAAGATAACAACTGGAAATTAAAAAAGTCATACATATGAACAGATAGATGGACAGGCAGCGTAAATAACTCTAAATGCCCTTCACAAAGAAATGCTAGGAAAAAAAAACAATGAACATGCTGAGTCTTTATTATTGCACAAGTCTGAGTTAAGTTAAGTTGAGACCTGGTGTGTACGTATAGAATATACCCAAAGTAGCTTGGTGTAGCTTGGTGTACAAGGTAGTCTCTGTGAGACGGCTACACTGCCCCTCCCACACCTCTGGGCCTTGGCAAGGCCTGGAGCTGTGGGAGGGGCAGCATGGCTGTCATACAGAGATCACTAACATAGCAGAGATCTGAAAAGATGTGGGTTTCAGGAATAGGCTGTTATGGTAATCATTTTTTTCTAAGGCCAGGAAGGCTAGTTTTTGCCCTCCTTAATTTTTTTAAGGCGAGTGAATAAATCGCTCTCCTGAAAATGTCTGGCCTGCAGAACCATCTGAAGATGGCATGGTCAGGGAAAATGCTCTGCGATTGCAAATGCCACAAAAAGGTCTTTAAAGATTAAGGTGTCTTTAGAAAAAGTCACAGAATTACTGTGGATATGATTTGTGTTCGTAAAAGATTATCACCATTGAGCTCATTGGCAGTGACATTTGTGGAGCTGTAGCAGAATGATGAAAGAACTTATTCTGTATTTTCCCGATGTGAATTCCCCTTTGGTACTATCAGCAAATCTCAGTCAAGTCAGATACTGAATACTGAACCGATACCAAGGTATACCCCCTTAAAAATACCAAAACCGATACCAAACTCAAAATTCCAATACAGCCCATCTCTCCTGTCTACAGAGAGCATCCCAGCCATATCCCACCCATATGGGGATCAAAACTGTGCAATCATTCTAGCAGTACAATGTCTATCCAGTGCAACTTGGAAAAAGCTTCAACAGTTACATGTAACTCTTCAATACTTCTGTCTGTGAGCCAACATTGTTACAGTTTACGAATATTAAATAAACATTTCTTTAAATTTTTAACCCTTGAAGGCCTAATTCCAACACCTTTTACTATGACACAACATGTGCTCCAACATGACATCTGTGAGTAAATCTGCAAATCACATACTAAATACAGTAAAACCTGTCTTGAGAGACCACTGTCTTGAGAGACCACCTGTCTTGTGAGACCACATCTGCCAGGCACCGATTGGTTTTACTCTATAATGGACCTGCTATGGGAGACCACCTGTCTTGAGAGACCACCTGTCTTGAGAGACCACTGTAACCGAATGAATGAATGAAAGGTTTTAGCGTGCCGAAGGCGCGCAGGGACGATGTGGGATTTACAAATCGCTTGCGACCCGGTTAACCTTACTTTTTTCAACTTGGATCACACAGGCCTAGCTTTCCTATTGCCCAAAATGGAGTCTGAGGGGGTTATGCACGCGGTTAGAATACCCGGCAGTTTACGTTGAAGTGTTAGATGGTCAATACCCAATCCCTCAGCGCCTTTAAAACTATTAGAGGGCGAGCTCTATTCGGTTCCAGTTCGGCGATGGTAGAGGTTTGAGTCCCACCATGGTGGCAAGCCAGAATGTAATGTTGTGCGATGGCAAGTTTATGGGAAGAAGAGAAAAGAAAACCAAACAGCAACACCGGTTTGGTAGCGGCCCCGGTATATGACCATAGCGGTTACAAAAAAGAAGTGGCGAGAGCTCCAACAGTTTAGTTTTAAAAAAACCGGGAGTCATCCATCAAGCCTTCTGGGAGATAGGATGCTGTATGTGATTTTGAGGTATCTGGTTATCCTTCGGGAATTCCAAATGACCTCCTCCCCCCCCCCCCCCAAAAAAAAACCCTCTCACTGACACACACCCTCAAGCCCTTAAAAGGGCTGTTAAATCTTTATTCAAATGTTTATTTATATCAAATGTACACTCGTTCCCAGCCAGACAAGCTTGTTTCAATCCTTGCCTAGCGTTTGGTGGTTTCTTGTATATGTTGCAGAAAGGTAGGTTGCACCAATTCCTCCTACGCTTTGTCTACCATTTCCATGCGTCTTCTTGATAAGAGAGTTGCAAGAAAATTTGAGAATGTTCCGTTAGAAAAGTTATAGGTAGAGAGAAAGATAGGTATCCGCTATTGTATATTGTGCCTGCTATGTGATTGTTGCTATGGATGGGGTAAGGGGTGTGTTTCTTCGGAGCCCACTCCCCACACGCAGAGTTGCGAGGCAATCCTCACAGACTCAATCCTAAAGATCTCAATGAGTAGTGAGGCAATCCTCACTGACTCCACGCAGTTTAATTCTATTGAGTAATTTTAATTTATTGTGGATTATTTTGTTTTTCTGTTTAGGGTTCGGTGTTCGTTCAGCTTCACCATTGATTCACTATCCTGGAGTATGTGGAGGGTTTTGTTATATAGATCTTATTAAACGCGTTTCAATCGCGCTTCAGCAGAGTTGCGAGGCAGTCCTCACAGACTCTATCCTAAAGTTCCCAATGAGTAGCGAGGCAATCCTCACTGACTCCACGCGATTTAGTTATATTGTATAATTTTTATTTTATTATTATTTTTTTTTTTTTTTTATTATTTTCTGGAAACTTATTTTGTTTTTCTGTTAAGGGATCGGTTTTCGTTCAGCTCAACGATTAATTCACTCTCTTGGAGTCTGTTGAGGGTTTTGTTTTGTAGGTCTTTTAATCGCGTATCAATAGTTTCTATTTTTGCTAGCTCGTGAAGTTCCTTTATCGGTGTCCATTTCGGTTTGCATAGTGCCACTCGCAGGGCATAATTTTGAACCCTCTGTAGCTTCTGAATGTTGGTTTTGCTTAGGTCACTTGTTATTATGGCACCGTATTCTAGTACCGGACGTATAAATGTTTTGTAGAGCTTGAGAAGCACATCTTTGTTTGCTCCCCAATTTCTACCTCTGATCATCTTCAGAAAATTGATACGTTTAGTAGCTCTAACCGTAATGGAGTTTACGTGACTGTTTAGACTGAGATTGCTATCTAGGATAAATCCCAAAAATTTGGCCTCTTTATTTGCTTCTAGTTTGTGATCGTATAACTGGAGATCGATACTCGGGACTGGTTTTTTCCTTTGCTTTTTGAAGAACGTAACTTTTTGAGTTTTGGTGGCATTGAGTTTGATGCGCCACAGGGCACACCAGCTCTCAAGATCGCGAATGGTATCCTGTAGACGATTTTTAATTATGTTTCTGGACTTGCTGGCTGTCCAAATGCCTTTGTCGTCTGAGAACTGCGATAGTTCAACAAAGTTTTTCCCTACTTTTTCTATATCATTCACATATATTATGAAAAGAAGCGGACTTAGAACCGACCCTTGTGGCGTTCCCGCTTCGAGTATTACTTCCTCTGACACCTCGCGATTAACCCTCACCTTGATTTTTCGGTCAGTTAGAAATGATGATATGATCCTTAGAATTTTAGTGGGTAATCCCATTTTCGCTAGTTTATATCTCACGCCATTGTGCCATATCGAGTCGAACGCTTTTTCTACATCCAAGAAAAGCGCGGTTCCGATTTCGTTTTGACTAAATGCTGTTTTCATATAATCGACCAGTCTATATACGTGTTCGATTCCCTCTTTCTGACTCCTATACGCTCTTTGCCATTTGTTGAAAAAGTTGATTGATTCGAGATAAAACTTGAAACTTATTATTTGATTAAACGCCTATTTCTACAATAGTATTCAATGGCGTTGTACATCGAAAATCATAGAAATGATGCTAAAAGTAATGTACAAAGATAGCTGCGAAGTCTCGTAGTGAGAATCCACTCAAATATTTTCCCAACACAGCTAAGCAAGCTGATTGGGCGGTAGTTAGAAGGGTTGGTAAGGTCTTTGTCGGGTTTAGGTATCATGACTCCCGTGGCCACTTTCCAGCATTTTGGGAAGTACCCACAGGAGAGACAGCAGTTTAAGAGTTTGGTAAGTCTGCAGTAGAAGATGTTGGGGCACTGTTTCATTATTTTGTAAGAGACTTCGTCTTCTCCTGGGGACGAAGATGACCTGCATTTTCTGATTATACCCATGACCTCTTCTATGCTTATTTATTGGTTCGGTTAATTCATGGTCGTCCCCGTCTTCATGCCTTTGGTCGAAGTTCGGTTCATTGAAGATTGAGTTGTTATCTTGGACAAATTTATTTACTCGTACCTTAAAATCGTTGTCATATCTGTTCACTTCTTGTGGACGATGTGCCTTCTTTAGAAGTTCGGCAAAAGCACCGGCCTTTGCCTTGTCGTCTATGGCCATAGATCCGTCGCTAGTCTTTAGCGCATTATTATTGGCAATTTTGCTCTTTTGGCCAGTAAGAGTTTTAAATGTATCCCGGAACCTTTTAGGTTCTCTCAGCCCATTTAGGTTTTCGGTTGCTTTTTCCCATCTCACGCGATTGTCGTTAGCTATGGCCTTTTTTACTTCCCCATGAAGGCGATTATACGCGGTTTTAAGTTCTGCTCTTTTCATTTGATCATTCTCTGATTGGTAAGCCCGGAAGGCTTTTCTTTTTTGTTTGATTATTTGAAGAGTTGTTTGGGTTATTCTGTTTATCCGCGTCTTTACTGTTTGCTTGGGACAGATTTCATCTAGTGTACTGTTGATAACCTCGTTAAGGTGGGTGCAGGCTTTTTCTAGTTCATGAACATTTGAGGGGTCATTTGCCTTTATTTTTACTTCGATAATGTTTCTGAAGAGGTTCCAGTCAATCTTTGATAGGTTCCTCCTATTCACGGGAGGATACCTTGCGGGACCGGTATTACATTTCAGAGTGGCGTGAACCGGCAGGTGATCACTGCCTAGATCATCATCTCCTACAAATATGTCTTGCATTTGGCTGGTTAGTGATTTGCTGGTGATAATCAAGTCTAGGATATCTGATTGATGGAGTGGGTTGTTGCTTATAGGGTTTAATATATTCCCGGTTTTTATGGAACCGGGTACCGGGTATTTTTCACTAACCAGAACCGGGTAACGGGTATTTCCCGGTTCCTGTGAGTGTGAGGTAAGTATGAATTATATAGGTAGGTATAACAAGATTAACAGATAACTAATGAAGTGGAAATCGTTTAATGAAAGTATGATTACGAGAAAAATAAAATAAAATGAATAGTCTCTTGACAACGTCTCGTGGTTTCGAGAAAACAATGATAATCATTCGACAATCAGCATGTCGTGTTTTATACACTTTACGGTCATTTCATCGAACGTCATATAAAGTCCAGACTCCAGAGCAGTCACTTGGAACCGAGTCAATCATTTGCCTGCTTTATTCTTCAAACGTCATATGGCGTTCGGTGAAATGATCGTAATGTTTAAGTCAATGCAGTTCATAGTTCAGATAACTTCATGACCATGTAGTGAGTCACTAATGTCACGTGGTTGCTTAGGTAGGTTGTGCACCGCGGCCTCCGCCATCACGCCTATAAAACTTGCGCAGAAAGAGAAGCGTGCTCAGTGATTTATCGTTGAGGCGTGACCTTATTTTCGTAGCAAATTGTCCGGCTGCAGAGAAACTTCTCTCGGATTCAACTGATGTTGGTTTTCCGGTCATTAATGCATTGAATAGGAAATCTAGGTTTGGGGTGCGTTCATTGTTGGCTTCATACAATTTAAATTCAGCATTTATGTTTGGCATTGAACCCTCTGGTCTCCTTTGGTAACTGGCTGACTTATCAATATACTCTTGAAGGATATCTTTCATCGTAGCTGCTTTGGGTGCTTTCGGCTTTTTCTCATTCGCGACCGGGTCACTAACATCGGCATCATCTGGGTTTAGTATCTGACAACCGTTGTCTTCCGTTTCGATTTGCGAATCCATTCCTCGGAGCCGCGATAATTCTGCTTTAGCCAGTCGAACACGTGTTGTTTTTGGACAGGGCTCAAAGAAATCACCAGTTTTACCGTTGAATGCTGAATGATCATGCAGGTATTGCAGAAGCGTAACTAGCGTTTTATCTCGTCGCTTATTGAGTCGCTCTTGTAGACGCTCAGACATTATTCTACTGATATTGCTGTTATTCTGTCCTAGTTGGTCAAATAAAAACTTCAGTATGGCATCGGCCGAAATGAAAGTGGTGTCCCGTCGACAGAGTGCTTCATTTGCGACTGTGATGGGTTTTAGTGTTTTGGCCAGATCTTCGACAAGTTCTAACTCATCTTCACTAAGTTTAGATTCATCGCGCAAGTCAACATAAGCCTTCAGCATGGAGGGTCGAATTTGCAGATAACGCGACAACATTTCCTCAATGCTGTTCCAGCGTGTCTTGATATCAAGTTTTGGTTTCAATTCTCGACCGAATTCAGAACGTACATAGTTTTGCAATATCTCGTCAGCACGACCACGTCTAAATTTTTTGCAATCCTGTTTAACTTTTTTAACCAAACCGGCATAGTCTTCTTTCATGAGCACCGACTCTTCCTCAGCTTCTAATTGTATATCAGGCTCATCACTGAACTCTTCTTCTAATTCTGATTCTGAATCACTTTCGCTATCCTCTGATTCTTCTTCTTGATCTGTCTCTTCTTCACAGCCTTCGCTCTGATCTTTAGACTTAGCATACAGTACGTCAACTACCGCCAAGTGTATGCCATGGCTGTAGCACAAACAAGATAAAGTCGGCATGAGCCTACCAAACTTGACCATCACGGATGCACCATCGTTGGTGCATACTGCAATATGTTCGTCAATATTCAAACCGAATTCTGACAGATGTTCGCGAACTGCATCAACGGTTGCTTCAGAAGTGAACTTTCCAGTAATACGTCGAAGGCCTGTGTTCCAAAATAACCCGTGCTGTCCGTGAACGTCGATGTTGAGGTATCGCCGGTTTCTGATGCTCGTCCATTCATCGAGTGTAAGGGAGAATCTCTCACCTGCTTCTAGTCGCGCTTTAAATTCTGACGCTAGACACTTTTTTAGATTATCTGCATGATTGTACAGCAATTTCATTACATCAGAAGGATTATGTGGCAAATTATATCCATCTCGGCTGAGACTTTTCCGAATGTAATCTGACTTGACAACTGCGTGGATTGAGAAACCGTCAACCGCTATTAAAATAGCCAAAATTTTATCAAGGGAATCTTTCTCTCTAATTACAAATGCATCAACAGTCTTTTGTGTAGCCAATCTTGCCAGTTTAGATTTAGAATCGGCTGATGTTGCTGTGCTGGAACTCTCACATGGGCGCTTCGAATTTGACAAATCAATTCCATGAACCAGTTTCAGGTGTTTAGCTAAACTACTAGTCGAACCACCGCTGATTGTCAATAACTTGTCACACCGCTGGCATTGGGCCTTGTTGCTCAAATCGGCACGCCGTATAAAGTATCTCCATACCTGCGATGCGTTTTCCCGACTCATCCTAGAAATTGAATAAAATAAAAACTTTTGCAGGACGCTACGGCGACACAGGGTTACGGCTGACGAAACCAAAATACCAAATGCCACAAAGTTTACGAGTCGTGAATGACGCACTGAATCACTGTTAGTGAGTACTAGTGACGCGTTAATCGATTCGAATTGACGTCATAACTCATAAATAAGAGCACGTGTTTCGCGCTAAAATCGTGTTAAGCTACAGCGAGTCAGCGACGGTATGTTTGAAGTCGCGACTCGCGCCACGGGAATATATAGTTAATATTTCGAGCCGATTCGATCTCAGGCCTTAATCTTAAACGTGTAATAAAACCCGGTTCTCAACAACGCAATAACCGGGTAGCGAGTATAGTCGTTAATGGAACCGGAACCGGGTATACCCGGAATCGAATTAAACCCTAGTTGCTTATGTATGTTACGTCTTGATCGTTATTTACCACGAATAGATCGAGTTCTTCAATGATGTGGAAAAGGGCGTCACCATTAGGCTCAGTCTTATGACAACCGAATACCTGGTGTTTGGAATTGAAATCACCCAAGAATATGCAGTGCTTGTACTTGTTGGTAAAAAATTCAAATACTTTACTGTCTACTGTTGCTTGCGGCTTGTTATAATATGATATGATGGCCACGTGTTTGTGGTCAAGTTCAATTTCAGCTGCAATCACTTCAGCATTGAGGTGGTCGCATGGTATTGATTTGTATTTAATCTCCTGCCTTATTAGCAGAGCGTCACCGCCGTCTTTTTGGGCGGGGCGATCTCTTCTAATAATATCAATATTAATAATGGACCTGCTATGGGAGACCACCTGTCTTGAGAGACCACCTGTCTTGAGAGACCACTGTAACCTGGTACCAACTTGTATTTTTATGCCATAATTGACCTGTCTTGAGAGACCGCCCCTTTGAAGACTGAAACCATGACAAAAACTTCTTACCTTTTCTGGAATTGGAAAATCCATTGTGTTATACTAACACAATTAAAAGTATTAAAACCTCTTAATTGGGTTTCAATTGCTAACTCATTAAAGATTGAGGTGTTTTTATAAGACCCCTGTGAAAAGATTAGGATTATTGATGAATAAACAATTTCATACATACCTGAAATGTGACAGGAATAAAAATAAATTTGTGTTGAAAATCTTTTTGTAACAAATTGAAATGGACTGTTATAAAAATTATAAAAATAAATTAGTGTTGAAAATCTTCAATGAAGATTTTCAACACTAATTTATTTTTATAATTTTTATAACAGTCCATTTCAATTTGTTACAAAAACTTCATAAAAAAGAACAACTACAAAGTAATTACAAAAATCCATTCTTCTCTATTTCTGAATTTTGTGGTTGGTTATTCGCCGACTTGAGAAAACCTGAAACCTGTTATGAGAGACCACCTGTCTTGAGAGACCACTTTTGTGTGGCCCAAAGGGCGGTCTCTCAAGACAGGTTCTACTGTACCTTGGCAGTTGTTTTCAGACAAGTCTTGGCTGAAAATACAGGCAGTCAAGAATTGTTTAGAAACAACTGCAAAACCACAGGATGTTGACTTCAAATGTGTAGCAAAAATGTGAAAAACAATGCTAGGCCTTTCAGCCAAGCTATGATCCCAAAGGAAAGTGTACCTAGCCATCTTTTCTTTTTCTTTTTTTTTTTTTGGGGGGGGGGGGGGGGGGGGAACAAGCAAGAAATATGGAAGGCCATTATGGGGGTTTGTGGAGAAGGAACCTCCTCCAAGGAAGTTTTAACCCTTTACCCAACGTAACGGCCAAAACCGGCCAGCGCTATTCTTAAAAATTGCCAATTAATTTTCATTATTTTTTTCATTTTTTGTCTCAAAAACATAGGTTATGACCCCTCATTGGAATGAGCTCGTTCCAATGAGGGGTCATAACCTATGTTTTTGAGATAAAAAATGAAAAAAATGAGTCATTCGAGAATTTTTTATGCATGTGTCGTCTGCTTTTCATGTTAGGTAAAGGGTTAAAAAAATTCATCATTTTGTGAGTGAATCTGAGGATTTTGTAGCATGTTTAGATCTGTATTTGAGATCAGTGTAGGACTCTCTTGTATATGAAACTTGTGTTGGGCCAATGTTCAGGAGGAGGGTGGGGGCATTTTCCTCACACCCAAACATTTTGCAAGATTCAATGTCCTTAGAGTGAACCTGAGGCCCTTATTGCATTGTAGGCCTAAATTGGAGACCATTTTTGAGCTCTCTGTTATGTGAAATGTGAAAAACTTTGAGCAATGTTTCTGGGGGGGGGGGGGGGGGGAGTGGCTGTGAAAATTTGGTGGTTCACAGTAGTCACCAAAGTTGGGATTTTAAGCAAATTCAGGTTCATTCAATTTTTTACTGTCAAACTTGTTTGTATCCAATTCACTGGCATCTATTTGATTAAGCCCAAAAAGTAGATCTTCTATTTCTCAGGCCATTTTTTATAAAATTGCATGTGGGTGAGCGTTTTTTTATTTTATTTTTGTATTTATTTCAATGCCATCAAAAGTTCTTATGCTTGGTTTGTTTCATGTTTTAGGCCTCATAATCTACAGAATAACATAGGTGGTGATGTATCTTGTCCCCAAAGCATTGCAAAGTCATGTTGCACTCAAGGGACAACTTTATCAATTTTATTAACTCGGGTAAAATATCAAGACATAAACCATTGAATTTTTAAGTTTTCAAGTTTGAATTGGTTATAAAAAGAGAGCAGGTGGCTACCAAAATGACCATGCAGGAGGGCCCGAGAAACAGATTCTTAACTTTTTTAGGCTTTATGGATTCTTATTATACCTTAACTTTCTTACACTTCCATTTACTCATCAAAACATGGGTCCTGAAATCAAATTCATAGAGCACATGAAGAATGGATTATGACAGTTATAAAATAGGAGTGCTGTTTCCATCCATACTACCGTAGTTATAAAGGTGTTTGGCAGGGTACACAGCACAATGAACCCTGTTAGAATGTTATGTACATATACAGAACGACACAAGTGTGTGAAGGGGTTAATCAGTGTGGCTTGAGTGCCAGCACGGAAGGATAGAACAAGAGGCCAAAGGCCTCGAGTTTTATCCTTCCACGATGGCACAAGTGCGATATCGATTTACCCATTCAAACACATGCATTGTTCTGTGTTTATTACATGCCTTCACATCTACAAAAACAATTATTGGAAGGACATTCAACTATTCATTTGACATCTATCAATAAAAAGAACACATTTTATCGCCAACCAAATTGCGAGGGGATCCCATGTTATTATTTCGTCCCCTGAGTTCCAATTTGTTCTATGTGCCTAATGACACATAGAACGCAGTGGAACTCTGGGGACGATTTTAGCTATCGCTCATGGTTCAAATTGTAAATGTGATGCACAATTTGTAGAAAATTCAGTGAAATTTTGCTTCTATTTAAAAATAGTCTGTCAACAATTTCCGTTCTGCACATATAGAACAGATTTTAATTTTCTGCATGGTTTAATGTTGCTATAGATGAGGATTTCAAAGAACAGGCATGTAATAAATCAAATTCTGACAGAGTACACAGGGCTCTGTACTCTACTAAAGACCTTTATAGCAAATGTATCATTCTGGAAAGCTATCGTAATAGTTTCCCAATGCAGTGATTTTCTAATCTCCTTCCAAGCATCCAAACATAAGGAATAAGGCCTAAAAAAATAAAAAATCTGTTTCTCAGGCCCTCCCGCATGGTCCTTTTGGCTGCCGCATGCTCTCTTTTTATAACCAATTTAAACTTAAAAAAAAAAAAAATTAAATGGTTTATGTCTGATATTTTACCCAAGTTAAAAAAATTGATGAATTTGTCCCTTGAGTGCAAGAAGGCTTTGCAATGCTTTAGCATTGCAAAGCCTTCTTGCACTCAAGGGATGAAATACACCACCACCCATGCTATTCTGTAGATTATGAGGCTTAAAACTTGAACCAAGAACATGAACTTTTGATGGCAAAGAGAAATTACTGAAATAAAAAATAAAATAAAAAACTGCTCGCCCGCATGCAATTTCACAAATAATGGCCTGAGAAACAGAAGATCTACTTTGTGTGGCCTAATGTAGGCCTATATATCCTGTAGAATAATGCTCGAAGATGGTGTATGACTTTTTATCACTCAAATATTCATGGAACAAAATTATTCTTTGTGGCAGTTAACACTAATTGCTGGTTTTTTGTTGGAAATTTTTTTCATGTTTTCATGATTCTGTAGTGTATTTCAAACCACTTGTGACTTCATTTGTGGACATAATCATCTTCACAGTTCAGTTTTCCAGGGGATTTCTCTCACTTAACTGTGTAGAACATAGCGTTACTTTATGTATGAAGGCAAAAACCCAAACATAACTCTATATATCCCTGCAAGATGAACAATCACAGCTCAACTTTTTTCTTTAAAGGATGACAATTACACATATTATGAGAAAAAGCATATGGAAACTAAATGTTTCAGCTAACAAATATCAAACTTTTGGGTTGAACCGGGTGGGGGGGGGGGGGGGGGGGGGGACTGTACCTACCTGTGTTCAGGTTTTCTTTTCAGGCACCTCCCTCAATTTAAATTGAATCCCCTTGTTGAACATTTTTATTGGGCTGCAGTGTCTTCCCAAGTTATGAAATCGTGAGGCGTTAAAATTTAACTTTTTTGATTCATGTTTATCATTTGCACTTGTTTTCAACAAAGCAAAGCTGGATTAACTGTTTACCCAACAAATCCCCCGTATCCGCCCACGTAATATGCAGATTCAGCAGCTGAAAAAAATATTATTTTTCAAAAAATTTCAACAAAACCATATCATGTGACCCCTCTTTGGAATGAGCTCGTCGGGCTCGTTCCAAAGAGGGGTCACATGATATGGTTTTGTTGAAATTTTGAAAAAATTAAAAAAATGATATTTCAAATAATAAATTTTGAAATCCTCTGCATTGGGTAAAGGGTTAAAATGGTGTCTGTTTATTATATTTGTTTTGTAAACATCCACTTTGTTCTGCAAAAATAACTCAAATATTATATGGATGGAATTTATATTTCAAAAAAAGTGCATAAGGCCTAAAAAAATAAAAAACCTGTTTCTCTGGCCTTCCCACATGGTCCTTTTTATAACCAATGTAAACTTAAAAAAAAAAAAAAAATTAAATGGTTTGTGTCTGAAATTTTACCGAAGCTAAATTTTGTTATAAATTTGTTCCTTGAGTGCAAGAAGGCTTTACAATGCTATTCCGTATATTATGAGGCCTAAAACATAAACCAAGAACAGGAACTTTTGATGGCAAAGAAATAATTAAAGAAATAAAAAATAAAAATATCAATGACACTGTAGAGCAACTTGACAAACTTGAAATTGGTAAGTTATAAGTGAAATGGTCAACTTGAAGATCAATGGTTCCAAAGATATTTAGTTTAAACAATATTTATTGAAAAAGATAAATTAACTGTATCCATGCAAACAAGTGTAAACGTATTGAATGTTTTGTACATAAATTTCAGTGAATACATTTAATACCTAAAATGTCAAACTAACTTGTTGTAGTAGGGGATTCGGAAGAAAGCTGAATGCTTATGTAAACCTTCTCCCAAGTCTGCAAGATTACACAATTTCAGTTAGACAGATAGAACGGGTGGGTCAGGTTAGATATTGTTTAAACGAGAAAAAAATGAAGAAAGTAGATCGAGAGGAACAGTGAGGAACAGTGAAGGAGAAGGATGACATTTGAAAAGGGCCAACTTGAATGCAAAAGACATCAACATTGATCGACAACAGTTAGGGAACTGACTCACTTAGAAATCGCAGCCTAACACTAATATAAGATGAGGGTATTCTAATGGACAACAGATGGGGGGGGGGGGAGAGGGGGAGAGGGGGGGGTGCGAGCGCTGATAACGTTTTTCATTTCAGTAAGGGACGCGACTCCGGAGGACCGCCGCCAGCACCATGCACCGTCGGGAAACGAATAGTGTCTTGCAAGTGGAAGACGCTTTATTCATTAGCATGCAATGTCGTGTTCAACAATGTACGAACCACCGCTCGTCACCTGCGGCAACAATAACCCGGAACCCTGCCCCCCCACCATGAAAAAACCAACAGTCTGAGAAGCTAATAACCAGGCCCTCAACCCGCAGATATTTCATTTGATGTTGGCTTTTACTAAAAAAGAAAACTTACGTAAGACAGACAAGCAAACCCCCGTCACCGATCATCAGGTTAGTTTGATGGTCCATTAACAGAAGAGATAATTGGATAATATGATAGGAGCTCACTTGAAAGAGATGTTGTATTGAGAGATCATCCAGAAGGCGACTAGGCCCTGATTCCACACATTGTAAACTATAAGGTGAGCAGCGGTATGGTCGCAATTATTGGAAGCGTTTACTAAGTAGAACAAAGTCCTGCACCATTTCAAATACAGACAAATTTTCTTCACTGGTAAGGAATTCGGAGCCAAATAGGAGTGTTGTCACATCTGGTGCAAATGGAAGTGATTTTATTGTTGACCTGCGTGCCTTTTCAAAGACAGGACAGAACAAAAGAAAGTGTTCGCTTGTCTCGAGGACACCACACTGACACAGGGGCGAAGGCGACAGGTGGTTATTGAATAAATGGGTGCTTAGATTACTGCAACACAACCGCAATCTGCAGTGATAGATTTGTCCTATTCGTGATTTTGCATGGCCATAAAAAGACGGGGGTCACAGATTGCCCCTGTTAAGATAACTTGCGAAATTACTCACTGATGAATTTTCTCTGATTGATAAAGGTATGTCGTTCCATAGGCTTGTAGTTCTCGGTATAAATGAAGACTGTTACAGTTGGGTGTTGCAGAAGGGAACTCGGATGTCATTACCTGCTCGGAGATTGAGACATTGGCTGGTGGCGGAGACTGTTGGAGGTACCTTATTAGCAATATATGGGGGCGTTGCATGGTGGAACATTCGGAAAAATTGTTTCAGTTTGTATTTGCGACGTCTTTCCTCAAGTGAGTCCCAGCGGGTTTCATTGTACAACACGGAAGTCCTAGCACTCATGGTTGCGCCAGTCACTATCCTTGCTGAAGCCAACTGTACTTTTTCCAAATCATTTTTATTACTCGACGTGCAATTGTCCCAAACTGTGCTACCATATTCAAGAAGAGGCCTAATAAAGGCAAAGTAAATCGTTTCAAGGACACAGTGGTCAAGAGTAAACTTTTGCCTCCTCAGTAAATCTACGCGAGACCATGCTTTACCGCAGATCTGTTCAATGTGGTCATTCCACATACATGCATCATTTAAGATAATTCCCAGGTGCTTGTGATTTTTAACTTCCGATATCTGGGCATTACCAAGAAACAGTGGTGGGTGCACAGCAGGGCTAACCTTATGCGATATGAGCATGGTCTCAGATTTTTTAGGATTGAACTCAACCAACCACGTCTTGGCCCAATGCTCTATTGTAGTCAGATCCTGGTTGATCACAGTTGCTGCTTGGGTTGGATTCTCAACTATTAGATACAATGATGTATCATCAGCGAAGAGCCGAATGATACTCAAGAGGTTATCTGTTATGTCATTGATATATATGAGAAATAATAAGGGGCCAAGTATCGACCCCTGAGGGACTCCAGAGTTTATCGGTCTCCAGGATGAGGTCTCGGAGGCAATTGCGACCCTCTGGACCCTGTCGGAGAGGTACGATTTTAAAAATGCTAGTAGATCACCTGACACTCCAATTTTTTCCAGCTTGCGAATGAGACCAACATGCCACACCTTATCGAAAGCTTTACTGACGTCGCAGAAGACTACGCAAACAAAGTTATTTGGTGAAACTTCAACATAACAGCATTGTGTGTGCACTACGTCAGAGCAATCCATGAATTTTTAAATGTAAACTGTAAGGCTGACTAAAGGAAGAATGTTGATACACAAATGCAGTAAATTTGGAGGTCATTGTAAATGGCAACTTTTTTCACAGAAATGAATCTACATGTAGAGGTTTCGCGTAATGAGCATGCCAAGTTCAAAAACAATCCTACGATAAATGTGTCCTGTAGGCCATGTCAAAAAAGAATGTAAATGCACAAATGCAATAGATTCAAAGATTGTTGCTAACAGCAATCGGTTTTGATAGAAATGAAAAGAAAATCGATAGCTCCTATCTCTGTCACCCTGAATGAGCATATGAAGTTTCAAAACAAATAATAAATGCGCCCTCTGACGCATGCCAAAGGAAGATGTTAATGCACTAAGTTTGATGGTCATTGCTGGTGGCAATGGTCTTTTTTTCTTTTTTATTTTATGGAAATTCATCAATATACCCTGTAGAGAGTGCTAAAGGGACAAGTTACTTCACAAATGCACTAAGTCCAAAGGCTGGTGCTAACGACACTAATTTTTATGGAGATGAAAAAAAAATCAACAGCTCACATCTGAAGGTCACCCCGAACATGCATTCCAAGTTTCAAAGCTATCCTATTATAAATGTACCCTGTAGGGCATGCCAGAAGACTGTACTGATGCCTGACTGAACTAAGTTCAAAGGTCATTGCCAACAGCAACTATTTTTGAAAGAAATGGAAGAAAATCGATAGTTCCCATCTAAAAGTCACCCTGAACAAGCATGCCAAGTTTCAAAGCAATACAATCATAAATGTGCCCTGTAGGGTGTGCTAAAGGGAAATATCGCGCCTAACTAGACTAAGTTCAAAGGTCATTGCTAACAGAAACCTTTTCTGATGGAAAAGGAAGAAAACTGATAGCTCCCATCTAAAGGTAACCCCAAATAAGCATACTGAGTTTCAAAGCGAAAAAGGAATATATTGATACCTGAATAAACTAAGTTCAAAGGTCAGTGCCAGCAGCAACATTTTTTGACAGAAATCGAAGAAAATCGACAGCTCCCATCTAGAGGTCACCCCAAACAAGCATACCAGGTTTCAAAGCAATACGATTATAAATGTTCCCTGTATGGTGTGCCAAAGGGAAATATTGAGGTCTGACTAAACAAGTTCAAAGGTTGTTGCCAGATGCACCATTTTAACACTTTTTGATGGAAATGGAAGAAAATCGATAGCTCCCATGTAAAGGTCACCCCAAATAAGCACACCAAGTTTCAAAGTGATCCGATTATAAATGTGCCCTGCAGGGTGTGCCAAAGGGAAATACTGATGCATAACTGCACTAAGTTCATTGAAGGTCGTAGCCAGTGGCAGCATTTTTTAATGGAAATGGAAAAAATCGATAGCTCCCATCTAGAGGTAACCCCAAACAAACATACCAAGTTTCAAACCGATCTGATCATAAATGCACCCTGTAGGGCGTGTCAAAGGGATGTCTGATTAAATTAAGTTCAAAGGTCATTGCCAGTGGCAACTTTTTTTGGCGGAAATGGAAGAAAATTGATAGCTCCCATTTAGAGGTCACCCTAAATAAGCATACCAGGTTTCAAAGCAATCTGATCATAAATGTGACCTGTAGGGTGTGCCAAAGAGAAATAGTGAGGTCTGGCTAAACTAAGTACAAAGGCTGTTGCAAGTGGCAACATTTTTTGATGGAAATGGACGAAAATCAATATCTACCATCTAGCGGTCAACCCAAACAAGCATGCCAAGTTTCAAAGCGATCCGATTATAAATGTGTCCTGCAGGGTGGGCCAAAGGGAAATATTTATACACAACTGCACTAAGTTCATCGAAGGTCATTGCCAGCGGCAACATTTTTCGACAAAAATGGAAGAAAATCAATACCTCTGATCTAGAGGTAGCCCCAAACAAGTATACCAAGTTTCTAAGAAATCGACCCATAAACATCTGAGAAAATCTACGGACAAATTTCTAGGCAATTCAGGCATTCTAAGACGAAAAGTGGCATAAATCTGGCAAAAAAAGTCCGATCAAAACCATAAACACAGGGGCACAGATCCCATGGTAGTGAACCTCCATACAAAATTTCAAAGGAATCGACCCATAAACATCAGAAAATCTCTGGACAAAATTCAAACATTCTTAGAAGAAACAGGGCATAATTGTTGCAAAAAATCTGATTCAAACTACAATTCCAGGTGCACAGGTTCCCATGGTAGTAAATATCCATACAAAGTTACAAAGGAATCGACCCATAAACATCTGAGAAAATCTCCGGACAAAATTCTAGGCCTGCTTTTTCAAGTCGAAAAGGGGCATAATTCTCGTAAAAATAATCCAACCAAAACTATAATTGCAGGTGCACAGGTTCCCATGGTGATGAACATTCATACCAAGTTTCGAGTAGATTGGTCCATAAACATCTGAGAAAATCTCTGGACAAAATGTCTATAGATGAATGGATGGACGAACGGATGGATAGACGGACAGACATTCACCCCTAAAATCAGGATTTATGTGACTAAAATATTTGAGGAATTTAAAATGCATGGACAACAACTAAGAACTCTTTTTAAGTCTAATTTCTGGGTTGTAGCAAACCCTAACCCTTTCAGCTTACTGACCCTAACCCTAACCCTTTCCCTAACATAATATACAATACCCACTTTTTGCCACATAAACCATTTTAGCCACATAACCCTTTTTAAGAAAGATAAACATCATTTCTTAGTTCAAATTTATGTGGCTAGTCACATAAATCAGACAAGACACATAACAGCGCTGTGTACCAATAACTAGGCACATAAACCTGATTTGTTGGTGTGGATGGACAGATCAACCTACAAGGTGATTCCAGTATCCCCCCTCCCCCCCCCCCCCCCCCAACTCATTGTGGGGGGTATAAAAATAAAAATAAAGGCCTCCCTCCCTCACTGATTTAAAAAATTGATTGCTCGAGAACCAGATTTATTTTTTTTATTTCGACTAATCCCTCTGTGGGTGTTGTACTGATAAATGTGGTGGCTCATTGTTAGCATACAAGACTTGAGAATAAAAGGTCAATGGTTCGATCTGGGTCTGCATGAACTGTGTTGTATACTTGGGTATGACACATCATACCATACTCATTCCCAAAGTGGGCATAAGGTTGCAGTGTGTACTAAGGCACAAAGAACGACTATGGTACTTTTGCCTTTAACCTTTACTAACCCTGTGTGTGACAGGTTAGTAAGTTGAACAGTCTTAAGAGTCACTTGATATTGCTCAGTGTTTCTTTTCCAGATGCGCTGGCATTTTTCACTCGTAAAACTGTCCAACTCGATATGACCCTGGCTGTTGAAAGTGTCATTAAAACCCACCAATCAAGCAGACCAAACAGTGATCATTCACACTCCATGTACACTATACACTTGTTAACTGGTAGAGCAGTAAATTTCTCTCAGCATCAAAAATTTGTTCACGCATGTTTGCCTTGTTACTTTGTTGCCTATAGGCACTCTCCCATAAATAGTAACAAGGCAAATCGATGGAAATGAAGTAATTTAACTTCGAAGATAATATGAAGAACATCCACAGAAAATGAAGCCTTTAACTTTAGAGACCTGCTGTTCAGAATAAAGCCCAAATATACCAGTTAAATATCCTAATTTTATTCACAAAAATAGCTTAGCCCACACAAAATAAAATTAAATGATTCTCTGGCAGTAATTTTTCAAATCAGTGTGGGAAAGAGGGTGCTATTTTTAATTTTTATTTCTTTCTTGCATATAATGAGCATGGATGGGGAGGTTTTCCACTGTCTTTTCACACACAGAGTATATAAAAAGTACACAATTCTACAAACTGACTCATTTAATTTTAACCCACAAGCTGCCCCAAGGGTCTAATTCCAACTTTGATCACTTTTTACTGCAACAGAACAGGTGCCCCAACATGCTGTTCTGGAGAAACTTGCAAGTTACATTCTAAGTGCCTTGGCACTCGTTTTTTGGCTGCATATGTTGGCAATCAAGATTTGCCTAGAAACAACTGCAAAACTACATAATGTAGACTGTTCTTTAGTTATGCTCTTCATATTTACAATCATCAAACAAAAAAACGTAAAATGTTTGAAGTCTCCCAATTTTGTAGTAATATTGGAAGACATTGGAAGCCAATAAAGTAGTTCAATGCAGGGGTTCATTCAGTGTGAAGGATTGCCTGAGATTTTTTTTTTTGGGGGGGGGGGGGGGGGGTGGTTGATTCCTTTTGGAAAATGCACTGTAATTCATCAGAGGAGTGAATCAAGGGTAAGTTTCGTGGATTTGAAAAATAATTTTCAATCAAGGTTTGGAAGCATTTATGAGCAGCCAATTTGAGCCAAACCTCAACTTGAAATCGCTGACAGGGTAATCTGACAACATGTAATGACAGCATGTTAGGGCACCTGCTGTTATCTGAATAAATGTTGGTGTAACCTTTTAAAAAATTATGCTGGGGAACAAATTGGGCACCTGAAATTTCCTGCAAACAGAAATGCCCCAAATAAAAAATGAAGTGTACAAGAAATTTACCTTTGGTGTCCATTCTGGGTCTTTATCCATTGGTTTCACCTTGCATGTAAATATCTCCACTGCCTACAAATGCAGGTAAACAATTAATAGTCGCAAACATGAACAAAATTTAAAAAAATATCTTGTTTCTCAGGCAATTTTCCCTTAATTTTATGAAGGATGAGGCTTTTTACTGGAATCCACAAAACAGTCCTTAAGGCCACACAAAGTAGATCTTCTGTTTCTCAGGCCATTATTTGTGAAATTGCATGCGGGCAAGCGGTTTTTTATTTTATTTTTTATTTCAGTAATTACTTTTTTGCCATCAAAAGTTCATGCTCTTGGTTCAAGTTTTAGGCCTCATAATCTACAGAATAGCATGGGTGGTGGTGTATTTCATCCCTTGAGTGCAAGAAGGCTTTGCAATGCTAAAGCATTGCAAAGCCTTCTTGCACTCAAGGGACAAATTCATCAATTTTTTCAACTTGGGTAAAATATCAGACATAAACCATTTAATTTTTATTTTTTTTAAGTTTAAATTGGTTATAAAAAGAGAGCATGCGGCAGCCAAAAGGACCATGCGGGAGGGCCTGAGAAACAGATGTTTTATTTTTTTAGGCCTAAAGGATATTTAGGCCCTAGCATAAATTGTTTTATGGGAAAATTCTTGTCATTTTGTTTAGGGCACACCTGTAATTTCAGCCATTTCTGGCAGCTACTTTCATGCCACTGACCTCAAGCTGACCTGTTGCAATATCATTCGCATGCTCTATTTCTAAAACCAAATTCCTGATAATTTCTTAGTAACTTTCATCAACCCTTACATAATCTGGCACTTCCCAAGAAAAGACTATATTCTCGTCTCAAAACATGCAATCCCAGAATACTTGCAGAACATTCCATTAGTGGAACCAACTTACAGTGCAATAGCTTAACATCACTTCGGGACATTTCAACTCTTCCATTGGAAGCAACAAGTGGTATAATCTTTCCCGCCACCTCCACACTCAACCACCTTCTTTCTCAAATTTCTTACTCTCGGCTGGACAGTCGTCCGCTCCATCCCCCTTTCCGCTTCTCCAGCTCCACTAGTTGTTTCCACTTCGTACACACTGGGGGATATACATGAGGCACATGCTATGATACATCTCCAAGGAGTTTAAAGGATTTTAACGACATAACAACTTACATTGATTACCACATGACAATAGTGAAGGAACTCTACTACAATTACCAGCTACATTATGATTCGCCCAACACTCAATCTCACAAGTCTCTGTTATAGGAACGGGTTATCTCTGGATTATATGCCCGGGATAAGTTAATTCCAACCGTTACAAAGCCAGGACATGTGATCTTATACAATGCCTATCCCTGCTTTACAGGCTGGGATCCTGGCACTGTCAAACCTATTTCAGTAGTTTGTTCCAGTGTTTTTCATTCTCAGGATAGAGTACAATCCTGCATTACTGGCAGTTTTCCTGAAAGATAGACAGACGCTTATTCATCAGCTCTGAATCGGACCAGATACTGCATTACAGGCAGGTTTCCCTTTGTCAAGGACATGCAGTTTTCAGGTTAACTGTTTTCATTATTATTGTAAGCCCAGTTTCTAGGTAAGGTTTTTAGTTAATTTACTAGTGGAGTTACCTGTGCCCCTTTTGGAAAAATTCATCCAAACTTCGTTTCATTTCTAACTGTTTTCTTGAGTTCTGTGGCATCACATGGCTGCAGAACTCATTATTAAATCATCAGTGATATTTCTTTCAATAAGCCGGCCACCTGGAGAGTGACACATTATCCATTGAGAATTTTCTAGTACCGAATTCAAAGTTTTTGACTATACAATTATTTAAACTTGTGATAACAAAGGCATATACCATATTTCAGAAGATGCAGAAGTAATGAACTGGTTTTCAAAATTCACTGAGAAATTGAAGCCACCTGTGCAATGACTGATACCAAGGATTATTTATGCCAAACAACTTCAGTTTGTCATATTAGCAAATTTGTTTGTGGTGGTAAATTAGTGTAGGGGTAGTGAGTTTCAATTCAAGTATGATTCTGAATTGGTATTCCAAGGAAAGCTACTAAAGGTGGATTCTCAATATTTAGTGAAAATCAGGGACGTGGCTAGAGGGTTGGGGGGGGGGGGAACCCCTCCCAGTCCCTCCCATAGTTGGAAATTCACTACCAAAAGATTTTGAAAATGAAGCCATGAAAGGGGGCATAAAATTGATTCTAGTAACTGAAATGCCAACAGATTTATGATAAAATTATCAGGTTATTATTATTTGGTATTATTCTGGGAATTGAATATGTGCTAAAGAAATGCTCATGCTTAGAACTTTGAGCAATTCACACTGTCCTAACATTAAATCAGATCTTATGCAGGAATGATCAATTTTCGTTGTTTCATCGTTTTGTAAGTGTGAATGATGGAATTAACTTTCTTGAAGTGCATTTTGAGGATTTTTTTTATTACCATAAGTAAACATACTATAGAAATCTTGTACCGGTTGACATCATGCATACTTATGAAGCTCTATATTGCATACACTGTAGTTGTAAATAGTAACAGTTGAAATTTTTGCCGATTTGAAACCGAATTGGAATTTTGGGAAGTAAAGGAGACATCAGTATCACCAAAGAAGCTCTAAAATCCAGATAGATGGAATTTCCAACTACTCATGACTTGCCCTCCGAATTTCCAACTATAGGAATGTTGGTCAGGATGGGGGGTGAGCCCCCCCCCCCCCCCCCCCCCCCCCCTCCATTACCATGTCCCTAGTGAAAATGTATAATAACCTCCAGGCCCCTAAGGGTTAAATGAAAAGTGAGTAAAAAAACGTCTATCTTGTTGACACTCTATTAGTTTCCAAGAATACTTGCACCAGAAAAGGTTCCTTCTAAACACTGGAATTTCTTATGATGATCTGTACTTTGTAAAAGTAAACCTTCTGGTATTTTTTCGCAGAATTTTGTTTTCTAAATAAATTAAACATGTTTTTTTTTCCCTCCTTATTTCTCTTAGCTAAAGTAAGATATTTACATGTGACCAAGCCAGATAATAAGCAGAATGTCATCTGCAAAATGAGGTCCTCAGAGGGTGAATTTTGTGATGCTATCCTGCACAACAGGGTAACATCACCAAATTTACCCTCTGTGAACCTCAATCTGAATCAGGGTTTAAAAACTAAACAGAAAGAAGTACCCAGAGGATAAATTGGCCCACTTATGGGATAGCAAATTCGCCCAATTCATCAAATTTATCCTCTGGGAATCTCATTCTGCAAATGTCAGACTGCTTATTTTCAGGCCTGCATATGACAAAACTATATTATCATGCAGAAGTTCATTATTCATGCTTCTTCTGGCTCACCTTTACTTGTTTTCATTTAACTATTTCCTAAAGGCTGTGGAGGGAGAAGTGACTTCTCCCTCAATTTACCCCTAGGCTGGTCACTGTTTCCAACCCAAGCTTTCAGGTTGAGAGATGGTTGAAGCAGAATAGGTCAAACCATGATAGGACCAAGGCATGCACACCAACAAAGAGAGATTGGCTGGTAATGTACCATTGTTGATACAGGATTACAATATTTGGTGTGCCTCGACAAGATGCCATCAACTGTCTCAAAGGTATACTATCTAGTTTAAACAATATTTATTCAGCAAGTAATATAATACATACAGGTAATAAATTATAATATAACTGTCGTACAAAGTGTGTAATACATTGGTATGCATTATAGCAAGGAATCATGGACAAGTTGTGTGAAAGGATTCAGCAGAAAGCTATAAGCCGTCTCCTGTGGGAATTAATATACTCACGAAGTTTAATAGTAGTTGCTAACACTATGTAAAATATTGTTTAAACATGAGAAATAGAGTGAGTAAAGAGAGTAGAAAAAAATAGAAGAAACTTGAATTCAATGTCCGCTACCAATGGAAATTTACATGAGCAGCCTCTATGAATGCATGGCATCAGTGCCACCACCGCAGACCGACCTAGAATCCACGCATGATCCGCTCCCAATGCGCGGGCATTTCAGAGATATTAAAAAATTAACGAAGTTTAACACATTACCAAGTTACTTGACCCCATACCCAGCATAACGGCCAAGAACGTCCAGTGTTATTCACATAAATCCCGATTCAAATTTTATTATATTTTCGTTCCCTGGCCCCAAGACACAGCCCATGACCCCTCATTGGAGCTAGCTCAACGAGCTCGCTCCAATGAGATGCCACAAGCCATATCCATGAGACAAAAAATGAAAACATTTCGCTATTCAAGATTATTTTTAAAGTATAGTCTATTATCTATGCTGGGCGTGAGGTCAAAAATCCATATGTTGTTTTTCCTGAAATTCCAGTATTAACCCTTTACCCAACGTAACGGCCAAAGCCGGCCAGCGCTATTCTCAAAAGTCGCATATTAATTTTCAAAATATTTTCATTTTTTGTCTCAAAAACATAGGTTATGACCCCTCGTAGGAACGAGCTCGTCGAGCTCGTTCCAACGAGGGGTCATAACCTATGTTTTTGAGACAAAAAATGAAAAAAATTAGTTATTCAAGAATTTTTTTTGCAAGTGTCGTCTGCTTTTCATGTTAGGTAAAGGGTTAACGCAAGAAAGGAACTCCGCACAATAGGTATACTGTCTATATATTGGTCTCTCCACAACCCAACCCCCAACCAACACACTTTGTAATACACTAGTCACAGTGGACTGGTCATAATCCATGTATGAGCAATGATGTCCACACACACGCTTACCAGGTAATAATAATAATCATCATCAGCAATATTTTAACCCTTTACCTAACATGAAAAGCAGACGACACTTGCAAACAAAATTCTTGAATAACTAATTTTTTTCATTTTTTGTCTCAAAAACATAGGTTATGACCCCTCGTTGGAACGAGCTCGTTCCAACGAGGGGTCATAACCTATGTTTTTGAGACAAAAAATGAAAAGATTTTGAAAATTAATTGGCGATTTTTTAGAATAGCGCTGGCCGGTTTTGGCCGTTACGTTGGGTAAAGGGTTAAGTAATAAAGCACCGATTTATACATTTTTGATGATTATTTCTACAATTAGTGGTTGGAATCTAATATTACTGCATCCGTGGAAATATTGCCCACACATGGGGGGGGGGGGGGGGGGGGAGGGGGGGAAGTGACCAGTCCATGGCGGCTGTACTGTACTACCTGTCAAAGATGTCAAGACTTGAGAAACAAGAGACTGGTATGTCTGTGGATTGATTTTTCAAATTTTACTTTTATGATGACTCTTCATAAAATTTGATGACAGCAGTAATTTATTGGGGATTAATGACACTTTCAACAGCCAGGGTCAACTTGTGTCGGGCAGTTCTATGGGTGGAGGAAGCCGGAGTACCCGAAGAAAACCACCCAGCAACTGTCAGACTCTCCAATGTACTAACACTGCAGAAGCATGGTTAGCATTTATTGAAGACAAGTGCACCATCGGTGTGTAGTACGCCTTAGCACACAGTGCCACTGTGCCCTCACATGGGCAATCAGAATGAAGTGCCTTGCTCAAAGACACAATGCAGTTACCCATGGCTGAGATCAAACTGTAGACCTTTTGGTTTGAAGTTCAATGCCGTAACTACCGAGCCACTGCACTCCCGGTGCCAGCATTGCCAAATGTGCTAATTAGTGTGAATTTCCCAAGTAACACCCTAATGGAAATAAGCTTAATTTTATGATACTAAAACAGGCAAGAGGACATGCAAAAGGTTCCAAAGTTTGATATTTTCTTGAAGAAGTCCTGTTAGCTCCAAGTACCGAGAATCGTCAGTCCTAATGACGTAGCACTGGTTCTGCAAAAAGAGCAAAGTACTGGTACTGGTACCTGTTTAGAACCCTGTTCATGACAAAAATTTAGGTCACTTGTGGAACTATAATTCACTCTAGTTTGAAACCTAGTACACACTTCAGCTGTAGGATTCATAATTGTATTGCCACCAAGTGTAGTCACACTTTTTTGAGCTCCTGCTGTTTCCTGGTTTTCTACTGGACATTTTTGGATTTATCTGCTGAAAATTGCTGTACATATTCCTTATCAGTTGTACATTGTTTTGATGTGACTTTGAAGAAAAAATCTTTCAACATATTTGTGTTTTTTAACAAAAAAAAACTCTGAAATCTACTGAATATTTCTCCAGTTTGAATTCTTTCCGCATGTGCAAAGCTAATCTGGATTATGTCACCTATTGTTCTGAACCAGATTGGACTGTGAAACCTATTTGCCATTCTATTCACTGCTCATGGGAGACAGCTATCTCACACCTGATGCCATTAGATTCATGAGTTTCAATTACTGACATTTAAAATATGTTTGTTTAATTACACCTCAGATGAGCTCCGTTCAATCAACAACATAATGGATCATGTCAAGCACAGGCCTAAAGCATATGTTTTTAACTGGTAGAGTGCTGAATTATTTTTAGTTATCAAAATTTGTTCACATATGTTTGCCTTGTTACAATTTATGGGAGAGTGCCAAAAGGCACTCTCCCATAAATTGTAACAAGGCGAATCCTATCAGACTAAATAATTTCACTTCAAAGGTGGTATGAACAACATCCACAAAATATGAAGCCTTTAAGTGCTGGTACTGACACTTCACAGTAAAGCCCAAATATGGGCTTCCAGCACTCTACCAGTTAAAGCCTTGAAAAAAAACAAAGAAATCTAAAACCTGAATTTTGTTTTACCAACAACAGCTTAGATAAAGTATACCAACTAAAGGGATTAAAAATTCAACACAAACAAGCAATACGACCAAAGCCTATTAACTCGGGTGTGAATACCAACAACATTCATGTAATCAGCACAGATGCTACTATTCATTCCCCGATTACCTCAAGCGTAAACTTCTCAACTGTAAATGCCAGATCTGAGGAATAAGGTTCCTGATTTTGTAGAACACACCGTCAATAACAAAATGAATTTCTGTTTGGTTACTGAGACTTGGCTAACTGATCAGGACAGTGTAATTGTTTCAGGACTTTCCTGTGAAGGATATATTTTCAAGAGTGCCCCTAGTATTAATGCTAGGACTGGAGGTGGAATTGGTTTCATGTGCCGAGAGAATATACAAATTAAAACTTCAACCCAAAGAGATAAATCCTCTTTTGAATATGCCGAATGGACTATATGCTGGGCTGACACCAACATCCGAACTGTGGGTGTATATCGACCACCTTACTCCAAAAATCATCCTATCTCGACCAGTGTTTTCTTTGAAGAATTTTCTGTGTACCTTGAATCCATTGTTATGTGTTCTGAAAAACTCCTTATCATTGGTGATTTTAATATACATATGGATGACAACAATGGCAGTGATGCTAACAAGTTTATGAACCTCTTAGAAACATTTGGTTTACAACATGTTACTGGGCCTACTCATACCTCTGGACACACTCTTGACCTTATCATCACAAGATGTACTAATGACTTTCAGCTTTCTGAGCCATTAATCCCATTCAGATTATCTGACCATTCATTTGTTGAGTGCACACTAGGTGTTTGAAAACCATCACTGACACGTAAAGAAGTAACACTCCGAAAATTCAATCAAATTGACATTAACAAGCTTAAAAGTGACATCGAAAAATCAGATTTGTGTAATTTTCAGTGTGCTAACCTGGATGATCTGGCAAAGTCATACAATAACACATTGTCTTTTCTACTGGATGAGCATGCCCCTCTGAAAACAAAAACATTAAATATTCACCCAAGTATACCCTTGTTTACCAATGAACTGAGAACTCGCTAATCGTCGAAAGCAAGAGCAGGAAAGATCTAAATCTTACAATGAGGAAACAGCATATAAGACTATTCATAATCAGTTCTCCAACAAACTAAAAGATGCCAGAAAATCTTACTACACAACATGTGTTGAAGCTTGTAATGGTGACAGCAAAAAACTGTTTAAAGTTGTTAAAAATCTGTGTACAGAAAAACAAAGTGTGTCATTTCCACCACATGAGGATCCATCAAAGCTAGCTGATCAATTTGGCGAATTCTTCATCAAAACTTAGATGTGAGTCTTCCATGGAAGACGTGTGTTGCCTGCACTATATTTTAATATTTCAGACAGAATTCTAAGTGGAAAAGGGGCATAACTCTGGAAAAAATACAGCGGATCAAAAAATAAAATAGGAGGTGCACAATGCCATTATGTGATAAAGAATCACTGAAAGTTTCATCAAAATCCATTCATAGGTTAAAGAGGAGTGGCGGATAAGAGAAAGTGTGAACGACGCAAGATGACAAAAGTAATCCCTATATGTCGCTCCCAACTTCATGGGACGGCGACACAAAAATAAAATTAATTCAGGAAAAAATTAAGAACATAAATGTAGACAAAACTGACATCAAACAGAGACCATCAGAAATAGAGCTTTCAACTTTTCGACCTTTAGAAATCCACGAGGTAACCAAATTAATAAAAGAATCCTCAAATGCCTCATGTCAACTCGACCCAATGCCAACATCTATTGTCAAATCATGTGTAGCCTCTTTGGCTCCTGTAATCAAAAAAATGATCAACATGTCTCTGCTAGAAGGATATGTGCCTGATGCGTGGAAAATAGCAATTGTTAATCCTCTTGTTCACCATCATTGAATCTCACCTGCCTGACGTCCATGGTTATGCTGATGACACACAGGTCTATTTCTCTTTTCGACCATCAATCAAGGATCAAATTAAAGCTCTAGAAACTATGGAATCCTGTATTTTGGACATTCGCACATGGATGGTTTCAAACAAATTAATGATAAATGATGATAAGACTGAATTCGTAATAATTGGTTCACGACAACAACTCACTAAAGTTGACATCAATTCAGTGAAAGTAGGAGATTCCGCCATCAGTGCAAGTAACAGTGTACATAATCTTGGTGCCTTCTTCGACTCTACCATGTCTATGGACAGACATGTTACAAATATGTGCATTAAGGCTTTCAGAGGTCTCTACAAAGTTAAACAGATAAGACAGTTCCTCACCAAAGACTCAACAAAAACCCTAGTTCATGCTTTTGTAACTTCACATTTGGATTATTATGTCTTACTGTTCAACCTTCCAAAATGTTAAAAATTTATAGTAATTTATATATTTTTTATATTTACCAATGACCCAGACTTAGCTGGTGCTAACTCTTAAATTCTAGGGCCAAACACAAATTTTACCCCCCAATCCCCAAAATTTGCATCTTAAACTGATAATTACATGTCCTATATGGTCCTCCATACCTTTCCTCCACTCCGCATGCGCAGTGTCAAGGAGGTCTCGAAATTGGCGCCAAAAGTCATTCTTACAAGCAGTGCCTGGAAAAGCGTTATGTACTCAGCGGGGAGGTATGAGTTCCCAACTCATGGGAGGGCCAACCCCGTCTGGGTCATTGGTAAGTATAAAAAATATATAAATTATTATAAATTTTTTAACATTTTTATACTGTACCAATGACCCAGACTTAGCTGAATAGTTAAAAGGTTGGAGGGCCTAGGACATAAAGCAATCCAATAACTCAACTACATATATACAGAATTATCCCCTCAAGGAGAAAGGAGAAATAGGCTTTACATGTATCTTTCTATTCTGCATCAAAACGAGAAAGACACAACACCATTCTGTACTTGAGCATAATAACATCACTGATGTCTATTAACCTCCAGTATAATCCATTATGGTAATTATTTTTAAAGGAAAGCCTCTAAATAAAGTAGTCCAGATAAATGAGACTCTTATATTCATTAAAAGTGACCGATAATTGTATATTAACGTCTACATGATATGTGACATATACAAATACTACACACCGAGGTACACTTAAAAATATTACATGGATGAGTAAAAAAAATATCTTTACACTTTAAAAATCATCCCAGTACCGACTAGAATTACTGACTCTAGGGGAGGTATTCCCTTGCTTTTCACTATAAAGCAGGTGACCTAAGGGAACACCCCCCACCCCCTTCCCCTTGCCCTGGGTCAAATACCCCAGAGCGAAGAGGGCGGCAGCACAGAGTCACTGCCAGAACCAAAAGCCTACACAACTATAGTTGCAACTGTTTAGTGGACGACATTCTGAGCAACAGATAACGAACCTAAACAATGCCGGTCTCTAGAAATAGACTCAATATTTCTGAGGTATAAATTCATGCAAGTAAAAGGCTAAAACCAATATGCAGCTGTCATTAGAACTGTAATAGCAATACTATTAGCATAAGCCTCTGAAGTAGAAAGAACTCTTACTTCAAGAGCTAAAATCTTAATCGCAGACTGCTGTGTTGAAGATATTATCATAAGCAGTACTGAAAGCAAATAGAATCCATCTAGCTATAGAATGGACCGAAATGTGGAGGAAGCTTCCACAGCATAAGCCACAACAGACACCTGAATAGATTAATGCACGGTCTTTGTGGAGACAGAGGTGCTACCAACAGAATTGCATTGAGATTATTTAACTTAAGCAATATCTGCTGAATCAACTGCGCTGGAGGATACCCATATCCTATTATCCCATCTCATGAGATGGATAGAGCGTCAACTGCAAACGCTCAAGGATCCGAACATGCTGACACATACACTTGCAACTGATTGTTGAGATGGGTCGCAAAAAAGTCCATCATTGGCCGCTCTCATAGGTAGCAAATCTGATATAAATACTCGTTGTTAAAAGTCCATTTGACTGCAACAAGCGACCCTATCGTGAAAGGGAGTCCGCTAATACGTTCAGACGACCCGGAATACGACGGACCGATAGGAGAACTTGATGTTCTAGTACCAACAGAAGGATTCATTCCGTTACAGAGAACAACAGAATGGAATGAGTACCTCCCTAGTTCCGAAAATACGCTTATACCGTCGAATTGTCGGACAGAATTGCCTGTGGGCATTCTGGATAACATTCATGTAATGACTTAACGCAAGCCAAAATAACATCAATTCCTGATGTTTATGTGCTTGATTAGGAACTACGGATCCCAAGAACCCTGGCACTTAAAAACCATTGGGCTCAATGTTGGGTCCCAACCTATTTAACTGGCATCCGTCAAAACTGTAAAACTCAGATCCGGCAATTGCAGTGGAAGTTATTTCCCTGAATAAACCACTGAAAATCTGCACAAGTCTGAATCTGTTTCACTTGACTTACAAGAGGATGTACGTAACGAGCGAAAGAATCTTCACCCTCCAACTCTGTTCTTTTTGAGTCAAAAAGATTTGGAGAGGACAAGTGCATAGCCGCCCCATTGGAATAAAATCCGCGGCAGCTCCACACAACCCTATCAGTCTGATGAATTCTCTCGCTCTAACTTTGTCTGAGTGAAGACAATAGCGAGCGTAACAACTGATTAATTTCGCTCTGGTTAACGGCAGACGAACGAGATTGTTGTGCGTCTCGAAGGTCATTCCCAAGTGGGTGAATGACTTGGACGGCACCAGATCCGACTTCTCCTCGTTTATTATAAAACCGAGACGTCAGCGTAATAGAAGCAGATTCTGCTCATCGTTCTGAAGCGTTAACTCGTTGCCGTACTCCTGAAGAATGTTGTCCAGGTAGGCCGACGTTACCGCAGACGAATGAGCTCGGAAATGTATCATTACCGAGTTCATTATTCGAGTGAAAGCCCAGGGCGCTAGGTTCAAAACGAAGCACATCGCTCGGAACTGATATACAACTCCTAGGACTGCGAAGCGTAGATACTTTCTGAATGTCGGATGTACCATGACGTGAAAGTACGCATCCTTGAGATCTATGCTTGTAGCATAGTCGTTCACCCGAATACTCGCTCTGACTGATCGAATTGTTTCCATATAGAACTTCGGAGCGACGATCAGCTTGTTAATCCAGCTCAAATCTATGACTGGACGGAACGAGCTGTTTGGTTTCGGAACCAGATACAGATGGCTGTAGAAACCCGGTGATTCCTGGTCTTCTACAACCTCTACCGTGTTCTTCTTCAGAAGAGACTGTACTTCAGATAAAAGAGCGTCTCTTTTCTGCGGATTTGACGGAAGCTGAGTCCATTTTGGACTTCGAGTTAATGGAAGCTTTCGTTTGAAGGATAATCTAAGTCCTTCCGAAATTACCCCCTCGAACCCAGGGGTCGTCCATAATTGATGCCCAATCGTTTATAAAACTCGATAATCTTCCGCCTACCGGAACACAATAGAGGTTCAAACCATCACCTCCTGGACCTGCAAGGCTTGCGGAAGGAGAAACTACGTCCTCCACAACCCGCACCTCGCCCCGTCGACCTAGGGACGTCTGACCAGTTATCTCGGCCAGAATAACGTCCCCCACATGAGTCGCTGCCTTGACGGTCTCTAGAATAAGACCTAGAGGACGCATAGGAACCTCTACAGGAACTTCTCTTGGGCGTACTTGTCCCAGAAGTGCCTGTCTTACTCTTTTCTGCTGTATCCGACTTTTTAGAAGCGGATTTGAATAACAGAGAATCCGAAGCTTTCTTAGTTATCTTATCATAGATTGCTGAAAGCTTGCCGTCGAAGAGAAGCTCTCCGGAGACCGAAGCGACTCTGAGAGAGTTCTTCACCTTACTATCCACACGTGTGGATGTAGCTAGGGCTGCGTCATGTCTAACCAACTCCAGGTTTGCCACTGAAAGGGCGGAGTTATACGTGGAATAAGCTATTGCCCTTGAAAGAACTCTTAATGAGGATTGTATATCCTGGAATTCTTTCCCTTGAAGACGTAATGATAACGCCTTAGTAAGGTGATCTGCATATGATAAAGCGTCTAAGTTAACTCTGTTAGACATTATTGTCATTTCCAACGTCGTGGTTGGAATTGACATAGACGACGGTATAGACAATTCTAAGTTTTCAGCCTGGTCGTCTAGACGCAGAGGAACTCTCGGTATCCTGCCATTTCGAATTTATTCCTTGAATTGATGAAAGGCAGATTTAGAGCATTTGCGGACAAGAAACCAGCCTTGCTCGTTTTGGTAGCAAGCTTATATATAGCGTCATTCAATAATTCAAATGTTCTTGTGACATTATTGGACTGTGTCGGAAACTCAGAGACGATGTCCAAAAAGTTAAAAAATTTATAGTAATTTATATATTTTTTATACTTACCAATGACCCAGACATAGCTGGTGCTAACTCTTAAAATATAGGGCCAAACACAAATTTTGCCCCCCAATCCCCAAAATTTGCATCTAAAACTAAAGAAAACATGTCCTGAAAGGCCCTCCACACTTCGCCCCTACTGCGCATGCGCAGTGTCAAGGACGTTCCGAAATTGGCGCCATTTATCATTCTAATAACCAGTGCCTGGTAAGCGCTATGTACTCAGCGGGGAGGCAAGAGTTCCCAACTCCTGGGAGGGCCATCCCCGTCTGGGTCATTGGTAAGTATAAAAAATATATAAATTACTATAAATTTTTTAACATTTTTATACTGTACCAATGACCCAGACATAGCTGAATAGTAAAAAGGCTGGAGGGCCAAGGACATAGAGCAAAATGGAATACGCTCAATAAAATAAAATAGAGTCATCCCCTGTAGGGAAAAGAAGTAATAGGCCTTACATGTATCTTTCTTATTTATGATAAATTAGAAAGATACAACACCTTCCAAAAATTGAGCTTCATACATCCATGTACTCTATTAATATCCAATAATCCTTATACTAATAATTTTTAAAGTAAGCCAATAATAAAGTAAGTCTAGAGAATAGAGACTCTTATACTCCTAAAAGTGTGTGAGAATTGCATAATCATGTCCGTTGACATATGCAATATTCAAAAGCTATACTTTAAAAACTAAGACTTGAATGAATTTTATAAACTTAAACTTCTCACTAAACAACCATCCCAATAACAGCTCAGAATTACTAACTCCGGAGAAGGTATCCCCTTGTTTTCATAGTAAAAACAGGTGACCCAAGGAAAAACCCTCCCCCCCACCCCCCTTTTTTCTTGCCCTGGGTCAAATAGCCCAGAGCGAAGAGGGCAGCCGAACGGAGACACTGCCGAAACAGACAGCCTACCTAGCTATAGTAGCAACTGTTAAGTGAATGACATTCTGAGCAGTAGATAATAGACCTAACAATAGAGGCCTCCAGAAATGGACTCGATATTTCTGAGATAAAATTCATGAATGTGGATGGCTGAGCGCAATGAGCAGCCTTCAAAAATCTATAATAGCAACACTATTAATGTAAGCCCAAGAAGTAGAAGAACTCTTACTTCATGAGCCGAAATCTTAAGCACAACTGCTAAGCCAATGATATACCATAAGCAGTACGCTAGTTAATAGAATCCATTAACAATAAAATGGAGCGTAACGTCCTTCTACTAGACATCAAAGACAGAAGAAGCTTACGCCCTTGTAATAAACAGATATCTGTTTATAAATACATAAACTGTACCCGGAAAGAGTAAAGGCCTATGCCCATACGAAGACGGAAGGACCTTAAAATAATAGGTTCCGGATAATAGGAGCCTAACTCTTATGCAACAATCCAACCTAAATAGTAACGGAAGTATTGATTCCGAAACTATGAAAGTGAAAATCATCCATCGATAGTGCATGAAACTCACTGACTCTACAGTAAAAGAGAAACCAACAGAATTACTGTCTAAAAGGTCAGAATTTGAAAACTACTGTTTCCAGAGGCTCAAATGATTACTTAGCTAAATAAGAACCGAAGTTAAAATCCGTATAGGAATTTAATCTAAAGATTCTAAGTCTATTTATCAAAAAGTTACTAACTGACTTAGATAAAGAGACAAAAGACTCAATTGTAAACTATCGTAGAGTGCATAGGTATGAGGTAACATAAACCTATAACCTAAATAACAACAGGCTGCAGTAGATCTTGTGAAACAAGTATACTAAAAAATAGCAATGAGTAGTATGGAGGGATCAACAATATGAACATAATGATCCCTACACCACGACGGAAGAGCCTCCACTTTAGTCACATAGAATAGCGAAGAAGAGGATCTCCTATAGTAAGAAATCGCGTCCAAAGCTCGTCCAGTACAGTGCTTACAATGCAATACGGACCACACAACGGAATACATGAAGGTTGCGACCTTGCTGGTTGTGATAAAGATGACACGATTTACCCAGTGAAAAAAGATCCTCACATAGAGGAAGATTTCACGTTAAGATCCACAGTAGACAAGAGAGTAAATTACTCATGATCTCTGTGAAGATAGAGATGCTATCAACAGAAATGTATTGTGGTTGTTTATCTTAGCAATACCTGCTAAAACAACAGCGCCGGAGGATACGCGTATCCTATCATTCCGTCCTATAGATCAATAGAGCATTAACAGTATTAGCTCAGAGATCTGGACAAGCCAACACATACGTCTGCAATTGATTAGCAAGCTGTGTCATAAATAAAACATCATTGGGCGCTCCCATAGATAGCAAATCTGATTGAATACTTGTTTGTTGAGAGTCCATTCTGACAGCAACAAGCGACCCGTAAGAGAACGGGAGTGCGATAAAACAATCAGACGACCCAGAATATGACGGACCAAAACTGAACTTGGTGTACTATAACCAACAGACGGATTCTTTCCATTAAATTGAATAACGGAAACGAAAGAGTGCCTCCCTGGTTCCGGAGATACGCCACTACTGTCGAATTAAAGGACAGGAATTTGGGCATGCGTTTCTGAATAATGTTCATGCAATGACATAAAGCAAGCCTAAAAAAAAAACATTATTCCGCGGAAGTTAAACTGATAGCTAAAAGACTGCGGAACCCAAAGACCCTGGCACTTCGAATCCGTAGGGATCAGTATATATCCCAATCTGTTTGACTGGCAACCGTCATAACAGCCACACTCGGGTCCGGCAACTGCGGCGGCACTCTCTGAGTCAACCACCGAATGTTTGCCCCAGTCTGAATCTCTTGTAACACTAGATAGACAAGAGAATGTATAAATCGAGCAATTCATGGATTGCCGGAAAGTTGCCGTCGAAGAGAAGCTCCTCCGAGAACGAAGCGACTCTGAGAGAGTTCTTAACCTACTATCCACGCGTGGATGTAGCTAGGGCTGCGTCACGTCTAACCAACTCCAATCAGCCACTGAAGGGCGGAGTTATACGTGAACAAACTACTGCCCTCAAAAGAAATTACATTGAGAATAATATCCCGTAAATCTTTTCTTGAAGACGTAATGATAACGCCTCAGTAAGGCGGATTACGTATAATAAAGCGTCTAAGTTAAGTCTACTATACATAATGTCGTTCCCAACATTGAAATTGGAAAAGACATAAACGGCGAAAAAGAATATATGCAGTCTTTAATCACACCGTCTAGACGCATATGAACTCTCGGTATGCCCTGCTCTGCCAAAATAAACTATTTGTAAAAAAGATAAAATGGCAGAAATGAGCCACGCGGACAAGAAACTAAACTATCATGCTTAGTAGCAGGCTTGTATATATATATAAATATATAGCGTCGAAAAATAAAACACATGTTGTAATGACAATATTGGACTGCGTCGGTAAGTCAGGGACAAAGTCCCTGTACCGATCGAAAAATCCGAGTCCAATGACGCTATAAGTCTCTTATCCAAGATCGCAGCAATGAAGTCCGAAAAATAATCACTGGAAGAAATGCCAGAAGATATGAAAGGCATCTTCCGATACTACTAAAGGGAAAACTCGAAATCTTTCGAATCCCTTTCGCCATCCTGTCGGACCCTATAAAGCGTTCGGTCGTCCGTAGCTTGATGCAACCGCGGACCGCACCGACCCAGCGCCGTCGGATAATTCCTGATTCGACCGAGAAACTGTCAATTGCTGGGATGCTGCGAAACAACTGTGCTAACTCGGATAGCACGTCCGTCACTGAGGCCTGAGGAGCAGCGGTCTTACGATGCATTGCCGCAGGAAGCTCCGAGATCGTTACCCCGTGCATACTTCCAATATGCGAGCGAACGGAGTGTATAGGCCTCGTGTCCCTTGGCTACCGGATGGCGCGACCTATTCGCTGTGGAATCACTGAATGCCGAAACTGATCGGATACTCGAGGTCACGTAGCCAATGTGCGGTCGTGTGCCCTGCTGTGAGGATGAGGAAGCATTAAAGACAGTCTCTCGGACTGTCAATATAACGGAGCGTCCCGAGCAACGGACATATGCTCGGAATGTAAAATATCTGAACAACAACATGCGGTCCCCTATGTTGTTGGCTTCCTCCGATCTGTCCTCAATCTGCCGTCACTGGGTGAGTACTAAAGTAATTAAAGTTCTCGCATCACCCAAATCTCCTTCCTAGACCGCAACGGACGAACCCGGCAGCCGAACCATTCGATGAATGTACGCTACACCGGGTGAGCTAGCGAATGTCACTCCGTAAGCGATAGACATATTCCATGAGCACTTATTGTCGCTAACTCTTCATTAACTATGACGACAGAGGCACACTTTTGAAAGACATCTCCATAACTCTTCGAACAAGAAACCAGAAATGCTTGGATAGCAAGCATAAAATAATAATATATATAGCGTCGTTCAATAATTCGAAAGTTTGTGTGACATTATTGGACTATGTCCACCGACGCTATCAGTTTCTTATCCGGCATCGCAGCATATGTTGTTCCGAAAGGGAAAGCTTGAAATCCTCCGAATCCCTTTCGGTATCCCGTCGGACCGGATGAAACTTTCGGACATCCGTACCCGCTTCCGCGGAGCGTCCCGACCCAGCATCGTCGGATAAAATATATGCGACAGATTCAGTTGATGCTGGGATGCTGCGATAAACTGTGCTATTAAGGAAAGCACGTCCGTTCCCGAGGCCTGTGCAGTAGCGGACTTACGATGCATTGCCGCTGGAAGCTCCGTGTACGTTGACTCCCGCACACTTTCTATGCGAACGTCCGGAGTCTGCAGGCCTCGAGTCCCCGGCTACCGACCCAGCGCTGTCGGATAATTCTCGATCCGACACCGTTTCTGTCAGCTGCTGGGATGCTGCGATAAGCTGTGCTATGTGCACAAGAATGTCCGGCGTCGAGACCTGCGGAGGCACAGTCTATCGCTGCTTCGCCGAGGGCAGCTCCGCATCAGATGGCTCCCGCATACTTTTCCTATGCGAACGTCCGGAGTCCATCGGTCTCGAATCCCTGGCTGCCGGATGGTGTGACCTGGTCGCCGAAGAATCCTTGATCGGCGAAGCTGGTAATATATCGGCGGTCACGCAGCCAAGGTGCGGTCGTGTGCGCTGACGAGAAGAGGAAGCCTTAGCAGTCTCAGCGGACTGCCTATACAACGGAGCGTCCCGAGCGACGGACGTATGCTCCGCTAGCGACACATTTGTACCACAACATCTGGGGCCAGATGTTGTTGAACGAGAGAGGGGCCTCTCTCGCTTGCCGTCCGGATGGACCGGAACGAGCTATGAACCGGACTAAAAGGCTTCCTCCGTTCTCCCTCCGATCCGCCGTCACTGGGTGTGCATTAAGTTAATTTTATAGTGCTCGCATCACCCCAAAATTCCTTCTAGACCGCAACGGACGAACCCGGCTGCCGGACCATTCGGTGAATGGACGCTACACCGGGCGAGCTAGCGGACGTCAAAGGCCGTCGAACCTACTAGGGTCCTCTTAGGCAATTGGCGTATTACATGAGCACTTTTCCGCTAGCCCTTCATTAATTGTGACGACGGAGGCACACTGTTGGAAGACATCACAGATACATCACCCTAATCTTGATCGTCTGAAATAGAAATTGATAAAGTAGAGTGACCCTGCGGGGAAAGGACCGGAGTGTCCAAATCCCCAACAACATACCGTGACATACGCTTCCCATATTGTCATCGAAATCATACGATACAGAACAGGAGTTAATGCGAGTACACTGACCACATATAGAATGATAATAAGGTCAGAGGAAGACTTCCTCTTAAAACAATTGATCAATATCCTTTCAATGTGAAAAGAAAACAAGTCCTGGTACTCGCACTAACCCCTGGCAATCAAAATACATAATAATAATATGATCCATTAATATAGAAAAAATAATTGAAATCAAAATATTTTGAAAAAATATTTTTTCAGAACAGCCCAAGTTTCTGAAAAGTAACGTTGAGCCCCAATGGATCCCAAGCCTAAGTGTGGACAAAAATTTTTAAAATATTTTAAACAATTTATTCAACACTTACGAACAATAATAATGTATCTAGTTATGATTAAAATAACATAAAGATATTATTATTTAGAAATTCCCCCCTCACACAGAGGGCTGTTGTAAATGTAAACAATGAATGTAAAAACACTAAAATAAGACTCCAGGCACCCAGGCCCGAAATCAGTTACCAAAAATACACCATCTGATGCAAAACAGAGACTTCCAGGGAAGAAACTGCAGAACATCAGATGGTAGATGCAGAACACAACGCCTAACCACCCGTAGGTGAAGACGTAAACATGGGGAAAGAACAGAATTCATTCTGTTATTCAGCGAAAACTCCCAAGAAATTTTAGTAATAATAATTACAGAAACTATGCCAAAAGCATGGGAGAATAGCAAGGGGGAACTTAAAGGACAGGGAGAGAGGAAAACACTTGAAAAAACAGTGTAACTAAATAATCAGAATGACAACAAAATGGCTGCTGCCTTGAAAATAGGTAACTTAACATAATTTCATTAAAAAATTTTAAGTTACAGCCCTGATAATATTCTGTCACACATTCTTTTCCTCTCCTCCTTTTCTATCCTCCTTAGAATCACCATTTCACTAATATTTATGTGTCTGGCATCATTTAAACTGAGATTTAAAAGCACAAAGATCAGTCAGATGTTAACTGATGAAGGGCCAAACTTAGAATGATAAATGGCGCCAATTTCGGAACGTCCTTGACACTGCGCATGCGCAGTAGGGGCGAAGTGTGGAGGGCCTTTCAGGACATGTTTTCTTTAGTTTTAGATGCAAATTTTGGGGATTGGGGGGCAAAATTTGTGTTTGGCCCTATATTTTAAGAGTTAGCACCAGCTATGTCTGGGTCATTGGTACAGTATAAAAATATTCTGTGTCCAATGACGCTATCAGTCTCTTATCCGGCATCTCAGCATTCTGGTTCGACAGAACAACCTCTGGAAGATAATGCCGGATAAAATCTACGGCTGCTTTATGTTGTTCCGAAAGGGAAAACTCCAGATCCTCTGAATCCCTTTCGCCATCCTGTCGGACCCTATGAAGTTCTCGGTCGTCCGTACCTGATGCTTCAGCGGAGCGTACCGACCCAGCGTCGTCGGATAATTCCTGATCCGACAGAGATTCTGTTGTCTGCTGGGATGCTGGGATAAGTTGTGCTATTTGGGATAGCACGTCCGTCACTGAGACCTGTGGAGTAGCAGTCTTACGTTGCTTTGCCGCTGGAAGCTCCTTGTACGTTGACTCCTGCATACTTCTTATATGCGAACGTCCGGAGTCTACAGGCCTCGTGTCCCTGGCTACCGGATAGCGTGACCTGGTCGCCGTGGAATCCCTGATTGGCGAAGCTGGCTGGATATCCGTTGTCACATAGCCAAGGTGCAGTCGTGTGCGCTGCCGAGAGGATGAGGAAGCCATATCGACAGTCTCTCCAGACTGTCTATATAACGGAGCGTCTCGAGTGGCGGACGTATGCTCCGAATGCGAAATGTTTTGTACCACAACATCTGGTCCCAGATGTTGTTGTACGGGAGAGGAACCTCTCTCGCTCGCAGCCAGGATGGACCTGGACGAGCTAGGAACCGGACTAATAGGCTTCCTCCGTTCTCTCCTCTGATCCGCCGTCACTGGGTGCGCACTTTGTCTAATTATAGTGCTCGCATCACCCAAATTTCCTTCCTGGACCGCAACGGACGAACCCGGCTGCCGAGCCATTCGATGAATGGTCGCTACACCGGGCGAGCTAGCGGACGTCAATGCCATCGATCCTACTAGGGACCTCTTAAGCAATTGACGTAATATCATGAGCACACTTTTGAAGACATCACAGAAAATCACCGCATTCTTATTCCTGAATGAGGCCTGTGGAGCCGTGACTTACATAATATCCACTGTCAGCTCCAGGGACGTTCATTCCTGCATTTATATAATATGCGAACGTCCCATCAGGAAAAACCTCATATCCTTGGCTAACAGATGAAGTAACCTGGTCGACAATATTCACTGGTCGGCAAAGCAGGAGCTCTAGGAACGTTCGTTCCTGCATTTATATAATATGCGAACGTCCCCTGAAACTCTGTGGTCACAAGCCAAGGCGCGGAGGTGTGTGTTGACATGAGGATGAGGAAGCCCATAACACAGCCAGTTCAGACTGTGTATGTGACGGAACGTCCCGAACAGGAGGATTGGACGTATGTTCCGACTAACAAACAAACATACAACAACATTGCGGCTCAAATGTAGTTGTAAGAGAGAGGGGGCCTCCCTCGCTCGTGGTCCGGATAGACCTGGACGAGCTAGCTACTAGACTGACAGGCTTCCTCCGTACTATCCTCGGATCCGTCGTTGCTGGGTGTGCACGTTCCAAGTTTATAGTGCTCGCATCACCCACACTGCTTCCCAGAACCGTAATGGAGAAACCCGGCTGCCGAGCCATTCGATGAATGGTCGCTACACTGGGCGGACTAGCGGACGATCAATGCCTTCGATCCTACTAGGGACCTCTTTGGCAATTGTCGTATTACCCTGAGCACTTAGCTGCTAGCCCTAACACTGCAACGACGGAGACACACTTGTTGAAGACATCACGAAAACATCACTCTGAATTCTGAAAAATAAAATGATAATATAGAGTGACCCTACGGAGAGAGGACCAGTATGGACACCTCCCGGCAAACACAATATCGTGACACACGTCTCCAACGTTGTCATTTCAATCAACACACACAGAGCAGGAATTAGTGCGAATACATTGAACCTGAGAATTAGAGGAAGATATCCTCGCATTATAAATAATAAAAAATGATTATTTTTTTTTTTTATCAAGAAAAAAATACACAGTCATATTAGTCGCACTATCCCTTGAAATAAAGATACATAATATAACATAATCCATTATAATCTTTGAAAGAAAATAATTTTCAAAAAAAAATTTTTTGAAAAAATTTTTCAGAAGAGCCCATGTTCCCAATGGAAACACCGAGCCCGAATGGATCCCAAAAAGTGTGGACAAAAATTTTTAAAACATTTCAAAAAATTAATGCAACACTTACATACAATAATAATGTATCTTGCTATGTCTAAACTAATGTAAAGACAAGAAATCACTATCAGCAGTACCGTTGTCAATGTAAACAAGAAGTTGTACAAAAACCGGAAACATGACTCCAGGCACTGATAAACATGGCCCGAAATCAGTTACCAATTTAAACACTATCTGATGCAAAACAGAGATTTCCATAGAAGAAACTGCAGAACATCAGATGGTAGATGCAGATCACAATGCCTAAACACCTAAGGGTGAGGACGTCAACATGGGGAAAAGAACAGAAATTCATTCTGTTACGAAGCCAAAACTCCCAAGAAATTTTAGTAATAATTATTACAGAAAATATGCCAAAAGCATGGGAGAATAGCAAGGGGGTAATAAAGGAAAGGGAGAGAGGCAACACTGATCAAGCAGTGGAACTTTCATAGCAAGAATTATAACAACAGGCTCATGCCTTGAAATTAGGGAACATAACATAATTTCGTAAAAAAAATTTAAGTTACAGCCCTGATTATTTCCTGCCACTGAATTTTCCTCTCATCCTTCTATTTCCTCTTTAGATCCACCATTTCTCTCATATTTATGTGTCTGGCATCATTTAAACTGAGATTTATATCAGTCAGATGTGAACTGATGAAGGGCCAAACAAAGAATGACTTTTGGCGCCAATTTCGAGACCTCCTTGACACTGCGCATGGGCAGTGGAGGAAAGGTATGGAGGACCATATAGGACATGTAATTTTCGGTTTTAGATGCAAATTTTGGGGATTGGGGGGTAAAATTTGTGTTTGGCTCTAGAATTTAAGAGTTAGCACCAGCTAAGTCTGGGTCATTGGTACAGTATAAAAATATCAGTACTCTCGCCTGCAGATGGTACAAAATGCATCAGCCTGAGTGGTATGTAGGGTATCACAATCTCAACACATCACTCCTGTTCTGAGGGATATGCACTGGCTGCCAGTCAAGTACAGAAAAATGTTCAAAACTTTATTATTAGTTTTTAAGACACAAAACAACATGTCACCAGCCGACTTAGAAGAACTCCTTAATACCAAGAATGTGTGTAAAAACAGTCTGAGGTCCGATGGTAAAATGCTGCTACATGTTCCAAAACATAGGTGTAAGACATTTGGAGATAGGTCATTCTCATTTGCTGGCCCTCACTTGTGGAATAATTTACCAGAACACCTAAAAAGACTGTCAAATGTCAACCTTTTCAAGAAAGATCTCAAAACATACCTGTTTCAAAAAGACTATAAGTGATGTTCTGGACTGTAAGATACTGTATATATTCCGTTTGTATATTTGCACAAGCTCAGTAACATGTACAGCGCCTTAGAATATGGTTCTATATTTTCTGAACTATAATTTTGGTGCTATATAAATGTGTATATTATTATTATTATTATTACCTCAGGGTGTATCAGTTTTCAAACCAGTGTAAATTTTGATCCACCCTGGAATATACACTGATAATTGATAGTCCACATCATGAAACACTTTGCATGGAAGTAAGAAATCTTTAATGTAATGCCCCTATCACAAAGCACTTAATACTATAATAACTCACCTGAAAAGGAACACTGGCCATGTTTACAGGCAACTGAAAAAGAGACTGAACAGGAACTTGTGAATGCTTAGCTTCATCAACAAACCAGACCTGTATAATATAAAATCTTTTAGAATATTGACATGATTGTTATAAATGTGCAACTTAATTCACAAATGAAATCTTGTACAAGAAGAAAAGTTTGTCTTATTGTACATGTACTTTGAAAAACCCAAGAATGGTCTTCTATGTAAGTTGCATTTGGTAAATTTATACTTAAAATATAAATAATAATAATTAATAATAATACTAATAATAATAATTGATTTTTTAGAGCACAAAACCACAAATAGTGCTCTAAAACGCTTGACAGAAATAAATACACTTTACTGAAATAAAGAGTCACATCTGTTTGGTTGCCTCTTAGAGAGGTTCAGGAAAATGCTTCAGAAAATAGGAAAGTTTTAAGATTTCTTTTGAAGACATCGAGAGTTTCTGAAATTCTGACACTAATTGGCAGGGAATTCCACAATCTGGGACCCACGATGGTGAACACACTATCATGAGCCTAATTAGATCTGCTAAAAGGTACAACTAGTTGAATTTGTTTTTTAGATCTGAGACTGCGTGATGGTTTATATACAGTGAGGAGCTCTAGTACGTAAACTGGAGCCAGTTTGTGGATACATTTGAATACTAAGATCAATATTTTGAAATCAATTCTCTGTTTAACTGGAAGCCAATGTAGATGTCTTAAAACAGGTGTTATGTGTTCAGAGCATTTGGTACCAGTAATTATCCTAGCAGCAGTGTTCTGAACTTTTTGAAACTTCCGAATCAGGCACTGGGACAGCCCCACTAACACTGAATTACAATACTCTCGTTGTGAGGTGATGAAGTGCACAAGTTTTTCAAGTGCTGACTGGTTAAGATAAGGTCTTCGAACATTACAAAGCTGCCAGTAGCATTTTTGACATATTTTATTGATATGGATATCTAGTTTTAAATTTGAGTCCATAATCAGTCCAATATTCCTGGTCGATTCACTTTTCATAGTGATGTTGTTACCAATGTATTTACCCTCAGACACTGATTTAACAATGTCATTGTTGACTCGCAGTAAGGCTGTTTCTGTACAGTGGTTGGCTTTATATGCAGACTGGAAGGGTTCTAAAAGATCATTTTCATGCAGATGATTTTTGAGTTGTAAAGAAACAACCCTTTTCAACAATTTAGACAGGAAAGAGAGGTTCGATACTGGTCGATAATTCTTCAGGTTGTCAGGATGAAGAGATGGTTTCTTGATGAGTGGAGTAACAAGTGCTTTTTTCAAAGGGTTTGGAACAAACCCCTCATGTAGGGATGCAGATATAATAGATGTTATGACTGGCAGAAGATAATCAACTGTCTCTTTCAAAAGGAATGTTGGAATTTGATCTAGATCATTGAGTTTATTGGATGATGATAAAATTATTTTTCGAATGTCGTCATCTGAGACAGATTGAAAATTAGAAAAATCACTTTTTATGTCAAGATGATCAAACTCTGGTGGTTCACATGATGGTACAGTGGAGACCACTTAATTGAATATCTCTTAATTGTATATCCCTGTTAATTGAATATAATTTTCAAACACAAAACCATTTACCATACCTTCAGTACAAATTTGATCTGTTAATTGCATATGGGTTGTAGAGTAAACTCCTGTTAATTGTATATAAATTTTTGTAATATGTCGAAAAAATTACTGTGACACGCACCAAATTCCTCTTATTTATCAACCTTTTTGGCCTCACTACATCCAATACAGGCATTTATTCTATTATATGTTGTTTGACAGAGCTCTATGAGCTCTGTCAAACAAGATATAATAGAATAAATGCTCAGTTTACCCCCAGAACACAGGAAACTGACCAAATCCCTGTTAATTGTATACTCCTGTTAATTGAATAATTTTCACTGGCAAAATGGATATTCAATTAAGAGGATTCTACTGTATAGGCTACTTAAATCTCAACTGTTTTGACATCTAGAGACATTAAACAATGATACAAACTTAAATTTGTTTTGCAATTTCACTCTGGTTTGCCTTGATATTTAATTCAAATGAAAATTTCCAAATTTGTACTCCCCCCAAACAAAAACTAAACAAGGGCTATGCAACAGTTAAAAGAGTGAAAACAGAAAAATTTTCTTAGTCCAAAAATAGAAAAAGGGCCATAAATCTGGGAAAAATTATTGGACAGAACCCGTTGCTTATGCATATCCATTCCCCTATGCAGGTCTATCAGCATACCAAAGGTGATCCAAATCCGACCCACGACAATGCAAAATGTTTGTACAGACAGATGGACGAACAGACGGCAAGATTGATGAACAGATGGGAGCCTTCACTCGATACCCCCAAATCCTCCTTCAGGGGCAGGGACCAAAATAATGCACGGTTCCCACTGATATCATAGAATCAATATTCAAGCATTATTTAACCCTTTACCCAACGCAGATGATATCAAAATTTATTATTTGAAATGTCATTTTTTTAGATTTTTCAAAAAATTTCAACAAAACCATATCATGTGACCCCTTGTTGGAACGAGCTCGAGGTGCTCATTCCAACGAGAGGTCACATGATATGGTTTTGTTGAAATTTTTTTGAAAAATAATATTTTTTCAACTGCTGAATTTGCTTATTACGCGGGCGGATGCGGACGATTCGTTGGGTAAAGGGTTAAGCACTTTTCAAGGACTATTATCATTTTCATATGAACTTACAACACTGTGAAAAGACAAAAGAATTTCAGTCTCGATGACCTGATTTCTGGTAAACCTACAGTACTGTCTCCGTGGACTGGTAGCTTTCCATGGGTGGGCAATATTTCCACAGATGCCATAATATTAGATTGAAAACACTAATTTTAGGAATGATCATCAAAAAGTTACCAGTCCACGGCAGCTGTACTGTAACTAGTTTTGAGCACTTTCATGGAAGGGGCCAAAATTTAATAACTTTTCATTTGAGTGGGAACCCAGTAATATCAATAATAACATATACCAGTGGCGGATTTAAGGGGGGGCGCCCCCGGCGCGCGCCCCCCCCCTATTCTCCAGAGCAAAGTTATCACAAACAGTCTATATAATACCACGACAGCAGATCAGAACCACGCCTAGCGTTGCCTAAGCACAATGCTAGCAAGTTAATCTTTTCCTTGCAAATGAACGTCACACTTGTGCACGGACCGAAACGCACAATGTTATCTTACACGTCATACATGTGCCGCAGCCGTTTTTGTGCGATCCGTAATCGAGTCAGTTTTTACCCTATATACATTTATTCGTCGGATCAACAAACTTCCGGCATTGTTTTGAAAAGTAAACTAGCGCGGCAGCAGTCAAATATGTCGCAGCAAAGTAAAATTGAATCATTTTTCGGGACTAAAGGCAGTGAAAAGTCCACGAAGAGACAATCAAATGACGACACGATTGCACTTATCGAATATAAGGCTAAGAAAATGAATGACGATTGTGAATCACAGGCCGGTACTTTATCCAAAATTGAGCCGATTGTGGCCGCTCGATCTGTCATGGCTGATTCACCCCAAACAAATTTAGCATCCACAATGAACTCGGGTCTTGTCGGTAATAGTGCTGAGAAAGGAGAGAAGTCTACACGAGTAGATATATCCGATTATATACCCGGATCAACGAGTGAAAATGTTATCACAGACGACATCCGTGCATACCTGTGGAAAATTAGAGCGCCCGAAAGGTCTTATAAGTTTCCACCCAAGGTTTACAAAGACAAGCGTAAAAAATCGGGTATAATGAACAGGTACTGTCAACACGAGTGGTTCTCCAAATATGATTTTCTTTCTTACTCCAAAAGGATGGACGGGATCTTCTGTATAAGCTGTGTCTTGTTTCCTATGCCATCTCATAAAGGGACACGTGCTATCAATATGATAGATACATGTTATACCAATTGGAAAGATGCCACCAATGACTTTGATCTCCATGCAACTTTGCAATACCACAAAGATTCCATGCAGAAACTCAAGTCCTTCATGGAAACATATGAAAAACCTGATATGCGCATCGATTCTGTTTTGTCAGAGAACTCAAAGTCAATTATTGCTGCTGACCGAGAAATACTAATAACTATTCTGAAATGTGTCGAGTTCTGTGGGAGACAAGGGATTCCACTCCGAGGGCATAGGGATGATGGTATTCCTGGTAGTGATAACTGTTACTCGACCAACATGGGTAACTTTAAGTCTTTGTTACATCTAGTGGCTGAATTTAACCCCCAGCTACGCAATCACATTGACTCCGTCTCGTGTAAACGGAATGCCGTATATATTTCCAAAACCGCTCAAAATGACATACTGCAATGTTGTCTGAAATTTATTCAGAACACCATCATTAAGGAAATTAACTCTCAACCATCAGGTCCATTTTACGGCTTAATGATTGACGAGGTAACCGACTCCTCCAACCACGAGCAGCTGGGAATTGTACTTAGATACGTTAAAGATGGCGTTGCTTGTGAGCGCCTTATCGAGTTTATAGAGTGCGATAATATCACTGGCGATGCTTTGTCTGATTATCTTTTGAAGTGTTTGAAAGAGCTCAACGTAGACCCTATGTACTGTCGCAGCCAGACATATGATGGGGCGGGAAACATGGCCGGTAGCAATAAAGGTGCTGCAGCACAGTTTCGCATGAAAACAGGCAACAACAAAGCAATATATTTTCACTGTGCCTCACATGACTTGAATTTAGCTCTCTCCAAAGCATGCAACGTACCCGAAATTCGAAATATGATTTGTGTCTTACAATCCGTTGGAGTTTTCTTTAAATATTCGCCAAAGCGTTCCAGACGGTTAGAACGTGCAGTTGATGAATATAATAGCATACATCCCGAATCTACCGTGTCTAAATCTAAAGTAAAACCCCTATGTGAGACGAGATGGGTGGAAAGACATACTTCTCTTGACACATTGAAGGCCATATACGAACCACTGTTAGACACTCTTGATGTAATAAGATACAACCGGGAAGGGAACTGGGATTCCAAAACCGTTACCGAGGCTAATGGCTTATATGCACAGTTAACGGCTGTTGGTTTCATTGCATCTTTCCAGACATGTCATTTCTTATTTGGATTTACAAAATCACTTGCAACATTGTTACAAGGTAGGGAAAATGACATCGTCGTCGCTTATGAGGAGATCGATTTAATACGGGCAGAGTTGGCTGATATTCGCAGCAACTCTGAGAAAGAATTTAAGGCCATATATTGCGAAATTAGCCAAATGGCAGATGCAGCTCAAACAACAATAACAGTTCCGAGGCGGTGCGGTCGCCAAACACTGAGAAACAATGTTGAAGCCGAATCTCCTGAAGACTATTATCGTCGCTCTATCTTCACGCCATTTATTGACAGTATGTTAGCACAACTGAAAGAGCGATTCAATCAACTTTCTAACAATGCTGTGCGTGCGATGGTTATTATTCCAAAATATATGGGTCTTCACAGCAAAAGTGAAAAATTTCAAAAAGATATCGCGAGTATCCGAGATTATTATAGTGATGATATGCCGACACCCGATAGTTTCAACCAGGAAGTCAGACTTTGGGTGAGGTATTGGTCCACAGAGAATGAAAAACCAGCAACCATTGACAAAACCGTTCAAATGATGAAAAGCCGATGTGATTCTCAATTCCCAAATATATATGCCATACTTAATATATTACTTGTCACCGCCGCCACGAGTGCTTCAGTTGAGCGGGCAAATTCTGCATTGAAATTTGTAAAGAATAAATTTAGAAGTACTATGGCTGAAGACAGATTGAATGCATTGTTACTCATGTTTGTACACAGAGATATTCAGTTGAATTACTCGGAGATAATTGATTCTTTCTCTAGAATGCATCCTCGCCGCATGCTTCTGGAATTCCATAATGATAAGTAACTGGGTGTTTCCCAATAGGCCGATAATGTCAGACTCACAGTGTTCACACTGTACTACTGCCAAGGGTCCTATACTTGGGTGATGAGAAAATGACTTCAAGTAATTTTGTTGGCCATTATCAAAACAATGTATCCTCTAAGTCTTTGGGTGTATATTTTTGATAATGGTCAGCATAATTATTTTAGGGTAATTTCTCAATACTCAAGTATACGCCGCCTGTCATGTGCTGATGTATATATACTCTTATTAAACAGTTATCTCGGACTCCATCAATATTATTACATTATCATGTCTGTCACATATTAATTTACTTTGCTCATTACCTGTCGTTTAGTTTGCAAGAAATTCCGAGTTTACTAAAAAGTATTGATTCCATGCTAATCGTGCTACCTAGCTCGTTAACCCGCAGCACTCTGATGTTGAAACGCGGTTAGCTTCCAAAGTCGACTTTGAAATTGAAAGTCAATTAGTCGAAAGGTGTCCCAGTAGTTCACGTTCAAATTAATTTCCCTTCACTTTTGAATTGCGTAGTTCAACGTCATTACTCATATGTCATATGCGACTCCATTTCGCTAGACACCCCCCTAAATATTTACATGCCCTCACCACCCCCCCCCCCCCCCCCCCACCTCTTATAAATTTCAAAATCCTGGCGCCGCCACTGATCAGTTGACATAGGACAATAGACATTCTGGTTATCACACGACAAAATGGCACACCTCTGATCATTTACTCAGTAACTGACCAGACATGCACCATTTCGTCGTTTGAGAACCAGAACGTGCTTTGTCCAGTTTTGGACATAGGAACCTGGATGACCCTCTGGATCTCACATGACAATTTGTTTGAATTTATTCATTGACAATTTGTCAGGATTCGAATTTCTTTCAATAACGATTGCGCAACGCAAGCTTAAAAACGAAATGCTAGTGTTAATTAGCTCCCTTGATGCCCAACATCAAACCTGAATGATCATTGGTCATCAAGCACGACGGTTTAGAAGGCACTCTCTAACCACGAGGCAGTGAATTACTGTTTGCGTTGTAGTTACGAATGGGCAGACTGGGCGGACGCCCAGAGCGGCAGGGCCCCCATCTTTGGCACGGAATTTTGTCATGTTAACACTAGATCTGATGTGAGGTTTGTAGCTCCATTTTTTAAATTTCTCAAATTTTCCCAACAAAATACTGATTTCGCTGTTGAAATGTTCCTGTGGGAGGCCCATACCCCCACCATTTTTCAAGCCAGTAACGTTGGATATGGCATGTGGGTCGGACCAGACGGACCTGAGAATAGACATTTTTTCCCTGAATAATTATTTGCTGAACATTTTTGCGCTTTGACAACGTCATGAGTTCTTTTCGATGTGCGACCAGCACGGGTCGACAACTTCCAACAACTTGGCGTGCGCCCGAAGTGGACCTGGTCCACTTCGGCCGCTGGCGAGTTGTTGGAAGTTGCCGTTGCCGACTAGTCGACGATGACTCGATTTTGGGGCTTCGGCTAGTCGACTGTGAAATTCCTTAGTCGTCCGAGCACTAGTGATCTCCCTGCATTGTCAGAAATTCAGCAATTTATATTTTGGTTAACAGAGCTCTGTCAACCAAAATCTAAATTGCTGAATTTCTGACAACACTGGAGCCACATAACCATGGATGACTGGAAGATGGGTTGGGGTTTGAGGGTGGGGACGGATGGGTCTCGGATGACGCTTCGCGTCATTATGATTGGCGCCCCCACCCTTATTCCCAAATCTTGTATCCGCCAGTACCCGGGTCCAGCTGTCACAACAGAGCGCACCATTTGAAGGCCCATTTTAAAATGTATCTGCACCCCTGACCCCCCCCCCCCCCTGCCACCCTTCCATTGCGAGTGCCCCCCGACACTCGCAGCAAAGTATAAGTATATATATTACCACTTTTAACCAGCAGGTTTGAATTTTCCTTGGCACCGCACCGGTAATTGTTGGTTAAAAAGTGACATTTTAACAGCAAAAGAAATCTCTACATTTTCACCCGAAAAGTCACCAGAGCGCACCATTTGAACGGTCATTTTAAAATTTTCTTGGGGGGAGAACCCCCCCAAACCCCCCTTCTATTGCGAGTGCCTTCGGCACTCGCAGCAGATGCCTTCGGCATCTGCGTGCTGGGATCAACCCGTTCTGCCACACCCCCAAATTTTCGTCATCAAGATTGGCGCCCCCCCTATTCCAAAATCCTGTATCCGCCGGTGTATACCCTGATTGGGTGAGGGTGGGGGTGGGGGGTGGGGGGGGGGGGGGTAGAGTATATTATATTATTTAGTTTTAATAGTATCATATGCCTTGATGGGAGGACCCCCCATTAGGGTATATGATATTATTTAGGTTGTGTTTCTAATCTACTGGATATTGTTTTTTTCTACTGAGCAAGATTTCTTAACACAGTTTGCTTTATTCCTACAGATATGCTTCAAATTCAGCTGGAAACAGAAAGGTGATGAACAGATATCCCATGCAGGAAGAAAGGCAGGAAGAGGAAAGAAGTGAAGTCACACAACTGTTCATTATAACTGATTTCAAAATCAACTATCTGGTTCTATTGAGTGAAGAAAGGGTTTAACCATCAACATATTGAATACAGCATAGCTTAACAAAATTCAAGGGACCTAAGATAACAAGATATGAGTTATGAAAAAAATGGTGTTTTCAGTACAGATGCTGATGAAAGGAACTTCGAGCAAAATTCTTACTTAAACCTTTACCCAACGTAACAACAAAACCGGCCAGCACTATTCACAAAATTTACCATTCAATTTTCATGACTTTTTCATTTTTTGTGAAAAAAAAAATAGCTTATGACCCGCACATTCCAACGAGGGGTAATAAGCTATCTTTTTTATGCAAAAATTGAACAAAATTAGTTAATCGAAATTTTGATTACAAGTGTCGTCTTTTTTATGTGTTAGGTAAAGTGATAACTCTTACCTAACATGACTGGAGGACAACACTTGTAAAACAATTTCCTGAAAAGCTGCATCCCCACACCTCCCCCCCCCCCCCCCCACACACACACACACACGCACACACCTCTGACTGTGCTTGATGAGCTCATTCCGATAAGCAAACATTAAACAAGATTTTGGAGGATTGGAAGAGAAAATTGAAAAATTATATTATGAATGGCAGTTTTAGTGAATAGCATTGTCCACAAATGGCTATAGATTTAGGTCAAGACGTAAAATTTTAGACACATACTTGAGCCACCAGGCTTGCTCCAACAACTTGAACTCTTCTAACATCTTCTATCCTCACCCTGCAATAAAAATAAAGCAAATCTCCACAAAAGTTTTATTTTAGTGTTAGGGCATTCATCCATTGACTGCCTTTGCAATACAGTAGAATCCTCTTAATTGAATATCCATTTTGCCCTTGAAAATTATTCAATTAACAGGAGTATACAATTAACAGGGATTTGGTCAGTTTTTTGTGTTCTGGAGGTAAACTGAGCATTTATTCTATTATATCTTGTTGGACAGAGCTCATAGAGCTCTGTCAAACAAGATATAATACAATAAATGCCTGTATTGGATGTATGAGGCCAAAAAGGTTGATAAATGAGAATTTGGTGCGTGTCACAGCAATTTTTTTGACATATTACAAAAATTTATATACAATTAACAGGAGTTTACTCTACAACTCATGTGCAATTAACAGATCAAATTTGTACTGAAGGGATGGTAAATGGTTTTGTGTTTGAAAATTATATTCAATTAACCGGGATATACAATTAAGAGATATCCAATTAAGTGGGCTCCACTGTATTTCTTTTTATTCTTGAATACTTCATGAGAGGTGAATGGCCTGAGACCTTGAAGATATAACCTTGTGTAAAAGTCAGGACACACTTGATTCAAGACAATGATGTGAAGAATGAGTGATGCACTTCAGTCCAGAGCTCAGCAACCATTGAGTGAATTAAGAAAAAGATCTGTCCATTGAATTAGTTTTTCTGCACAAGATAAAGTTAGAACACACAAATGGTCTCTGATCTTGACCCAATAGTTATGACGATGGGTCAAGTTCATGACACACCTTTGAGTCATAAGCAATCATTGAGTGAAGTATGAAGAAGATCAATTCATTGAGTAATTTTTTTATGGACCAGATGAATTTGAATGGGGAAACAAACAAAAGAATGGTCTGTGACCTTCATCTTGGAGCAAAGACCGTAAAGCTATAACCTTGGATCAAGGTAATGATACAACCATGGGTCACTCATAAGTAATCTTTGTATAAAGTATGAACAAAATCAAAACAATGAATGAATTTTTATGGACAGAACAAAGTTAGAAAGGAGGAAAAAACAAACTGCCTGTGACCTTTACCTTGGAGTTATGACAATGGGCCAAGGTTGCAACACACTCTTGGATCAAAAGCAATGACTATGTGAAGTATGAATAAGATCACTCTACTGAAAATTTTTTTTATGGACTGGACAAAGTTGGAACTGATGCACAGATGGATGGCATGACAAATGGATGGATGGATGGATGGATGGATGGATGGATGGATGGATGGATAGATGGATGGATAGACAGACAGACAGACAGACAGACGGATGGACGGACAGACCAATCGATGAACAGTAATGCCTAAAATCAGAGTTTATGAGGTAAAAAGATTAGAGGAATTTGAAATGCATAGACATCTACTAGAATTTCTTTTTAAGGCCTAAAAAAATAAAAAATCTGTTTCTCAGGCCCTCCCGCATGGTCCTTTTGGCTGCCGCATGCTCTCTTTTTATTACCAATTTAAACATAAAAAAATAAAAATTAAATGGTTTATGTCTGATATTTTACCCAAGTTAAAAAAATTGATGAATTTATCCCTTGAGTGCAAGAAGGCTTTGCAATGCTTTAGCATTGCAAAGCCTTCTTGCACTCAAGGGATGAAATACACCACCACCCATGTTATTCTGCAGATTATGAGGCCTAAAACTTGAACCAAGAACATGAACTTTTGATGGCAAAGAAGAAATTACTGAAATAAAAAATAAAATAAAAAACCGCTCGCCCACATGCAATTTCACAAATAATGGCCTGAGAAACAGAAGATCTACTTTGTGCAGCCTAAAAGCTAATTTCTGGGTAGTAGCACAACTCTAACCCTTTCAACATACCCTATTCTTAACCCTTTACCCAACGTAACGGCCAAAACCGGCCAGCGCTATTCTCAAAAATCGCCAATTAATTTTCACTATTTTTTTCATTTTTTGTCTCAAAAACATAGGTTATGACCCCTCGTTGGAACGAGCTCGTCGAGCTCGTTCCAACGAGGGGTCATAACCTATGTTTTTGAGACAAAAAATGAAAAAAATTAGTTATTCAAGAATTTTTTTTGCAAGTGTCGTCTGCTTTTCACGTTAGGTAAAGGGTTAACCCTTTTCCTCACCCTTACATAAATAACTTGAAAATACAACACACACTTTTTGTAAATTAGTAACCACATGACCCATTCTAGCCTCATAAATCACTATTTTAGCCACATAATAAAGTGTTTTGTTGCCAAAATGCCAATGGGAGGGAAGGGGGATGGGGGTTTCCTGTTTGATCTAATTAAATTGATCAGTTTTGAAAATTATTTCAAGAGTAAATGGACAATTGGTGATGGAAAAAAGACAACAGAACTCAAAAGTTTTAAAGAAATCCTCGAGAGGTGAAAGGGGTGGTCACCTTAGTTGCATGTACGTCATTGATTCAATTAATGGAATGCTGTCAGTAAGTACACCTGTAGTTGCACTTAGATAATAACAGATCAATTGACCAATTACTGTCAATCCACTGGGCTTAGCAGGTGGTGAATCTTTACAAAGAGCAGGATTTAATTAGATAAATACTATATACCATCGGAAGTCACTTGCAATGGTACGAAGTATTTATCTTATTCAATGCTGCCTTTTGTAAAACTGCAATGTTTTATTGAAGAATAAACAATACCCCCTTACCACTCAACCACTCATTGAAAATTAAAATTGAAAATTTGTTCAAAGAATATTTCTAACACATTATTGACATAATCCTTGGGTTTGAGTGTGTTTCGTGAAAATCATTTGTTGTTTCCACCTCAATTGTCAGCCGACATTTTCCTTGTTCTTGAAGTAAAATAATAATTTATTTTATTTGTGTCATCATCATTCGCACTCTTCACTGCTGCACTGGCTTCCTTCACAAGTGTAAGGAACTTTATGATGACAGACTTTTAGCCAACAAAGATTTTTCTGTTTTTGGTGCCAAATCAAAATTGTTAGTGCCACTGGTTAAATTAGCACGCGACAACATGAACACTGCACATGGGCAACAGAATATCATTCTGTTGGGTTGTAATCCTTATGCCATGTATGGAGTATGGGATGACAGGTACAAAATTATTGGTAGTGGTCACCATGGCAGGCACTCCCTCCCAAAAAAAGTACAAAAAGGGAAATAACTCTTGAAGGAATACTTGGACACATTTGGTTTGCATTCACATTCATTGTATTATCATTACAAAGGTATATATTAAATTTGGGAAAAATATTTTGAATGCTTTTCTTTAAAATGTAAATACAAGAAAGAGGAAAGGTTGAGGGATGGAAGGTCAGACAGACAGATGGATGGATGGATGGATGGATGGATGGATAAAGACGAAACCCATTCCAATATTCCCCTTCCACTATGGGGCAGGAGATAGAAAATACAAAAAATCAATGAATACATGTACCTGTAGAATGCTTTGTCTTCACAAACAGCACAAAGACAACCAATATTTATGTCAGCTGAAAAAATATTTAAATCAAGTTAATTGTTGTTGTTATTTTGCAGCTGAATTTAATCCAGCAAATTTTCATTAGGCCTAAAAAAGTTAAAAATATGTTTCTCTTTTTATAACCAATGCAAACTTGAAACAAGAAGCCTCAAGGGGCCAGAGAGCGCTCACCTGACACTGATAACTATCAACCGAGGGTCCTGATTTGAACAAACTTGTACCTGCCCCATTAAGAAAACCATCATATACCAAATATAAAAACATTCTGACCGGTGAATCTGAAAAAAAAAAGATTTTCAAAAAATATTCCTCAAATTGAACTAAGTTATAATTCGAGCTCCCACAGGGAGCTGAAATATAAACACAGACTTGGCTTGAACAAACTTGAATCTCACCTCCCCAAGGATGCTGTATACCAAATATCAAAAGATTCTGACGACTGGATCTAAAGAAAAATATTTTTAAAGAATATTCCTCATACTGAACTAAGCTGTAAACTGGGCTCCCACAGGGAGCCAAAATATGAACCCAGGGACTTGGCTTTAACAAATTTGAATCTCACCTCCCTAACGATGCAGTATACAAAATATCAAATGATTCTTACTGGTGGATGTGAAGAAGATTTTGAAAGAATGTTCTTCACATTGAACTAAGTTACAATTCGGTCTCCCACAGGGGGCCCCAATATGGACTCAGCGACTTGGCTTGAACACACTTGAATCACACCTCCCTAAGGATGCTGTTACCAAATATAAAAACATTCTGACAGCTGGACCTGAACAAGAAGATTTTTAAAGAAAACTCCTCATATTGAACTAAGTTATAATTCAGGCTCCCTGTCCACAGGGCATTTTGAAAAAACTTTTGGGCATAAATCAAGTACTTATGACCCATTAATACTTCATTTCAAATTTGGTTCAAATTGGCCTCTTGGTTTGGAAAATAGAAATTGTGGGCGGGGCAAAAATTCTTATCGCTTCCGTAACATCGTCAAATAATGGCCCTCGAAGAATCTCTTGAACAAACTTGAGTTCATGAGAAGATTTAAAAAAAATTGAGGCCTTTTGGCCCCACCCCCTCTTCAAAATGAGCAGAAACTCAATTTGAAGAAAAACCCAAATGACCCTATATCACCATTACTAATGTGAAATTTCTTTAAAATGTGGCCAGTGGTTTGTGAAAAAGAGATCCAAAGACAACCTTCACGACGGACAACAGACAAAAAGTGATCAGAATAGATCACCCTGATTTTCAGTCAGGTGAGCTAAAAATAACATGCAACGCCGATCGCCAGTGATCAGACAATCGTCCCCCACAGTTGGTGGATTATTGTGAAATATTTTGATGTTTCCTCAACAAAACCCAAACAAATATGGATATCAAAGGAACAACTCAACAAACTAGTCCCAATATTACCCATATTTCTGTGGTTTTACTGGAAGCATCCAAATACCTGGAAAAAAGTTAAGTAAGGCTAACTTGTATAATTTATGCACAAGAAAAAAAACCCTGTATAACATGTTATTTGCCTTATGTCTCTCCCCTTCAAATCTGAAAATTTGAAATGAAAGCATCTCTTGAGATACAGGTGGCAACAGTACACAACTTAATACGCACAAAAATATTACCCAAGAAAAAGGTTAAGTAAGGATAATTTGAATAATTTATGCACAAGAAAAGACCCTGTATAATATGTTATTTATCTTATGCTGCTAGACCTCCATACCAAAAATGATTGAAATCGGAAATGTCATTCAGAAGTTCTGAGCGTATAACCAATTACAGGCAATTTCCAACAAAAATGGCTGCCAGTCAGCCATCTTGAATTTTTTTGGAAAAAAATTGATGTGCATCAATTTTTCCTAATGCCCCACCAAATCTGAAAATTTGAAACAAAAGCACCAAAGCATCTCTGAGATACAGGTGGTAACAGGACAGATGGATGGACAGGCGGATGGACAGGCAGATGGACAGACAGACGGATGGAGTGCAATCCAATTGTGCCCTTCACAGTGAAACCTTGGGGGCCTAAAAATTAAATGGTCCGATATTTTACCCAAGTTAATAAAACATAAAACAAACCAAGAACCTGAACTTTTGATGGCAAAGGAATAACAAGGGCAACGCCCCCGGTCCCCCGACCAAGATGGCAAATTCAAGGGAGCTGTTAGGATGCAATTTGTTCGCAGAGCATGGCCATTTTTTAACTTGACCTGTATTTCCAACCAATTAAACCACATACTTAGTTTCGTTTCAATCCAATGATCCAAAGTAAAGTTATCATCCGGACAACACAAAAACCGTATTTTCTAAGTCGAAAAAGGGGAATAAATCCAGTAAAAATCAGTGGAGCGTGCCAATTTTCGAACTTGACCTGCATTTCCACCCAAATAAGCGGCATACTAAATTTAATTTCAATCAAATGATCCTAACTAAAGTTATCATCCGGACAACACAAAAACTGTATTTTTTAAGTCGAAAAAGGGGAATAAATCCAGTAGAAATCAGTGGAGCATGCCCATTTTCGAACTTGACCTGCATTTCCACCCAAGTAAGACACATACCAAATTTAGTTTCAGTAAAATCATCCAAACTAAAGTTATCATCTGGACAAGGGTGTGACGGACGGACGGATGCATGCACGGACAGACGGACGGGCACTGGTGATTACAATAGTCCCCTGAAGGGTTGGGGGACAATGATTACAATAGTCCCCCGAAGGGTCGGGGGACAATTACAAAAATAAAAAAATCCTCATGCACATGCAATTTTACAAAAAATAGCCTGAGAAACAGAAGATCTACTTTGTGGGGCCTTATGAGAAGAAGTGAAACAACTGGCATAGATGTACCTCACACTGATTTCCTGCATCTCTATACAAACAGCTGAAGCCTAAACAAAAGACTAAGCAAAGCTAGTGGACATTTTGGTGGTTTTCAGTAGAGCTGTAGGTTAATCGAAACCGAACTGAGGTTTTTTGATTTTTTTAAAAACCGAAACTGAAACCGTCGACATCCCGTAATCTAAGGTTTTTCGTTTTTATTGAAATACTCTCTTGCTGCAGAAATTCACAGAATGCAGCCATCCCAGAGTAGTGAGAGTACCCAGACACTGCCAATGCAGTGTCTGGGTACTCTCACTACTCTGGGATGGCTACATTCTGAGAATTTCCAACATTTCAGCTTAGTTGTGTTCACAGCTTTCCTCAAGTTGCACGTAGGTGTCAGACCTCGAAAAATGGCCAAGCACAATAAAAGTTCTGTACATTCAGCTAATTATTATATTGGCCTTCCTGATTCTTCATGTATTATAGCTTATTTCAGGCATTCATTGAGTTTCATTCAATTTCACTGCCATTCAGTTATGATTCCAGACATATAGAATGAGTTTTATTGAATTTTATTTGGCCTCATGAAGAAACCGAAAACCGAACCGAACCGAGGTTTTACTCAACCTGAAAAACCAAAACCGAAACCGAACAAGAAACTTAAATACCTACAGCTCTAGTTTTCAGATCATGCTTTAACCTGTTACCTAATGCACAAAATTTGTCATTATCCCCGCTTTCGTCGGGGATATTGTCGTTATCTCCGTCCGTCCGTACGTACGTACGTACGTACGTATGTACGTCCGTCCATCCGTACGTCCGTCCGTTCGGTGTTACATTCACTTGCATTAATGTTTAAACTATGCTAATGTGTTCAGGTATCACCAGTACATGTGCATGAAGGTTTCGGGATTTTGATTTGGTTCCAAGTGGTTCCAGTGGAACCATTTTTATCCTTAGAAAATCTTTGTCCGCTCAAAGGTTCTTAGGGTATTGAATTTGATACGTTTAAACCATGTTAACATGTTCAGATAGCATCTGTAGATGTGCATGAAGGTTTCGGAATTTTGATTTGGGTCCAAGTGGTTCCAGTGGAACCACTTTTATCCTTAGAAAATCTTTGTCCGCTCAAAGGCTCTTAGGGTATTGAATTCGAAACTTTTAAATCATGTTAACATGTTCAGATAGCATCTGTAGATGTGCATGAAGGTTTCGGAATTTTGATTCGGGTCCAAGTGGTTCCAGTGGAACCACTTTTACCCTCAGAAAATCTTTGTCCGCTCAAAGGCTCTTAGGGTATTGAATTCGAAACATTTAAACCATGTTAACATGTTCAGATAGCACCTGTAGATGTGCATGAAGGTTTCGGAATTTTGATTTTGTTCCAGGTGGTTCCAGTGGAACCACTTTTATCCTTAGAAAATCTTTGTCCTCTCAAAGGTTCTTAGGGTATTGAATTCGAAACGTTTAAACCATGTTAACATGTTCAGATAGCATCTGTAGATGTGCATGAAGGTTTCGGAATTTTGATTTGGGTCCAAGTGGTTCCAGTGGAACCACTTTTATCCTTACAAAATCTTTGTCCGCTCAAAGGCTCTTAGGGTATTGAATTCGAAATGTTTAAACCATGTTAACATGTTCAGATAGCATCTGTAGATGTGCATGAAGGTTTTGGAATTTTCATTTGGGTCCAAGTGGTTCCAGTGGAACCACTTTTACCCTCAGAAAATCTTTGTCCGCTCAAAGGCTCTTAGGGTATTGAATTCGAAACGTTTAAACCATGTTAACATGTTCAGATAGCATCTGTAGATGTGCATGAAGGTTTCGGAATTTTTATTTGGTTCCAGGTGGTTCCAGTGGAACCACTTTTATCCTTAGAAAATCTTTGTCCACACAAAGGCTCGTAGGGTATTGAATTTGAAACGTTTAAACCATGTTAACATGTTCAGATAGCATCTGTAGATGTGCATGAAGGTTTAGGAATTTTGATTTGGGTCCAAGTGGTTCCAGTGGAACCACTTTTATCCTTAGAAAGTCTTTGTCCGCTCAAAGGCTCTTAGGGTATTGAATTCGAAACGTTTAAACCATGTTAACATGTTCAGAGAGCATCTGTAGATGTGCATGAAGGTTTCGGAATTTTGATTTGGTTCCAGGTGGTTCCAGTGGAACCACTTTTATCCTTAGAAAATCTTTGTCCGCTCAAAGGTTCTTAGGGTATTGAATTCGAAACTTTTAAACCATGTTAACATGTTCAGATAGCATCTGTAGATGTGCATGAAGGTTTCGGAATTTTGATTTGGGTCCAAGTGGTTCCAGTGGAACCACTTTTATCCTTAGAAAATCTTTGTCCGCTCAAAGGCTCTTAGGGTATTGAATTCGAAACTTTTAAATCATGTTAACATGTTCAGATAGCATCTGTAGATGTGCATGAAGGTTTCGGAATTTTGATTCGGGTCCAAGTGGTTCCAGTGGAACCACTTTTACCCTCAGAAAATCTTTGTCCGCTCAAAGGCTCTTAGGGTATTGAATTCGAAACATTTAAACCATGTTAACATGTTCAGATAGCACCTGTAGATGTGCATGAAGGTTTCGGAATTTTGATTTTGTTCCAGGTGGTTCCAGTGGAACCACTTTTATCCTTAGAAAATCTTTGTCCTCTCAAAGGTTCTTAGGGTATTGAATTCGAAACGTTTAAACCATGTTAACATGTTCAGATAGCATCTGTAGATGTGCATGAAGGTTTCGGAATTTTGATTTGGGTCCAAGTGGTTCCAGTGGAACCACTTTTATCCTTACAAAATCTTTGTCCGCTCAAAGGCTCTTAGGGTATTGAATTCGAAATGTTTAAACCATGTTAACATGTTCAGATAGCATCTGTAGATGTGCATGAAGGTTTTGGAATTTTCATTTGGGTCCAAGTGGTTCCAGTGGAACCACTTTTACCCTCAGAAAATCTTTGTCCGCTCAAAGGCTCTTAGGGTATTGAATTCGAAACGTTTAAACCATGTTAACATGTTCAGATAGCATCTGTAGATGTGCATGAAGGTTTCGGAATTTTTATTTGGTTCCAGGTGGTTCCAGTGGAACCACTTTTATCCTTAGAAAATCTTTGTCCACACAAAGGCTCGTAGGGTATTGAATTTGAAACGTTTAAACCATGTTAACATGTTCAGATAGCATCTGTAGATGTGCATGAAGGTTTAGGAATTTTGATTTGGGTCCAAGTGGTTCCAGTGGAACCACTTTTATCCTTAGAAAGTCTTTGTCCGCTCAAAGGCTCTTAGGGTATTGAATTCGAAACGTTTAAACCATGTTAACATGTTCAGAGAGCATCTGTAGATGTGCATGAAGGTTTCGGAATTTTGATTTGGTTCCAGGTGGTTCCAGTGGAACCACTTTTATCCTTAGAAAATCTTTGTCCGCTCAAAGGTTCTTAGGGTATTGAATTCGAAACTTTTAAACCATGTTAACATGTTCAGATAGCATCTGTAGATGTGCATGAAGGTTTCGGAATTTTGATTTGGGTCCAAGTGGTTCCAGTGGAACCACTTTTATCCTTAGAAAATCTTTATCCGCTCAAGGGCTCTTAGGGTATTAAATTCGAAATGTTTAAACCATGTTAACATGTTCAGATAGCATCTGTAGATGTGCATGAGGGTTTCACAATTTTGATTTGGGTCCAAGTGGTTCTAGTGGAACCACTTTTACCCTCAGAAAATCTTTGTCCGCTCAAAGGCTCTTAGGGTATTGAATTCGAAACGTTTAAACCATGTTAACATGTTCAGATAGCATCTGTAGATGTGCATGAAGGTTTCAGAATTTTGATTTGGTTCCAGGTGGTTCCAGTGGAACCACTTTTATCCTTAGAAAATCTTTGTCGACTCAAAGGCTCGTAGGGTATTGAATTTGAAACATTTAAACCATGTTAACATGTTCAGATAGCATCTGTAGATGTGCATGAAGGTTTTGGAATTTTGATTTGGGTCCAAGTGGTTCCAGTGGAAACACTTTTACCCTCAGAAAATCTTTGTCCGCTAAAAGGCTCGTAGGGCATTCAATTTGAAACATTTAAACCATGTTAACATGTTCAGATAGCATCTTAGGGTATTGTCGGGGATATTGTCGTTACCTCCGTCCGTACGTACGTACGTACGTCCGTCCATCCATCCACCCGTACGTCCGTCCGGAGTTACATTCACTTGCATTAATGTTTAAACTATGCTAATGTGTTCAGGTATCACCAGTACATGTGCATGAAGGTTTCGGGATTTTGATTTGGTTCCAAGTGGTTCCAGTGGAACCATTTTTATCCTTAGAAAATCTTTGTCCGCTCAAAGGTTCTTAGGGTATTGAATTTGATACATTTAAACCATGTTAACATGTTCAGATAGCATCTGTAGATGTGCATGAAGGTTTCGGAATTTTGATTTGGGTCCAAGTGGTTCCAGTGGAACCACTTTTATCCTTAGAAAATCTTTGTCCGCTCAAAGGCTCTTAGGGTATTGAATTCTAAACTTTTAAACCATGTTAACATGTTCAGATAGCATCTGTAGATGTGCATGAAGGTTTCGGAATTTTGATTTGGGTCCAAGTGGTTCCAGTGGAACCACTTTTACCCTCAGAAAATCTTTGTCCGCTCAAAGGTCTTAGGGTATTGAATTCGAAACATTTAAACCATGTTAACATGTTCAGATAGCATCTGTAGATGTGCATGAAGGTTTCGAAATTTTGATTTTGTTCCAGGTGGTTCCAGTGGAACCACTTTTATCCTTAGAAAATCTTTGTCCTCTCAAAGGTTCTTAGGGTATTGAATTCGAAACGTTTAAACCATGTTAACATGTTCAGATAGCATCTGTAGATGTGCATGAAGGTTTCGGAATTTTGATTTGGGTCCAAGTGGTTCCAGTGGAACCACTTTTATTCTTACAAAATCTTTGTCTGCTCAAAGGCTCTTAGGGTATTGAATTCGAAATGTTTAAACCATGTTAACATGTTCAGATAGCATCTGTAGATGTGCATGAAGGTTTTGGAATTTTGATTTGAGTCCAAGTGGTTCCAGTGGAACCACTTTTACCCTCAGAAAATCTTTGTCCGCTCAAAGGCTCTTAGGGTATTGAATTCGAAACGTTTAAACCATGTTAACATGTTCAGATAGCATCTGTAGATGTGCATGAAGGTTTCGGAATTTTTATTTGGTTCCAGGTGGTTCCAGTGGAACCACTTTTATCCTTAGAAAATCTTTGTCCACACAAAGGCTCGTAGGGTATTGAATTTGAAACGTTTAAACCATGTTAACATGTTCAGATAGCATCTGTAGATGTGCATGAAGGTTTTGGAATTTTGATTTGGGTCCAAGTGGTTCCAGTGGAACCACTTTTATCCTTAGAAAGTCTTTGTCCGCTCAAAGGCTCTTAGGGTATTGAATTCGAAACGTTTAAACCATGTTAACATGTTCAGAGAGCATCTGTAGATGTGCATGAAGGTTTCGGAATTTTGATTTGGTTCCAGGTGGTTCCAGTGGAACCACTTTTATCCTTAGAAAATCTTTGTCCGCTCAAAGGTTCTTAGGGTATTGAATTTGAAACGTTTAAACCATGTCAACATGTTCAGATAGCATCTGTAGATGTGCATGAAGGTTTCGGAATTTTGATTTGGGTCCAAGTGGTTCCAGTGGAACCACTTTTATCCTTAGAAAATCTTTGTCCGCTCAAAGGCTCTTAGGGTATTAAATTCGAAACGTTTAAACCATGTTAACATGTTCAGATAGCACCTGTAGATGTGCATGAGGGTTTCACAATTTTGATTTGGGTCCAAGTGGTTCCAGTGGAACCACTTTTACCCTCAGAAAATCTTTGTCCGCTCAAAGGCTCTTAGGGTATTGAATTCGAAACGTTTAAACCATGTTAACATGTTCAGATAGCATCTGTAGATGTGCATGAAGGTTTCAGAATTTTGATTTGGTTCCAGGTGGTTCCAGTGGAACCACTTTTATCCTTAGAAAATCTTTGTCGACTCAAAGGCTCGTAGGGTATTGAATTTGAAACATTTAAACCATGTTAACATGTTCAGATAGCATCTGTAGATGTGCATGAAGGTTTTGGAATTTTGATTTGGGTCCAAGTGGTTCCAGTGGAAACACTTTTACCCTCAGAAAATCTTTGTCCGCTAAAAGGCTCGTAGGGTATTCAATTTGAAACATTTAAACCATGTTAACATGTTCAGATAGCATCTTAGGGTATTGTCGGGGATATTGTCGTTATCTCCGTCCGTACGTACATACGTACGTCCGTCCGTCCGTCTGGTGTTACATTCACTTGCATTAATGTTTAAACTATGCTAATGTGTTCAGGTATCACCAGTACATGTGCATGAAGGTTTCGGGATTTTGATTTGGTTCCAAGTGGTTCCAGTGGAACCATTTTTATCCTTAGAAAATCTTTGTCCGCTCAAAGGTTCTTGGGGTATTGAATTCGATACATTTAAACCATGTTAACATGTTCAGATAGCATCTGTAGATGTGCATGAAGGTTTCGGAATTTTGATTTGGGCCCAAGTGGTTCCAGTGGAACCACTTTTATCCTTAGAAAATCTTTGTCCGCTCAAAGGCTCTTAGGGTATTGAATTCGAAACTTTTAAACCATGTTAACATGTTCAGATAGCATCTGTAGATGTGCATGAAGGTTTCGGAATTTTGATTTGGGTCCAAGTGGTTCCAGTGGAACCACTTTTACCCTCAGAAAATCTTTGTCCGCTCAAAGGCTCTTAGGGTATTGAATTCGAAACATTTAAACCATGTTAACATGTTCAGATAGCATCTGTAGATGTGCATGAAGGTTTCAGAATTTTGATTTTGTTCCAGGTGGTTCCAGTGGAACCACTTTTATCCTTAGAAAATCTTTGTCCTCTCAAAGGTTCTTAGGGTATTGAATTCGAAACGTTTAAACCATGTTAACATGTTCAGATAGCATCTGTAGATGTGCATGAAGGTTTCGGAATATTGATTTGGGTCCAAGTGGTTCCAGTGGAACCACTTTTATCCTTACAAAATCTTTGTCCGCTCAAAGGCTCTTAGGGTATTGAATTCGAAATGTTTAAACCATGTTAACATGTTCAGATAGCATCTGTAGATGTGCATGAAGGTTTTGGAATTTTCATTTGGGTCCAAGTGGTTCCAGTGGAACCACTTTTACCCTCAGAAATCTTTGTCCGCTCAAAGGCTCTTAGGGTATTGAATTCGAAACGTTTAAACCATGTTAACATGTTCAGATAGCATCTGTAGATGTGCATGAAGGTTTCGGAATTTTTATTTGGTTCCAGGTGGTTCCAGTGGAACCACTTTTATCCTTAGAAAATCTTTGTCGACTCAAAGGCTCGTAGGGTATTGAATTTGAAACATTTAAACCATGTTAACATGTTCAGATAGCATCTGTAGATGTGCATGAAGGTTTTGGAATTTTGATTTGGGTCCAAGTGGTTCCAGTGGAAACACTTTTACCCTCAGAAAATCTTTGTCCGCTAAAAGGCTCGTAGGGTATTCAATTTGAAACATTTAAACCATGTTAACATGTTCAGATAGCATCTTAGGGTATTGTCGGGGATATTGTCGTTATCTCCATCCGTCCGTCCGTCCGTCCGTCCGGTGTTACATTCACTTGCATTAATGTTTAAACTATGCTAATGTGTTCAGGTATCACCAGTACATGTGCATGAAGATTTCGGGATTTTGATTTGGTTCCAAGTGGTTCCAGTGGAACCATTTTTATCCTTAGAAAATCTTTGTCCGCTCAAAGGTTCTTAGGGTATTGAATTCGATACATTTAAACCATGTTAACATGTTCAGATAGCAAATGTAGATGTGCATGAAGGTTTCGGAATTTTGATTTGGGTCCAAGTGGTTCCAGTGGAACCACTTTTATCCTTAGAAAATCTTTGCCCGCTCAAAGGCTCTTAGGGTATTGAATTCGAAACTTTTAAACCATGTTAACATGTTCAGATAGCATCTGTAGATGTGCATGAAGGTTTCGGAATTTTGATTCGGGTCCAAGTGGTTCCAGTGGAACCACTTTTACCCTCAGAAAATCTTTGTCCGCTCAAAGGCTCTTAGGGTATTGAATTCGAAACATTTAAACCATGTTAACATGTTCAGATAGCATCTGTAGATGTGCATGAAGGTTTCAGAATTTTGATTTTGTTCCAGGTGGTTCCAGTGGAACCACTTTTATCCTTAGAAAATCTTTGTCCTCTCAAAGGTTCTTAGGGTATTGAATTCGAAACGTTTAAACCATGTTAACATGTTCAGATAGCATCTGTAGATGTGCATGAAGGTTTCAGAATTTTGATTTGGGTCCAAGTGGTTCCAGTGGAACCACTTTTATCCTTACAAAATCTTTGTCCACTCAAAGGCTCTTAGGGTATTGAATTCGAAATGTTTAAACCATGTTAACATGTTCAGATAGCATCTGTAGATGTGCATGAAGGTTTTGGAATTTTCATTTGGGTCCAAGTGGTTCCAGTGGAACCACTTTTACCCTCAGAAAATCTTTGTCCGCTCAAAGGCTCTTAGGGTATTGAATTCGAAACGTTTAAACCATGTTAACATGTTCAGATAGCATCTGTAGATGTGCATGAAGGTTTCGGAATTTTTATTTGGTTCCAGGTGGTTCCAGTGGAACCACTTTTATCCTTAGAAAACCTTTGTCCACACAAAGGCTCGTAGGGTATTGAATTTGAAATGTTTAAACCATGTTAACATGTTCAGATAGCATCTGTAGATGTGCATGAAGGTTTTGGAATTTTGATTAGGGTCCAAGTGGTTCCAGTGGAACCACTTTTATCCTTAGAAAGTCTTTGTCCGCTCAAAGGCTCTTAGGGTATTGAATTCGAAACGTTTAAACCATGTTAACATGTTCAGAGAGCATCTGTAGATGTGCATGAAGGTTTCGGAATTTTGATTTGGTTCCAGGTGGTTCTAGTGGAACCACTTTTATCCTTAGAAAATCTTTGTCCGTTCAAAGGTTCTTAGGGTATTGAATTCGAAACGTTTAAACCATGTTAACATGTTCAGATAGCATCTGTAGATGTGCATGAAGGTTTTGGAATTTTGATTTGGGTCCAAGTGGTTCCAGTGGAACCACTTTTATCCTTAGAAAGTCTTTGTCCGCTCAAAGGCTCTTAGGGTATTGAATTCGAAACGTTTAAACCATGTTAACATGTTCAGAGAGCATCTGTAGATGTGCATGAAGGTTTCGGAATTTTGATTTGGTTCCAGGTGGTTCTAGTGGAACCACTTTTATCCTTAGAAAATCTTTGTCCGCTCAAAGGCTCTTAGGGTATTAAATTCGAAACGTTTAAATCATGTTAACATGTTCAGATAGCATCTGTAGATGTGCATGAGGGTTTCACAATTTTGATTTGGGTCCAAGTGGTTCCAGTGGAACCAATTTTACCCTCAGAAAATCTTTGTCCGCTCAAAGGCTCTTAGGGTATTGAATTCGAAACGTTTAAACCATGTTAACATGTTCAGATAGCATCTGTAGATGTGCATGAAGGTTTCAGAATTTTGATTTGGTTCCAGGTGGTTCCAGTGGAACCACTTTTATCCTTAGAAAATCTTTGTCGACTCAAAGGCTCGTAGGGTATTGAATTTGAAACATTTAAACCATGTTAACATGTTCAGATAGCATCTGTAGATGTGCATGAAGGTTTTGGAATTTTGATTTGGGTCCAAGTGGTTCCAGTGGAAACACTTTTACCCTCAGAAAATCTTTGTCCGCTAAAAGGCTCGTAGGGTATTCAATTTGAAACATTTAAACCATGTTAACATGTTCAGATAGCATCTTAGGGTATTGTCGGGGATATTGTCGTTATCTCCATCCGTCCGTCCGTCCGTCCGTCTGTCCGTCCGTACGTCCGTCCGGTGTTACATTCACTTGCATTAATGTTTAAACTATGCTAATGTGTTCAGGTATCACCAGTACATGTGCATGAAGATTTCGGGATTTTGATTTGGTTCCAAGTGGTTCCAGTGGAACCATTTTTATCCTTAGAAAATCTTTGTCCGCTCAAAGGTTCTTAGGGTATTGAATTCGATACATTTAAACCATGTTAACATGTTCAGATAGCATCTGTAGATGTGCATGAAGGTTTCGGAATTTTGATTTGGGTCCAAGTGGTTCCAGTGGAACCACTTTTATCCTTAGAAAATCTTTGCCCGCTCAAAGGCTCTTAGGGTATTGAATTCGAAACTTTTAAACCATGTTAACATGTTCAGATAGCATCTGTAGATGTGCATGAAGGTTTCGGAATTTTGATTCGGGTCCAAGTGGTTCCAGTGGAACCACTTTTACCCTCAGAAAATCTTTGTCCGCTCAAAGGCTCTTAGGGTATTGAATTCGAAACGTTTAAACCATGTTAACATGTTCAGATAGCATCTGTAGATGTGCATGAAGGTTTCGGAATTTTTATTTGGTTCCAGGTGGTTCCAGTGGAACCACTTTTATCCTTAGAAAATCTTTGTCGACTCAAAGGCTCGTAGGGTATTAAATTTGAAACGTTTAAACCATGTTAACATGTTGAGATAGCATCTGTAGATGTGCATGAAGGTTTTGGAATTTTGATTTGGGTCCAAGTGGTTCCAGTGGAACCACTTTTATCCTTAGAAAGTCTTTGTCCGCTCAAAGGCTCTTAGGGTATTGAATTCGAAACATTTAAACCATGTTAACATGTTCAGAGAGCATCTGTAGATGTGCATGAAGGTTTCGGAATTTTGATTTGGTTCCAGGTGGTTCTAGTGGAACCACTTTTATCCTTAGAAAATCTTTGTCCGCTCAAAGGCTCTTAGGGTATTAAATTCGAAACGTTTAAATCATGTTAACATGTTCAGATAGCATCTGTAGATGTGCATGAGGGTTTCACAATTTTGATTTGGGTCCAAGTGGTTCCAGTGGAACCAATTTTACCCTCAGAAAATCTTTGTCCGCTCAAAGGCTCTTAGGGTATTGAATTCGAAACGTTTAAACCATGTTAACATGTTCAGATAGCATCTGTAGATGTGCATGAAGGTTTCAGAATTTTGATTTGGTTCCAGGTGGTTCCAGTGGAACCACTTTTATCCTTAGAAAATCTTTGTCGACTCAAAGGCTCGTAGGGTATTGAATTTGAAACATTTAAACCATGTTAACATGTTCAGATAGCATCTGTAGATGTGCATGAAGGTTTTGGAATTTTGATTTGGGTCCAAGTGGTTCCAGTGGAAACACTTTTACCCTCAGAAAATCTTTGTCCGCTAAAAGGCTCGTAGGGTATTCAATTTGAAACATTTAAACCATGTTAACATGTTCAGATAGCATCTTAGGGTATTGTCGGGGATATTGTCGTTATCTCCATCCGTCCGTCCGTCCGTCCATCTGTCCGTCTGTACGTCCGTCCGGTGTTACATTCACTTGCATTAATGTTTAAACTATGCTAATGTGTTCAGGTATCACCAGTACATGTGCATGAAGATTTCGGGATTTTGATTTGGTTCCAAGTGGTTCCAGTGGAACCATTTTTATCCTTAGAAAATCTTTGTCCGCTCAAAGGTTCTTAGGGTATTGAATTCGATACATTTAAACCATGTTAACATGTTCAGATAGCATCTGTAGATGTGCATGAAGGTTTCGGAATTTTGATTTGGGTCCAAGTGGTTCCAGTGGAACCACTTTTATCCTTACAAAATCTTTGCCCGCTCAAAGGCTCTTAGGGTATTGAATTCGAAACTTTTAAACCATGTTAACATGTTCAGATAGCATCTGTAGATGTGCATGAAGGTTTCGGAATTTTGATTCGGGTCCAAGTGGTTCCAGTGGAACCACTTTTACCCTCAGAAAATCTTTGTCCGCTCAAAGGCTCTTAGGGTATTGAATTCGAAATGTTTAAACCATGTTAACATGTTCAGATAGCATCTGTAGATGTGCATGAAGGTTTCGGAATTTTTATTTGGTTCCAAGGTGGTTCCAGTGGAACCACTTTTATCCTTAGAAAATCTTTGTCGACTCAAAGGCTCGTAGGGTATTAAATTTGAAACGTTTAAACCATGTTAACATGTTGAGATAGCATCTGTAGATGTGCATGAGGGTTTCACAATTTTGATTTGGGTCCAAGTGGTTCCAGTGGAACCACTTTTACCCTCAGAAAATCTTTGTCCGCTCAAAGGCTCTTAGGGTATTGAATTCGAAACGTTTAAACCATGTTAATATGTTCAGATAGCATCTGTAGATGTGCATGAAGGTTTCAGAATTTTGATTTGGTTCCAGGTGGTTCCAGTGGAACCACTTTTATCCTTAGAAAATCTTTGTCGACTCAAAGGCTCGTAGGGTATTGAATTTGAAACATTTAAACCATGTTAACATGTTCAGATAGCATCTGTAGATGTGCATGAAGGTTTTGGAATTTTGACTTGGGTACAAGTGGTTCCAGTGGAAACACTTTTACCCTCAGAAAATCTTTGTCCGCTAAAAGGCTCGTAGGGTATTCAATTTGAAACATTTAAACCATGTTAACATGTTCAGATAGCATCTGTAGATGTGCATGAAGGTTTTGGAATTTTAATTTGGGTCCAAGTGGTTCCAGTGGAACCACTTTTATCCTTAGAAAATCTTTGTCCGCTCAAAGGCTCTTAGGGTATTGAATTCGAAACATTTAAACCATGTTAACATGTTCAGATAGCATCTGTAGATGTGCATGAAGGTTTCGGAATTTTGATTTGGGTCCAAGTGGTTCCAGTGGAATCACTTTTATCCTTAGAAAGTCTTTGTCCGCTCAAAGGCTCTTAGGGTATTGAATTCGAAACGTTTAAACCATGTTAACATGTTCAGAGAACATCTGTAGATGTGCATGAAGGTTTCGGAATTTTGATTTGGTTCCAGGTGGTTCCAGTGGAACCACTTTTATCCTTAGAAAATCTTTGTCCGCTCAAAGGTTCTTAGGGTATTGAATTCGAAACGTTTAAACCATGTTAACATGTTCAGATAGCATCTGTAGATGTGCATGAAGGTTTCGGAATTTTGATTTGGGTCCAAGTGGTTCCAGTGGAACCACTTTTATCCTTAGAAAATCTTTGTCCGCTCAAAGGCTCTTAGGGTATTAAATTCGAAACGTTTAAACCATGTTAACATGTTCAGATAGCATCTGTAGATGTGCATGAGGGTTTCACAATTTTGATTTGGGTCCAAGTGGTTCCAGTGGAACCACTTTTACCCTCAGAAAATCTTTGTCCGCTCAAAGGCTCTTAGGGTATTGAATTCGAAACGTTTAAACCATGTTAACATGTTCAGATAGCATCTGTAGATGTGCATGAGGGTTTCAGAATTTTGATTTGGTTCCAGGTGGTTCCAGTGGAACCACTTTTATCCTTAGAAAATCTTTGTCGACTCAAAGGCTCGTAGGGTATTGAATTTGAAACATTTAAACCATGTTAACATGTTTAGATAGCATCTGTAGATGTGCATGAAGGTTTTGGAATTTTGATTTGGGTCCAAGTGGTTCCAGTGGAAACACTTTTACCCTCAGAAAATCTTTGTCCGCTAAAAGGCTCGTAGGGTATTCAATTTGAAACATTTAAACCATGTTAACATGTTCAGATAGCATATGTAGATGTGCATGAAGGTTTTGGAATTTCGATTTGGGTCCAAGTGGTTCCAGTGGAACCACTTTTATCCTTAGAAAATCTTTGTCCGCTCAAAGGCTCTTAGGGTATTGAATACGAAACATTTAAACCATGTTAACATGTTCAGATAGCATCTGTAGATGTGCATGAAGGTTTTGGAATTTTGATTTGGGTCCAAGTGGTTTTTCAATTATGTGACAATGATGTGATCAGAACACTACCCTTTATACATCATGTTGGGTGAAGTATCTTGTTTGAAATATTGAAGTAGTTTCACATGTGAGTCTTCAGAAGGAAATTAAATACTGTTTTATCATTTTAAATCACACACATGCGTGAAGCCTTTTTATCCAAGTCTGTATCCTGCACTAACCAAAAAGGAAAGTGCAAATGCGGGGATATACTATAGTGTGCTTCGCACACAAATGGCACCATCTAGTTTTAATTATTTTTTTTCACATTTTTCAAAAAATTTCAACAAAACCATATCATGTGACCCCTCATTGGAAACAAACTTGGCCCCGGGTCACATATGGTTTTATTAAAATCTTTTGACAAATAATTTCTTTCAACTGCTTAGTTTGTAAATTACCCAGGCAGATTTATCTATTTATTTATTGGGATTTAATGACACTTTCGTCAGCCAGGGTCACCTCATTTTGGACATTTTTACAAGTGGAAGAAGCAGGAGTACCCAGAGAGAACCACCAAGAAACGGCGAGCAACTCCTAGACTCCCCAATGTACTAACTCCACACAAGCAGGGTTAGCACTGGTTGAAGACAAATGCACCATCGAGGTGCAGTGCACCATAGTACACAGTGCCACCATGCCCCACAGAGGCAATTGGGAGGAAGTGCTTTGCTGAAGGACACAATGCAGTTACCCCTGACAGGGATCGAACGGTGGATTGTTTAAGTTCAATGCTGTAACTATTGAGCCACCATGCTTCCACACAGGCAGATATGGCAGATTCATTAGGTTAAGGGTTAAAAGTACATGGAACCATTCAGTGCTGGAAATTCTTATTTGTTTTTAATTAATCCTCTACCCTAAGGTAATAACCAAACAAGAGCAACGTGAAGCGTGGCATATGCACCTGACGATGTCATAATGCCATGGAGACCATACTGAATTGGCGAGCTGGACCAAAATCAAAATTGTCTAGTCATCCACAAGTAACACCGAAAATTATGATTTGATCAAATACACGGTTCTTTAGTTATTGGACGGAAACCAAAATTTAATGGATGGATGACAGGTGGATGGATGGACAGACATGGTGAAAACATAATGCCCCAGATTTTGTAAAGGGATTTAGGTCACATGATGGTCCGGCAGTCATGGTTGACCAACATAGGACAGTCTCATCTAGATATCATACCAAGTTATCCTACCAAGTTACAATGAAATCCCTTTATAAAAACCTGTAGACAGTGCTAAAGGAATGTAGGTCGCGTGACAAAAAGGAGACGTTCTCGTCTAGACATTATATGGAGTCATCCTACCAAGTTACAATGAATTCCCTTCATAAACAAGAGGCCCCAGGGGGCCTTACGGCACTCACCTGACACGATAGTCTCAATATCAAACCAGGGACTTGAATAAGCTGCATACGCCCCTTCTAAGAGAAGCATATACCAACTAGATGAAGCGATTGTGCCCACACAATACACAGGATTTTCCTTCTATTTTCAGTTCCTGCACTTTTACGTCCCAAAATTGAGATACATAAAAAACAGATTTTTTTTTATTTTTGTTCGAAAATTTTCGAAGTCCCAAACAAAACATTTTCACCCTAAAATTTTTTTTTCTTCCTCTTAAAATTGCCCAAAACGCATAAAAAAAAACAAACTAGTTTCCGGATTTTGGTCCAAAATTTCTAAGTCCGGACCGGGACCCCAAATTTTCAGCCTAAATATGAACCCAGGGATTTGGCTTGAACAAACTTGAATCTCACCTCCCTAAGCATGCTGCATACCAAATATCAAAAGATACCTATTGGTAGATCTGAAGAAGAAGATTTTTAAAGAATATTCCTCATACTGCACTAATTTAAACATTTGGGCTCCCATAGAGAACCCAAATATGGACCCTGGGAATTGCTTTCAATAAACATGTGAAACAATCTTCCAAAGATGTTATATGTGAAATTTGAAAGCTTTTGGAGCAGTGGTTTGGGAGAAAAGTAGTGTTAAATGTTTTTCCCATTACCCACAGTGTTAAAAAATGCTGACTCAGCACTTTTTCAAAGTCCCAAAAAAGTACCCCATCATAAAATCGATAGCAATTTTTTTTACCATTCCATTCTGTTGGTCCTAAGGAAGCTTCACACCAAATAAGAATTCTCAGTGTTGTATAGTTTTGGAGATATGGGCGATTTAATTTTTTACTATTTTTAGCTCCTTCGGTTCCCATGGGGAAACGGGAAAAACAATTTGAGCATAAATTAAGTACTAATGACTCAATAAGCACTCATATCAAATTTGGTTCAAATCTGCCTCTCGGTTTGGAAAATAGAAATTTTGGGCTTGGCAAAAATTCTTGCCCCTCCCAGAACAAAGGCAAATATTGCCTGTCAAACTTCTCTTCAACAAACTTGAGTGTACACCTCAAATGGAAGCTGCATACCAAATATCAAGTCTCTGCTATGGCTGGTTCATGAGAAGATTTTAAAAAAATTTGTGCATTTTGACCCCACCCCCCTCCTCAATATGAGCAGAAACCCAATTTGAGAGAAAAACCCAAATGCCCCTATTTAACCGCTACTCATGTGAATTTTCATTGAACTGCAGCCAGCAGCTTGGGAGAACCAAACACCACCTTCACGACCGACGACGGACAAAAAGTGATCAGAAAATCTCACCCTGACTTTCAGTCAGGTGAGCTAACAAGAGCAACGCAAAGCATGGCATATGCTCCCGACGGTGTCATAAAACGGTAGGTAAGTCTCTTTGGGGCATAACCAAAATCGAAAGGAAACTTCCTCTAGACACCAACAATGCATCACAAAAAAACAAGCATAGCAAAAACATTATCCCAATGATTGATACCTCATAGGTAATCCATGTGTGAAGTTATAGCATTGTATATAGAAGGAGACTAAAGTTATTGCATGGAAAACAAAAATCTGTTTATAGTAACAATGACTTTGACATTTGACCTATTGACCCCAAATGCAATCCCAACCATCGATACCTCATATGCAGTCAAAATATGAAGTTATAGCATCGTATGCAAAAGGAAACTAAAGTTATTGCACAGAAACCAAAAATCTATTTATAGCAAGTGAACTTGACCTTTGACCTACAGATACCAAAATCAATGCAAAACATTGGGCAACCTATGTGCAAAGTATCAGCATCGTGTGAGCAACAGTACAAAAGTTATTGTAGAAAATGTGTGTGAAGACATTTTTCAATCATCTCCCAAATTAAACAAGGAAGAATAACCCTGTAAACATTTATACGAAGATATTAATTCTGATGTAGGGTCCGTTCCCCCATGTTGAGGTACAAGCATGACAAAAATTATTTAAATCCAACATATGATGACAGAGCCAGAGCAGCAAATATGTTGGACGGACACATTTTTCAATCATCCCCTTAGTTAACAAGGGTAAATAACTCTGCAAATCTTTATGTGAAGATATTAATTCTGTTGTAGGATCCATTCTCTCATATTGAGGAATAAGCACGGCACAAATTATTTGAATCCAACAAATAATGATATAGTGATATATCGTTCCATATAAAATTTCCACAAGGAATGACCGATGCAATACGTATGACAACAGGTGTTAAACAGGGCTGTATTTTAAGCCCAAAATTGTTTAACTTATATATTAATGATTTGCCGTCGGTGCTAAGTAATACATGTGACCCCATTCTCATGCATGACACATATATCAATTGTTTAATGTATGCTGACAACATAGTTATTCTTTCTGCAAGCGTGGATGGTCTTCAAAAGGCACTCAATCATCTGGGTCCATATTTTCGCAAATGGTGTCTGCAAGTAAACACCGAGAAATCTAAAGTCATGATATTCAATAAGTCGGGCAGGTTATTGAATAAACATAATTTTGTTCTTGATAACCAACCGCTAGAAGTAGTTAAAGAATATCGCTATCTAGGACTAAATATTTATCATCTGGTAAGTTCAGTCCAGTCCAACTGGCAAATAAAGACCGGAAGGCCCTATTCACCCTACGAAAACATCTACCTCTGTACGGAATGAATGCCCAGACCAATATGAAATTGTTCAACATCCTCATTAAACCTATAGTCACAGATGCGGCGAAGGTTTGGGGCCCACTGTCACTTAATACGGACCGTCAGAAAAGTAATATGCCATTGGAGCAAGTTTACGATACCCAACCGTATGGAAAATTATCACTTCGCTTCTGCAAACAAACATTGCACAGCAATAGATATGGCTCAAAAATTGCCGCACGGGGAGAGCTTGGCGAGTATCCGCTTGATATCTACATCATTGTACAAGCTGTTAGCTTCTGGCTTCATCTTCTCGAGCTCAATCCAGATAATTTGGCTAAAAAATGTCTGGTAGACTCCAGAACTGGTCAGGGATCCCTTTGGAGTGTGCGAATGCGAGCTATACTAGCTCATATAGGGTTTATACATGTGTGAGAAAACCACTCTATTTGTTAGTTGGGCCTATATATCCTAGAAGTATCACATTGTTCAGTATATGCTCTTGTTACTTTTCATTTCATATGATGTGCGTTTTGTTTTTTTTGTTTCTTTGTCTAACTGTATTTTGTTACACCTTTTTGTTTTTTGTCATTCATCTTTGTTGATGTTGAGACAATAAATATCTTATCTTATCTTATCTGACAGGTAACAGCTGAAGTAAATGAGTTAGATCAGCAAGTCAATTTAATTGGTTTTCTTTCAATACAGTTAATTCCCTAATTGAAACTCAAAGTGGACAAAAGAAACTAAACATAGTTTTAGATAAAAGTGTTAATCCCCTAATTGAAACTCAAATTGGACAAAAGAAATTAAACATAGTTATTCGAGAATTTATTTTTCATTCAAATGATTCTCTCAGCAGTTGCACAAGCACTCCAAACAATGTTATGATTATCTAAACATCCCTTGCAAACAATTCATCAAACCTCAACACCAGAGATACTAGTCCTGTTAGAAGAGAGACATAAATATTGAAACATACTCCAAATGTGATGGTTGATTTTTGAACACTGAAGGTAAGTTTTTAAAACATTTTTTGATCAATGTAATTGAAAGTAATTGCAATTACAGGAGAATTTTCAATATAATTAATTACATTACAATTACAAGTAATTGAAAAATTCCCCAATTACCAATTACAGCCAATTACTTTAAAAAAGTAATTAATTACAGGTAATTACAATTACCAATTACAATTACCCCGCCCTGGTTACAATGAAATCTCTTCATAAACACGACCTACAGACTGTGCTAAATGTTTTTGGGTTTCGGGCTCGCGTAGCCATCACGGTTGACCGAACGTGAACAAAAAGGGACGTTATCATCTAGACATGACCTCGGACCTGCATATAAAATTTTGTGATGATCTGATAAGAACTAAGGGTGTAACCTGTGCTAAAGAAAATGTGGACAGACTCGGAGACTTCCACAATCATGATGGCAATAGCTTATCTTGACTCTGTCAAGTTAAGCTAAAAATTGCCATTCAAATTCCATTATGTTTTCAAATTCTGTATTCAAAACATAAATCATGACACCCCTCCTTCCCCACTTCCACCCCACCCCACCCCACCTCATTGGAACAAGCTTGGTGAACTCATTCCAATATACAATCATGAGCTATATTAGTTATTACAGGTGGATCACTGGTGTTGTGGATCAATTTTGATTTCTTACCTAATTATTATTAAAGGTACACTGAGTTGTTAAAAGACAAATCCACTTTTTAACCAGCAGAGTGCTAAATTTATTTCAGGCATCAAATCCTGTAAACATGTCATTGCCTTGTTATAGACATTATACAGAGTCATCCTACCAAGTTACAATGAAATCCCTTCATAATATGACCTGTAGACTGTGCTAAATGTTTTCGGGTTTCTGCCTCGCGTAGCTGTAACAGTGATGCAGTGAGTACCCCTTCAATTTGCGGGTGCCAAATAGGGTAGAACAATCCTCGTTGAAATTTACCTTATCAGTTGAATTGCGGTGGAAAAGAATGAGCTGTGATTTGATGATACCTTTAAATATATTTGGTGGATGAAATGATTTTGTATGCATCAATTGATATGAATCAGTTGGTTTAAAATATATCTTATAATCTAAATGACCTGATGCCAGGAATTGTTTGCCTTTATACATGGTCACATCGAGAAAATGGATCGGTCCATGATGAAACAATGCTGGTAATTACTGACAGAAAATGTAACTTGTGATCTCCTGAACTTTTTTGGTTTGATTTTTATATCGAGGAAAGCAAAAGCGAAAAGCTTACATTTAAACCATATACCACTGATGTTGCATGTGTTGTTATACCCTGGATGTCGGATGCTCTCATATACCTTGGATGTTGGGCGCACCCTTTGCCATGGCTATTTGTCCAAGGCATTTGGAGGTGCACCCTTTGCTATGGCTAATTGTCCTTGGAATTCTGACCAACCTGAAGACAGAATTTATCGGGATATACAGTACGTGGAGAGTGTATTATCACCAAATCACCCGCACAGTGGAGATTCCACCCAAGCAGTAATTGCAAATTTGTCGCAAAGCATAACAAGCACAAGCAAAGTTTCAGCCAATTGGCTGAAACATTGCTTGTGTTTTTAGTCGATATATACAAAATTTGAAAGTTATAGTTTGGGTGACAACTACACTCTGCGGGTGATTTAGTTACAATCCACTGTCCACGTACTGTAGGGACAAACAATCTTAACTTGTCATGAGGTAGAACAAAGTAAGAGAATAAAACATTTTTTGGAACTGTTTCCTTGACACGCATGTTTGTATGGTTGAATCAACAAATACTGTTAAGTTTTTGAAAATTAATGCTTCAATAAACTGAAACAATATAACAATTACAAACAAAAAATAGTCACAAAACAAGAAAATAAAAGAAATACCATCAGATACGTTAACCCTCCAGGAATGCCTGGGAAATTCCTGGAAATGCAACGTTGTTCCCAGCGTCCTGGAAAAAGATCTCCATGGGCCGAAAATCCCAGAAAATATCAGTCGAAACATTTGCCAGTTTTTATTAAATGATTTTTTAATGTTGATTTGTGATCAGTTTCAAAAGATATATAGTCTACATGTTGGCATTACCCTGTTCCAAAATCAATCATTACTGGTTCTGAAGGCCAAATAAAATCCTCCACATCAAAACACAAAACGTTGCGAACAGTAAATATTTTATGCACATGAAATTTTGTGATGATCGGACAAGCACTAGGGGGTGAAGCCTGTGCTGAAGAAACTGTGAACAGACTCACAGACGTCTGTAGGCGCATAATAGTATACATTACTATTGTAACCCATAATCATGACCCCCTCCCCTACCCCCCCCCCTCCCCCCATTGGAACAAGCTTGGTGAACTTGTTCCAAAACACGATCCTGAGCTATGTTACAGTTATTACAGGTGGATTATTGGCGGTTGTGGATCAATTTTGATTTCTTATCTAATTATTATTAACTGGTAGAGTGCTAAATTATTTTTCTGTGGTCATTTGTAACGCGAGTATTTTTTTCAAAGACACAATGCTACCAGTAGGAGGAGACTTAGTTTAGCAATTTACTGTTCAAAAATAATTGCTTTGTTACAATTCATTGGAGAGTGCCAGTTGGCACTCTCCAATGAATTGTAACAAACCTAATTTATATTAAGATTTTTTTCTACTGCTGAACCAACAACAAACTAGTGTATAACAGAGTAAAGCCACTAAAGTGGCTTTCAGCACTTTTCAGTAGAGCCATGATAGTGGCTTCTAGCACTCAACCAGTTAAAGGTACACTGATTTGTTAAAAGACAATTCAACTTTTTAACCAGTAGAGTGCTAAATTTAATTTGGTCATCAAGTCCTGTACATAACTCTATCTGTTGTCTTCTGCATTTGTAATAATAAAACAATTGCTCGTTGCACTTTATCTAAATATGTCAATTTCACAATTTGGAAACCATTCGTATGTAGATATACTGAGAAAAAGAGTTGAATAAACACCAAAGGCTGCAGCAAAAGGGACACAAAACGTTATCTCCGCCAACATGTATAGTATATGGAGATTTTATACCTGGATGTCTCATTTAAACACAAACTGCAGCACGGTGTTTAAAAATCGACATCCAGGTATTAAATCTCCATATACCATACATGTTGACAGAGATAACTTATAATGTTTCCCAAGTTCTAGTGTCTCTGCTGGGAAAAAATCAACTTTTCATGCCAATTGGACTAGCCCATGTTCTTTTTAAAGGCTTAACACTTAAGGGCCTAATTCCGACTTGGATCACCTGTTACTGTAACAAAACAAGGAACCCCAACATAACAGTTTGACAGCTCTCATCAAGACAGGACACAAAAGCTGCATATAAAATTTGAAAAAGATCGGGTGAGAGGTGTGGCATGTAGGGTATCCTAATGGAATTGCTGACAATTTATATGCCAAATCCAAGATGGCCACTGGTGGCCATGTTTTTCAATGAAATTCAGGAAAATCCAATATTTCCCATCTAGACATCATACCAAAGCTACATATAAAATTTGAAAAAGACTGAGTGAGAGATGCAGCCAGTAGGGTGTGCTAATGGAATTGCTGACAATTTATATGCCAAATCCAAAATGGCCCCTGGTGGCCATGTTTTTCACTGAAATTCAGAAAAATTTGATAACTCCCCTCAAGAATGGCAAATCCAAGATGGCTACTGGTGGCCATGTTTTTTAAAGAAGATTCGGAAACATTTGATAGCTCCCATTTAGACATCACATCCAAACCACATATGAAATTTGAAACTGATCGGGTGAGAGATGTAGACAGTAGGGTGTGCTAATGGAATTGTTGACAATTTATATGTCAAATCCAAGATGGCCACCGGCAGCCATATTTTTCAACAAAATTTGAAAAAATTTGACAGCTCCTAACCAGGCATTATCCCAAAGCTACGTATGGAATTTGAAGCTTATCAAGTAAGAGATGCAGCCTATAGGGTGTACTTATGGAACTGTTGACAATTTATATGCCAAATCAAAGATAGCCACCAGCAGAAATGTTTTTCAACAAAATTCTGAAAAATTCAATAGCTACCATCTAGACATCACATGAAAGCTACATATGAAAATTGAAAAAGATCAGGTGAGAGATGCGGCCTGCAGGGTGTGCTAATGGAATTGTTGACAATTTATATACCACATCCAAGATGGCTGCCAGTGGCCAGGTTTTTCAACCAAAAAAAATGAGGAAAAATAGCTCTTATCTTGACATTACCCCCAAAGCAGTGTATGAAATTTGAAACTGATCAGGTGAGAGATGTAGCCTGTAGGGTGTGCTAAAGGAATTGTGGATGGACAGGAGGACGTACATATGTATGGATGGACAAATGGGCAGACATACAGATAGATGACAGATTGCAACCCATCCCCATAGATAATACTTGACACTGTCAAGTTGAGTTAATGATGCAAGATCAAGGCAAGAATACATAAACCAATGTCCGGATTTTGGACATAAGTGGGCATTTTTCAGGAAAGGTGAGGGTAGGGGTGCAGGGTTGAGTCCCCCCTTTCACAGCTACTCTGTTTGGTTTTATTGACAAGGTTTCAACTTCTTCTATGTTTTTCCAGGATCAATACCACACTAAAATTTTCCACAATCTATGACTTCGGCTTCATTGTGTTTGAATAATTCCATTTGTCATGCTACAGTCCTTGGGTGATAGCCGACGACAAATTTCTGACAGCATACTTGTTCACAGGAAGGAAAGCAAGCCTGGAAATAAGCAGACTGTCATCTGCAGAATGAGATCCCCAGAGGGGGAATTTGGTGATGCTACTCTGCACAACAGGGTAGCATTACTAAATTAACCTGCTCTTAACCTCAATCTGAATCAAGGTCTCAGGCCTAAACAGAAAGAGTTACCCGGAGGGCAAATTGGGGGATTCTAGCCCCAAATAATAGACAGACAGGTAAATTCTTTAAAACGTACAGGTAGGTATTCTGTTTTGGGTTTTAGAATACCACATATTCATATCAAAAGTGATTTTAATGTATTCTTTTGAAAGATCTTCTTTTATATCTTCATGTTTGAGTATTCTTCCATAGAAACAAGTGGCATCAACTGTTTTCAATATCATCACCTATAAAAAAAAGTACCATAGTACTTAGATAAAATATAATATGTTGAGTTTTGCTGGGCAAAAATAGATTCTATTTTGTATTAAAGAGCTATTTATTATGTTTTTTCATTTTGGTATGACTTTGGTCTAGGATTTCGTTGTTCTCCCCCCCCCCCCCCCCCCCCCGCCACCCCCCCCCCCCCCACCCCCCCTAATTTCGGTTTACATTTCTGATTTCTATCCACTGAATAATTTCACAACTATTTCTAAAAAGATGACAAAATCATATGATATCAGTGAAATATATGGTAGGATAATGGCAAAATAAACCCAAAACAAAAAATCTTTCTCTGTTACCTCGATAATACAGGAGGAGGGGACATTACTAGATATCTCTCAACTGAATAACCCAGTTAATTGCATATATTTTCAAAACACCAAATCATTTACCTTAGCCTGCAATACAAATCTGACATGTTATAGAGTAAACTCCTGTTAAATAAATAAAAAATCTTGTTATCTCTCGACTAATTTATATACCTATTCATCCTTAGTCCATTCAATGCAAGAGTTTGTTCTATTATATCTTGTTTGACAGACCCCCATGAGCTCTGTGAAACAAGATATAATGTAAAAATTGCTCAGTTTTTCACTGGAACATCCCAAAATGGTCCCACTCCTGCTAACTGAATACTTTTCACAGAATAGTTTTTACTGTAAAAGTATTTATTCAATTAACAATGTTAATTATCCAGTATTATCCGGAAGAATAAATGAGAGTATACTTTTCTTACATTTAATTTTCGTGAGTACTCTATTACTGAGAGCTCGGTGGCTCAGTGATTATGGCATTGACTTCAAATCGATAGGTCCACGGTTCTATCCCTGCCAGGGGTAATTGCGTTGTGTCATTGGGCAAGGCACTTAATCCTGATTACCAACGAGGGGACACGGTTATGCTGTGTACCAAGGCATACTGCACGTTGATGGTGCACTTGTCTTCAACCAATGCTAACCCTACTTGTGTAGTGTAAGTATGTTGGGGAGTCTGGCAGTTGCTTACTGTTATTCGGTGGTTCTTTCTGGGTACTCCGGCTTCCTCCACCCATAAAACTGTCTGACATGAGGTGACATGGCCTTCGAAAAGTGTCATTAAGCCCAAATAAAAAAGTAAATAACTACTCCAGTGCTGTAACAACTATACATATTTAACCATATGTCTAAGTAATGAATAAAACTGGCCAGTACTACACATAAAAATAAAACTACAGTGGAAACTTGTTAATTCGAGGTTCACAGGACTTTGGCCATTTTGGGGTGATTATGTGATTTTGTCGAACAAGGGAAATTGTGTACAGTGTTTCCATATGCTCCAGGCATTTATTTCAGCTAAAAATGTTAATGCATCATTTGTACATGCCACGCACTGTCTGTTGTATTTTTTGACAAATTAAATTTCATCTTAACCCACAGTTTGTTTATCTTATTTTCAAATGATAAAATTTGGAATGTACAAACAGACAAGGAATGCTACCAATAACGAGAATGCGGATCAACATGAATATTGCCAAATAGTACATCAGAAAAATAACTAAAGGCTAAACATCAGAAACCGAGTAAATACAACAGTTAAAAACTGATATATGTCATGAGATGTACAGTAGCAGTGGAAATAAGTCAAAGGATGAACGCAAGAAAATTTGTCTCCCGTTTCTGGACTGATGAGACCTGTCCACTCACCCTCAGTTAGTTTTATCATTACAAAGTCAAATGAAGAATTTTATTGCGCTCATCCAACAATATCTTCCATTTAACAGTTTGTGTATAACAGACAGTTTATAAGAAATGTTTTACAATATTACACCCTGACAGAGGCAAGTTTTATTGAAAATTAAATTTAAAAATAAAGACAACTAAGGAAGTAATTAATGTTCATAAAACCCTCTCAAACATACAATGACACACTGTCTGAACAGAAACATCAGTTATCTGGTGTGCCACAATATCCCCCCCCCCCCCATGATATCTTCCCTGGGGGAGGGAGTTATTCTAGGATTTTTTCCACCATCTTGGATATCTTCCAATATCCAAAAAATAAAAAACAAAAATAAGGTCACACAAAGTATATGTTCTGTTTCTCAGGCCAAGTTTTGTAAAATTGCATGCGGGCAGGCAGTTTTTTATTTTATATTTTATTTTTGTAATTTTTTCTTTGCCATCAGAAGTTCATATTCTTGGTTTATTTTATATTTTAGGCCTCATAATCTACATAATAGCAAGAGTGGTGGTGTATTTCGTCCCTTGGGTGCAACAAGGCTTTGCAATGCTATAGCTTTGCAAAGCCTTGTTGCACTCAAGGGACAAATTTATCAATTTTATTAACTTGTGTAAAATATCAGACATAAACCATTTAATTTTTTTTTTTTCAAGTTTGCATTGGTCATAAAAAGAGAGCATGCGGGGGGGCCTGAGAAACAGATCTTTAATTTTATTAAGCCTAAACTACTTATAATACTGGTTTGGACAGAATTGTAAGTTTTATGAATGAGTTTCTGTTTAACTTATATGATTCACATAATACGGCTTTGTTCACAACTATTGTATAGTTACCCATGGACCAGACTGTAAATCACACCGAAAAATAGACATGCATGCTTTTTATGCATTACTTATCAGGCAGGACTCTATACAGTAGAATCCTCTTAATTGAATATCCATTTTGCCAGTGAAAATTATTCAATTAACAGGAGTATACAATTAACAGGGATTTTGTCAGTTACCTGTGTTCTGGAGGTAAACTGAGCATTTATTCTATTATATCTTGTTTGACAGAGCTCATAGAGCTCTGTCAAACAAAATATAATAGAATAAATGCCTGTATTGGATGTAGTGAGGCCAAAAAGGTTGATAAATAAGGGGAATTTAGTGCCTGTCACAGTAATTTTTTCGACATATTATAAAAATTTATATACAATTAACAGGAGTTTACGCTACAACCCATATGCAATTAACAGATCAAATTTGTACTGAAGGTATGGTAAACGGTTTTGTGTTTGAAAATTATATTCAATTAACAGGGATATACAATTAAGAGATATCCAATTAAATGGGCTCCACTGTACTTGACAAATGCACTGTTCCAGTTGGACAGAACTGTAACGTAAAATGTTTTTGGGCAGAACCGTATATTGTAAATCTGTTAACATACTACAGAAATATTTATATATATATATATATATACTGTTCATTTAAGAATGTCCGATGGCGGCGAATGTATACATAATTCTATGTAGGTTACCTCATCTCGACTTATCTTCATCCTTAATAATGTACAGTGAAGATAATGGTTGGCCTGGAAATCCGACATTACAAAATTAAGAAAAACAAAGCACGTTATTCATTCGTCAGGAATCAGTTTAACTGGCGTGTTTTATTTTTGTTTGCCCAAACTGACATGTTTTGTCTAGTGGTGCAGGCAGTGACGTTGTTAGTGGTGGTATGGTGAGTTGTTCTCTTATTACCCTTACCTGCCAAGAGTCCAATGAAGAGGCCGCCGATCATTGGCAACGTTGGACATTATCATCAGTGGTGACACTGATACGATGGAGGGGCATAATCATTGGGTTAAAATTGCTTCACTTGGGGTATGGTGAAGAGTGATAACAAGTGCCCAAGAATTCACTCCAACACAGCGATTATCCATGAACAGACTCTTTTTTCTCTGAGCAAATGATCCCATTAATAGGGGATGATATCGGATGTGGAAATGGGGAGGGGGGGGGGGGGGGGATAATTGTTGAAATAAAATTGCCTTGTTGAAGTTTATTGGAAAGCATTGATAAGTGTTTATGGGTTCTGCCCCTGTGGGAACCCCGGGAAGTGAAGCATTGCCTGTTCACTGCGATAAACAGGCTCTGTTTTACTGGTAAAATAGTAGCCCAAGAACATTAGGTTTCACTAGGGAAAAAAATCGGAGAAAGCTGATTTTTTCAGGGAATGTCGAGTACATGTCACTGAACGATTAGACAAAAGTCCCCTAAAATCCCAGTTGAGCTTTTTTTTCTACAGCCTTTTTTCGAAAACGCGTTTGAAAAATTTTTAAAAAAATCGCACGAACTTTGTAACCTCGAATTGATCCAACTGTATTTTTTGTTTACGCGTATTTCGAGCTACATAATGTCTAATATACATTTACCTAGAGGAAAATGTGCATTCTGTGACAATTTCTGCGAAAAATTATTGAAAATTCACAAAAAAGTATCGGATTTACGCAAAAAATGACGATTTTCCTAACGGATTTGCCCAAAGGGTCATAGTACAGAACGGGATGTTAGTTGGACAGACGATAAAAAATCCACCACCATTTGAAGACTTTTATCATTGCTTACAAAATAGACATTATGGAAGACCCCCTCTGCTTCTGGCCGAGTTCCCCTTTTGGCATAAAATTCGTCAGCATGAGAACTCAACTATTTTCGGGCTTGGGACCGAACAGACTCGTCTGTGTCTGGCAGCATTAGATCAATAAATAATATTTACAGAATGTACAAAAATCAATAAATAATATTTACAGAATGTACAAATCAATCAACATGGATTAAGTTACATTGACTATTATCAACGCTATATACAGAAATGACATGACCTATATACATATTATTCATCGAACTCAGAAATTTCCGACAGGACAGTGTTTCTGTGGTTGTTACAAGAATCCGAACTGCAATTACACAAACCTGAGCAAGAGAGTCCTGCCTTCTTACACCCACACCTTTTTGTACAAGCACTCTTGCAACCACAACTGATCAGATTCAGTAGGTTATCGGGGGCACATGGCTTTGTGGCTGCAGTCGGTACAAGAAGTCCATTGTCAAGCGACCACCCCCAATCCGTCGGAGGAAGCAAAGTGCCCAGCCATTGTTGGACCTGGAGATAACATCTGTAGACATGTTGTTGTGCAGCATCGCTGCTTGGTGGGAGTGAGGCTAGGTCGATGGGTTTATTCAGTTTAGATTTTGCTACATAACGCTTCTAAGTGACATATCTATATTGGTCGAGAGAGGAAACAGTTTTACTCCCGTATAAGATCAGGAGAAGTTGTTCCCCGGCAGCGGCTACTGCACTTGGTGAACTGTCATCCGCCAAAATTGTGTTGACATACTGTTGTGAGTCGCTAGTAACATCGGAGACAATTGTACTGAATACTTTCTTCTTACCAACTCAAAAGAGTGCAGAAGTAGTGTCACAACCACTTATAGAATGTGCTACAAGGAGGTTGCTTCTATGGTCACCCATTTTGGTTGCTATTTCACTAACTGAAACTAGTAAGTTTGGGGTAATGGAATACATCATGTGAATATTACATCCCGGTTGAACTCGAGAGGTAAGAATGACTAACAAGTCTGTGTCTGTTCCCACAACGACAACATTGTTGTCATCTTGAGCGATGTCAAGTGCAGTTTCGGCTATCAGTACATCAGCATCAGCCTCGGCCTGCTTGGACTGAATATTGATAGCAGATAGCTCCTGCATTAGAAGATCGATCAGTTGGGTTTTGTTCTTGGCATTTGCAAGGGAATCGGATTGGGGTGTGGTGGCTAGTAACTCGGGTGAGATATTGATATCAATGGAATACCTGTCTTTAGATCTACGGGCTTGTTCCATGCCCTTTGTCGACATTGTACAAGCATAACCATCAAAAACAACCACGACATTCGCCCCAAAATGTCTCACTAGATAATTGGAATATGATGTACATATGTCCTTATATGACGACTGTTTAGGCCATACAACTGCCCTCAATAAAAATCCACCATCTACAACAAATAGAGAATGTTCTGGGATTTTAGTTTGCTCGGAACCGTATGTTTTGAGGATCTTACCGAGCGTGCTTTTCTGAGTCTTCCTCATTCCTGCAGAATCAAACAATGCTGGTGGTTTCGGGGCGAGTTCATATTTGAGATACTCTTCCATCTCTGCTTGTGACTGAATAACACATGTGATGCGGTTGAACAGAATTGTGGGGTCAATCACTACCTTACTTCCACGGACTTTGATGCTATTTGCCATCGATGCGAAAGACTTCACAGTGTCAACACGTCATAGTTTGATGCTGTTGAACGTTTTGCTTACAACATTCGATACGCAACATTCACCAATTTTGCGAACTTGGTCACAGTTCACAGTTTCGTCGGCCACAAGCCCGGTCGCTATAGAGACTAATTGTAGTGGATCTCTATTCTGAAAGGGGGAATGCACTCTGAGCCAGTTCAATAATTTGGTGATATCATTGGCATCAGTCAATTGTGAACTTTGACGGAGATCCCGATGTCGTTCGCCATGACCAGTGTGAACATGAACAAAATTTTCGAGAGCATTACATATCGGAAGGCAAAGAGGTAGTCCATGTACCCATTTCGCAACAGTGCTATCGGTTATTTCCCTGCCATGTGTGAGACCACCAGGGAGCTTGAACATTCTCATTAAACACTGCTCTATGGTCTGATCAGAATATATCCCGTCCCAGAATTTATCTGAGCGCCTTATGGTAAAGTAACCTTTCTCAGTGAACAACTTCAAATCATCCTGTTGCATTATTTCTGTTAGCTCATTCATCTGCTGCAAATAGAGATGAGAACTTTTTGCATATGCAAAATGACCACCTGCGTGAAATACTGGAATCATATTGCGAACACAATATGTGTGGAGTTCCCAGTCGCCTGTGCGCTCTGCTCTCAAGAACAACTGGAGAAGACCTATTTGCTCGTAATATTGTACCCAAAGTTTTCCTGTGCGTCCTACGGACGCATTCTGGAGCAGTTCGTGTAATTTTGACAGTAGATGCATCTTGAGTATAGGCGAACACCACATTATGTGATTTAATCGAACATGGAAATTGAAACAATGATGCTATAATACGGTATTTGAATGAGAAAAGTCGATGCCGTTTGAATTTGAGTTTAGGGGGTATGGTTAATATTTCACACGTTTCACCAGTTCATTATGGAATAAATGACTATTGTTATATATCATTATAAAGCCACTGCTTTTCTGCAATTTTTGATATATAATTTAACTCCCAAAGTAGTCGTAGATTTGATTTAATGGACGTTGTGTACTGTTGTGTGTATGAAAACAATAAATTTTTTTTCGTAATTTTGTACATTTTCGTGAATATTTCACCATTGAGTGTGAGGATTGGTACAAAGTTGTCATTTTCTGTTGGGGATATGTATTCTCAATATAATTCAGCACGATATTTATGATTCTCACCCTACTAAGGCGAATAAGAATGAGAAATATGGAACTGGGTCGAATTTTTTTTTAAATTTTTTTTTTCATCAAAAAAACGCTATAACTAAAAAAGCTCAACTCGGATTCGCGGGGACTTTTCACACTTTATCCGCAATGTGTGTCCCGGAAACATATAAAAAAATCAGCTTTCTCCGATTTTTTTCCTTACTTTCTCATTTTTATGTCTAATGTGCCTGGACTATAGGAGCCAGTCATCCAATGCTTGGGAGGTGCAAACCCTCTATAAAATGGGCAACATGGCTTATTAACGCTCATCCCTGTTCTTGAGTTGACACTCATGTTGTGGTCATGATTACCCATTGTGCAAAAATATGTGACCTTAAACACCAAAATCCAGCAAGAGGATCACAGATCCAGAAGTCGAGTTTTGACATTAAATTCTGAAGAAATAAGCTATTTGTAGCAACAGTGACCTTAACCAACAGTAATGACTGCAGTGTTTGTGCATCAAACTCTACCCATGGCAACAAATCAAACAATGAAATTTACTTTTCTAAAAAGGTTAGCAATTTAATGTGAAGTCTGCAGCCTCTACATCAGCAGATTCAATATTTTCAATTGTTCACCCTTTTGATGAGACAAGGGACTTTTCCCAACAGCAGCTGTGTCCATGGATGGATCTGACCATTTAAAATCTCCAGTAGTGAAAGAGTTAAAATGGCAGTAAAAGTTCATGGATACAAAAGTTGCAGTCTGTTTTCTTAATTGGTATAATTATCTGTACAAAGTTAAGCTGTTCTCCTGGACTACACAAGCAATATAGGCAACTTTTGTCCAGGCTTATGTGGAACCTTAATTTTTACTCAGGTAAGCAATAAAAATATGGATAAAACTGGGGCCACCTCAATGTGCCAATTGCAGTGATATCAATATTAGTGTTGCTAACTTAATAACCACTGACAAATTTAATGTCTCCGCACTGCAGACAGATAATTTGTCACAAAATATTCTATTTATAGTAACAGTGACCTTGACTTTGGAGTCCCAGACTCTGAAATCAATAGGTGTCTTCCCTTCCTATAGGGTAACCTCTGGTATAAGTTTGGTAAAGGTTCTTCAAATAGAACTAAAGTTATTGCCCGGAAACCAATTTGTCACAAAATATTCTATTTATAGTAAGAGTGATCTTGACCTTGGAGTCCCAACTCAAAGGTGCTTCAAATAGAAGTAAAGGTATTGCCCGGAAACCAATTTGTCACAAAATATTCGATTTATAGTAACAGTGACCTTGACCTTGAAGTCCCAGACTCCGAAATCAATAGGTGTCTTCCCTTCCTATAGGGTAACCTCTGGTATAAGTTTGGTGAAGATACATGGAATAGAACTAAAGTTATTGCCCGGAAACCAATTTGTCACAAAATATTCTACTTATAGTAACAGTGACCTTGACCTTGGAGTCCCAGACTCTGAAATCAATAGGTGTCTTCCCTTCCTACAAGGTAACCTCTGATATAAGTTTGGTGAAGGTGCTTCAAATAGAACTAAAATTATTGCCTGGAAACCAATTTGTCATAAAATATTCTATTTATAGTAACAGTGACCTTGACCTTGGAGTCTCAGACTGCGAAATCAATAGGTGTCTTCCCTTCCTATAGGGTAACCTCTGGTATAAGTTTGGTAAAGGTGCGTCAAATAGAACTAAAGTTATTGCCCGGAAACCAATTTGTCACAAAATATTCTATTTATAGTAACAGTGACCTTGACCTTGGGGCGCGAGACTCTGAAATCGATAGGTGTCTTCCTTTCCTATAGGGTAACCTCTGGTATAATTTTGGTAAAGGTGCATCAAACAGAACTAAAGTTATTGCAAGGAAACCAATTGTTTATGCCCACCGCCCGCCACTTCATCAAACTATAAGTCGAGTTTGACTTCGTCAAAACTCGACTAATAAATAAATAAATAAATTATGGGTTCTGCGACCACACTAATCCTCCCACACATACATCCACCTGTCTATATTTTGTGTATGATGCGTGTATGTTTTAACAGAAATGTGTATTGCTACATTATACATTCTTATACTGCACCCACTCATATAATTATGTCATGTTTAATAATGCCCATAGCAAAATGCCTTCCTAAAATTACCCAAACCAACTCAGCTATCTGAATATTAAAAAGAAACCTGATCATGGTTCATCTAAAAAATGTTTCTTCTTTAATGACCGCTATATCACAAAATCCTGACAACAGCACACAACCCGCCTTAAAAAATATCAGATTAAACATTTTTGATAACCCCCTTTGGTTCCTTTCAGAGTAATATGGCCGTCTTCCAGACTCTTGATCATGGCTAACCCATTGACAATTGATGAGATACAGAGCAGCAGCTCATTTGATTTCATTTCCCAGTTTAATGACGCAATTACCGATAACGAAGTGGCCGACTAGAACTCTCCCTATACCATAGAGAAACGTAGTTGCGAATACTACACACCGGAATGCTTAATGATGATATTTCAAAAATACCCAACACTCTTTGTCTATTTAACATTAACTGTCGAAGCCTTAATGCTAACTGGGAACCACTTCATGACCTAATATGTCACCTTCAAACCGAATCCAATATTTTGGACATCATCAGCTTGACAGAAATATTTAATATAATAAAAGAAAATATTACTTACTCACTTGATGGCTACCATCCTTTGATCACACTGCAGCGACATGAGCACAACGATGGCAGGGGAGGAGTAGGTCTATTTATTAAAGACACTACTCCATTTAAAATTTGCAAAGATCTATCTGTGTTTATCCCACATGTCTTTGAATCCCTGTTCATCGAAATTGCAACAAAAAAAACCCAGATCACTGGAATCAATTATAGATCCAACACAGCAGGTCTGTTTTTTTCAGAATTTGGCATAACCCCTTTACTGTTCGCCTGATTTGAGCCTTGGTCGTCCCCATTGGTAACCAACCCATTGTTTGTTCTCCTAAATCTCACATAGATAACCCATGTCGATGACGTAACCAAAAAATTTATTATACCCACAAAGGACCTTTCGAATTTTATTTTAAGACAGACAAGACATTTCTGTTTGAAAAAGAATAAACTAAGTCACAGTGAAGTGACTGCACGGGGGCCGTTTTAAGGCTGGAACCCCAAACCAGCAACCCACCCGAGAGACTGCACTACTGGCATCTTAAACTTTGCTTGAGGTCAAAAGGTTTGTTCTGTTGTTGTGACTTGTCAGCTTAACGACACTGCAATGGTGGCCAGCGTGATCTTTATAAAGGCTTTAAAAAAGTTCATGATATCAAAGTCTGAGATCACTAAAAATTATTTAAAATCAGCCATGGAACGAAGCAAATTAAATTTGGTGAGAAATATGGAGGGGGGAGGGGTCATATTATTAGGCGTAAGGACTATCAGCAATTTCCACTGCATAAAAAAAAGAGTTCTTCGATAGCTAATCTGATTACCTCCCTTACATTAGTTACCTTCCAACAGAACAAAAATGGGTCATCTGCTATTCATATTAAGTGAAGTGTTAACCATTTATCTAACATGGATACCAGATGAAGCATGCCTTTTTTTATACTGGATAACAAAAAAAATTTCTTCTGTTTCTAAATGACACCTCAATGGAAGAAAATTGATGGCTCCCATCTAATGAAGAGTCAAAAGATATGTTTTGGAGAAAAAGGTTTAAAAAAACTATTGAAATTTTAATGATGATTTTTGTGAACACCACTGCAGGATACTGCCATTATGTTTGGTAGAGAAGTAAATACCTTGATTCTATAATGCTATTATAGGTATGGATGGATTAAATACTTCTCAACAAGTTTTTTTATGTGTTGTAGCCTTATTATATTTAAATGTACATGTCATACTAATTAATTGCACGCCTCTATTTCTTGATGATTGCAGTGTGTTAACTGTTTACCTAATGCAATGACCAAAAACAGCCAATACAGTTTACAAAAAAAAAAACAAATCGCATTTTACCCTTTAAGGCCTATTTCCAACTTTCATGACCTCAGAACAGGTGCCCTTAACATGTCATCATGAGATGGTCCTGTTTACAATAAACAAATTACATAGGCAGTGGTTTCTAGTCAAGTCTTGGCTGCCTGTTAAGGCAGCCTCGACTTGAATAGAAATCACTAACAGGCAGCCAAGACTTGACTAGAAATCACTGTTAAGCCATTGGACGTTTACAGGCTGTGGTCAGGTGTGAATTCAGGACATTTGCCCAGATCCGTAAGGGTTGAAAAAGTATTATATTTTGAGTTTTTTGCCTTCAAATTAAATTCAGGATTCCTTTTCTCCTAGTTTAGCTATCCGGACATCTTTGATTCCCCACAGGGAAGGCCACGGCATTCCAATAGCTGATCTATCTGTTCTCCCACTTTCATAAATCTCCACTTTGGACTCTTAAGTTTAGTTTGCTTTGAAGTTTCTGTACAACTTTCTTCTTGCTTCTCTTTATCCACCTAATCCTTACTCATTGCCATCATTGCCATCTTTAATTCCTCATCATACAAAAACTCAGGTTCAAAACCCTATATTATGCCTCGTCACACCACTTATCCTCACCATATTATGCCTGGTCACACCACTTATCCTCATTGCGTTAGGCAAAAATGGTGAAAGATTTCAATGTAAACAAACTGGTTGTGCCAAGTAATGTAGCAAGGTAGACAACTCTAGCTTGGTTCATATCTGTTGGGATCGGTTTCATATCTGCTGAGTTTGACGTCATATCTGCAGAGTTTGATAATGGGCAATTCCGGTAAAGAAGATCATCTCTATTAAATAAACAGTCTTATATCAAGTTAGCCAAAGGGAATGGTAATGATATCAATAAAACTGTCTACTCCCACAAGTGTAGTTTTTTTAACCTATATCTTGAGGATGGCAGGAAGACAACCAATCTAGCTATGTCATCCGTGACAAGGTACTATTTGAGTTTTGTATTTATAAATGTTTGTACTTATATTAATACTTGTTTACTGGCACACTGTTAAATAAACTTTAGTTTAGTTTATTCCAATGAAGCATTATAAGGTATGTTCAGAAGGACAAATTTTTTTTTTTTAAATATAGAAAACTAAGGCGATTAACCCTTTACCCAATGCCGCCGATATCAAAATTTATTATTTTAATTATCAATTTTTTAAATTTTTCAAAAAATTTCAACAAAACCATATCATGTGACCCCTCGTTGGAACGAGCTCGACGAGCTCGTTCCAATGAGGGATCACATGATATGGTTCTGTTGAAATGTTTTGAAAAATAATATATTTCCAACTGCTGAATTTGCATATTACGCAGGCGGATGCGGGAGATTCATTGGGTAAAGGGTTAAAAAAAATCTTGTTTCTCAGACATCTCCCTCATCAATGAAAACCTTCCTTATCACATCATTTTTTTCATGAAAATCTCTTTGATGATACTATTTTGCACTGATAGGATGAGGGGGAACATCCTCGGTTCGAACCCCATCTGCAGCAACTGCGTTGTGTCCTTGGGAAAGACACTTCACCCCCCCCCCCCCCCCCCCCCCCCCATTGCCCATGTGGGGGCACGGTGGCATTGTGTACTAAGACGTACTGCATATCGATGGTGCACCTGTCTTCAACCACCCTGCTTGTGTGGAGTTGGTATGTTGGGAAGCTGACAGTTGCTCGCCATTGCTAGGTGGTTCTCTCCAGGCACTCCAGCTTTGTCCACCTGTAAAACTGTCATGGTTATGATTAGCCATGGTGCAGAAATATGTGACCTTATTAAACACCAATAAATAATAAATAAATAAATATACTTATAGGATGAAAAATTTAACCAACTATATAACAAAATATAGTTGAGTAAATTTGCAACTGCATTATGGGTAATTTCCACTATTGAAAACATTGGGGTTTTTTCCACATAATTGTGCAATTTGCAAAAAGTTTAATTCAAATTAGTAACAAGACTGTTGTGCATTAATTGAAAAAAAAAACCGTCCCTCCCTCATCATAAAACTGAAGCAAAATTGCTTGAGAAACAAGTATTTTTTTTCATAGGCTTTAACTCTTAACCCACGGAGTATTTTCAAAAAGTATTTTTCATCAAATCTAGTCATGCTGCTGTGAAGCAGCCATGACAAGATTTAATTAAAAATTCATCCAAATTTAATTCAAGAAATCATTGGTGAAAAATCCATTCAGTTCAAAGACATGAAATTTCATTAAATTATACTTATTTTAATGGCAAAAGGAATTCTGTCCTGGGCAGGAATATCTGCCAGCAGCATGCAAGGTGTTAATGGCAGTTGTTATGTAAAATGCAGGCTATTTCTGTCCATTATATTTGGTATAAGGTTATGATAACAATCTTTATTTAATGCTCAGGCATCAATTCACGCTGAAAAATTAAGTCATATTCCCCTGTCGGTCGGCAAAACGAAATATCAAAATGATATTTAGAAATCGATATTTCATCGTAGGTTCGGATGACGAATCACATGTACTTTAAACGAGTCAGCACATCAGTAATGAATTCCAGAGTCCCAAATACAAACGAATTCGAATAATTGATAGTGACAGTGACTAAATCAATTCATTAAATCAGCGGTTTCAAAGTTTGACTTTCTCATTCACCTTCCAGCGAAAAGCCGAAATCACTTTCAAATTTCTTCAGTTCAACTTCACACGTCTTCAGTGCATTGAGTTCAAAAAAAATAAAATGACGTGTCTTGTTATTGAAAATAAGAAAGTGGTGTTTTTTGTTATTGTTCTATTTCTTCAAAACACATTGCGATTATTTCAATTTGCCAGCCTTGGTAAATCGTAAAGTTAGGGGAGAAATAAGACAGGACTACTTTTTGTGCGGATATTCACACATTCCAATGGTTGGAGTTTGGTTGTTGTAATTTTTGTATGGACGCCGGTTCGGCACATAAATTTTGCGCCTTAATGGCAAATAAAGGCCACAAATTGGAGAGTTTGTAGTCGTAGAGCATTAAATAAAAAGAAAATTCACGAAAATTTGATGAATACCGAAAATATCTCGTTCGTGGCTACAAGAAATATGAGGATCTTCACTCGCGACTGCGTCGCTCGTGAAGATCCTCATATTTCTTTGTAGCCACTCACGAGATATTTTCGGTATTCATCAAATTTTCGTGAATATCCTCTATTTATTACATCAGAAACAAAACAAAAAGACATAAAATCTTCTCTTTCTCAATGAGCTGAACAAAATTATTAAAAAGCTAATTCACTTCACTTGTGTTTGGCCAGAGTGCACCTGCAACTAATAAAAGACTGAAAGATGGTATGCAACATCTCTTGGGTTGAAGTGAGATACAATTATGCACCAGTTTCAGAGAATTTTACCACAAATTAAATCTTGCAGCTTGTTTCTATCTAATTATGTGAGTATTAATAACACTAGATCAGCCAGGGTTATATCATGTCAGACAGTTTACGAGTGGGGGAAGCTGGAGTAGCTGGACAGAATCATCAAGCACTGGAACATAATTGTCGGACTCTCCAACTTACCAGTCCTGTACAAGGAGGGTTAGTTTTGGTTGAAGGCATGTGTACCATAGATGTGTAGTATGGCACCGCCATGCTCCCAGCAGCTTTTCTCAAATAAAATGTTGATAAATGTCAACAAGTGTTAGTTCTGATGCAGACCACAGCAAGTCACAACAGGCTCTTGTACCTTGTACTTGAATACACCTTCAAATTATTTCTTCAACTCTTTACCTAATGTTATGGGCATATCTGGCCACCGCTAATGATGAAAATCGCCATTCAAATGTTAGCATTTTTAGTTAATGTTTGCCTCTAAAACATAGCTTATGACCCATCACAGGAATGAGCTTATTGAGGTCATTCCAATGAGGGTCACAATTATATTTTTGCGGTGAAAAATGACAATTATTATTCTGTGGAGCAACACTAGTTTTTTTAAGTTCCTACAAACTATGTAAATGCATCTCTTCGCGACATATTAGGTATCACAATACTAAATATTTTCCCATAGGAGACCATTATAATGTTTAGGCCAAAAAATATATGATAGCATCACTTTAATTTTGACATTCAAATATTGTCAAGAATAGCCTTTCAGACAACTTTTTCTGACCCGAAAACAGGGGGTCACACAACAAATAAAAAGAGAAAAACAGACAGTGGTCATGTGCACATATTTTGTCTGGGAATTCCTAACAAAAACACACCAAGTCAATTGTATGTTTTAGGTCGAAAGGTCATCAAATCACCATCTTTATTTATCTGGAATATTCAACAATAAAGCAAGATGTCATTATGTTAGAATGCTTGAAACATTTATTGAAACAATATATTTTACAAAGGCTGCTTACTTTCAGAAATTGCATCATTTCCAAGTGCAAAATTTCAAGGTGGGTAACTCTAATTCAAATATTTTGTACAGTCATACCAACACGGAGTCAAAAAAGTAAGTATAATAAACTTTGAGGAGCAATTTTTTTAGTATTATCGACTTGAATACCAAACAAATTATTGTGTAAATTCATATTTCGAGTCTAGCTGTATGAATTTGCATAATATCATGTTCTTACTGTTGCCAGTGTCATGTTAGGACATCGCAATTCAGACAAGGGGTGAAATGAAAAGTTCACAATGCAGCCGATAGCGTGTATGTCCACCGTTTACCTCCTGGATGGCAAGACATCTATGGCGCATGGACCTGATAAGTCTCTGGATGTCACCCTGTGGTATTGCGTTCCACTCCTGCCTTAGAACATTACATAAATCGCCTAACATCTGAAGATCATGAAGTAGTACCCGATGGTCCAATTGATCCCAAAGATGCTCGATTGGTGACAAATCCGGCTAAAGTGGGGCAAGGGAAGACATTTGATGCTCTGCTCCCCAAGAATGTCACGACAGATACGCGGCACGTGACGTCGGGCATTGTCTTGCAGGAATAACTGCAATCCGATGTTAAGAATTTCGTCCCTATATCACTGTCCATTCAGATTACCATCGATGAAGATCAACTGTGTTTGATGATGCAAGGAAATTTCTGCCCAAACCATTACACTACCCCCACCGAAACGGCCGCATTCCCGCATGCAAGCATCAGAAAACTGTTCTCCTTGTCGGCGACACACTCTTGCCCTACCATAAGCGTGCCGTAGACAAAATCGTGATTCATTACTAAAAAGAACTGTGTTCCAATGCTGCTGAGTCCAGCGAACACGCTGACGTACCCATTCCATTATGGTGGTACAATGACGTTGGGTAAGGATTGGTCCGTGGTATGGACGCCATGTTCAGCGAGTCTGTTGCAGACAGTTTGTGCACTGATTCTGTTGTTAGTTCTACCAGGAGTAATTGCTGCTGTCCCCGTCGCCAGAAGGAAATGATCCCACAAGTGAGACGTCCTGATGTGTCGGTCTTGTGCAGGGGTTATAACTCTTGGTAGACCTGAATGCAGTCGGTCAGCAGTAGATCCAGTGGTTCTATACCTTCCAATGAGATGGTAAATAGTGGCCACAGTGACTCCAAACTCAGCAGTGAGCTCATCTGGAGGTATCCGAGCCTCATGCATACCAATAGCACGCAAGCTCTGATTTTCGGTTAACCTTGTCCTTTTTAAAAATGTCGGAAGGCAAAAAGTAACAATTTTTCTCAATAACCCAGGCTCTCTAGCATAACATAACACAAACAAAATCGTCGGTCACCCATTCAATTTGACATTCTCGGGTAGCACATGCTATTTTGAAATCCGTAGCAAAATTGTATACGATTGGGTGGACAATAACAACATGTCATTAAACTCTTTGCACGACTTCTTGTCCACAAACACAGGGTATCCCCACAATTGGACAGATGAAATTCAAGGAGGTTCAAGGAGGTTTTAGGCCCCAAATCAAGGAGATTCAAGGAGGTTCAGGACAAATCTTGGACGGAAATCACTGTTATGTGCTTATGTCTAAATTTTAGAATCAAGTGTCTGTCTGCTTAGCTGAGCATTAAGTTGACAATTTGTCAACAAAAACAGACACAAATATTGCTATAATTCGAACTGGCTCATTGGGCCAGTTCCAATTATATCCATATTTGTATGTTTTTGTTGGACAAAGTACCAAAATACATGGTAATAAGAAAAAATACTCACAAAATAATGCTCATTCCTTCAGTTTTGTAAATATGGTCGAATACCAAAGTTCATTAAGTATGAAATTTTATTCCTGCCACAAGTGAATTTTCCAGCGATGGCACTGTCAGGAAACATCCTGGCAAATAATATGTCCGTGTTTTCAGAACTATTCAGGCTGTAGTGCGATTGGACGTACTTTAGTGTCCATATTATTTCAGCAGAGTGGACGTCATTTGTGCTGCAGGCGTCTTTCACCAACGCGCTTTGGGAGCTGACCGTTGTCGTTGTTGCTAATGTAGGCCAAACACTGGTGCACTCCGATGACGTCAAAATTTTAGGATGAAAAAAAGTCTTTAACTGTAATTTCTGGCTGATTGAGTAATGTATTTTGTGTATGTAACTTGCCAGTTAAATGTGACCGGAGAGCCGATTCGCCCATGGTACAAATATTTATGTTCCGTTTACACAGTTTGCAACACGCAGAATTTCTATCATTTGGGACTGCAGTTATCCATGCTTTGTACTTTTCATCGCTATACCACCTGTCCTGGAATTTACATTTCCCTCCAGGCATTTTTATTTCAAACACGAGAGAAAACAATTCAATTCACGCCAACCAAAGCGTACAGAAAACTTTTAAAAACATACGAGGTGGTTCTGTTCATTTTGTATGCGACACGCTGATTGGACGAACAGTTGTGTTGTTCAATGGAAGAAAGAAAGCAAATAGCCAATGAGAATGGAGCTTATTAATGCACTAGGCGCCTTTGAAGTTTCGGTTGCATAAAAAAGTCTAATCTGGTAACGGACACGGGAAGGAACCCGGAGACGAAATCAAGGAGTTTCCCGGGTTTTAGACCTTTTTTCAAGGAGATTCAAGGTCCTTGAACAAATTTTTAAAATTCAAGGACTTTCAAGGATTTCAAGGAGCCGCGGCTACCCTGCAAACATGCAACATTACAACTATTATATTTCATCCTCTATGCTATTTTTTCACATTTGTTTTTATTAGGCCACACAAAGTAGATCTTCTGTTTCTCAGGCCATTATCTGTAAAATTGCATGCGGGCGAGCATTTTTTTATTTTATTTTTTATTTCTGTAATCATTTCTTTGCCATCAAAAGTTCATTTTCTTGGTTTATATTTTAGGCTTCATAATGTACAGAATAGCATGAATGGTGGTGTATTTCGTCCCTTGAGAGCAAGAAGGCTTTGCATTGCTGAAGCATTGCAAAGCCTTCTTGCGCTCAAGGGACAAATGTAGAAATTTTTTTTAACTTGTGTAAAATATCAAACATAAACCATTTAATTTGGTGATAAAAAGGGTGCATGCAGTAGCCAAAAGGACCATGCGGGAGGGCCTGAGAAACAGATTTTTAATTTTTTTAGGCCTTATACTTTCTTTTTTGACTCAGTATATAATCAACCCCAACCCTACCAAAGATACATTTTACCTCTTTCATATGATAAAAGAGCCATTTCTGGTTTAGAATTCAACTTTTGGCTTCTGATGAGTCAAAAACTTGAAAAATTTGTTCTTTCAAAAACAAGTGTCCAAACTCTTTCTATTTATTTATTTATTGGTGTTTAAGGTCACATACTTATACACAATGGCTAATCCAAACTCTTTCAAATAGGCTTAAAAAACTGCAAATAGATTATTCAATGCTGTTACCTAATGAGTAAGCTGGGAGAGATAAGAATTCACAGCTTTCTTTGAAAAACTACCCTAATCCCAAAATACAACTAAAATCTGCATCAGAACACAATTCTTTTTAAAAAATCTGTTTCATTTAACATACGGCAAGCAAAATAGTATTTCAACCCCCATTTTCAGAAATTGGGGTTGCAGCTATATAATTCACCAATACCAATAGACAATGACATTTTATCCTAACAACTGATGTCAAAATGTGTGCCCCCACCCCCCACCCACCCACCCCCATGTGCCCCTTTTCATAAAAAAACTATGATATAATTCATAAATTTATTGATGTTGACACAAAACGAACCTCATTCTGGCTTCTGAAGACATTTCACATTGTGTTTAATGAATATTTTGCAATTTTTGTAAAAAAGCCTGTTTTCTCAGTTAAAGCACCTACAGCCATTGTAAAAGCACTGACAAAACATTAAAACACTGATTTTTTAAAACAGTATGACCAGTACAGCTCCTGTGGTATCTCATAGCACTGTTAAAATGTCTAAAAACATCCAATATTGATTCTGTAGCGCTGTGCTACAAGTAAAATAAGTGCACTTTTCACAACTTTGATTTTAATCTCTACAGACACCCATTCTGACAAAAAGAGTGAAATTGTAGAGAATATATTTGCGAAGAGGATGAATCCAGGCCTGAAAATAAACAATCTGACATTTGCAGAATGGGGTCCACAGAAGGTGAATTTGATGATGCTATCTCATACAGTGGGGCCAATTTATCCACTGGGTACCTCTTTCTGTTTAGGTTTGAGACCCTGATTCAGATTGAGATTCACAGAAGGTAAATTTAGTGATGTTACCCTCTGGGGAACTCATTTTGCAGATGTCAGTCTGCTTATTTTCTGGCTTGGATGAATCAGATATTTGCTGCAAGAATACAGTGTTGTTTGCTGTTTAATATATATTTGTGTATGTTTGATGGGGGGGGGGGGGGGGTTTGAGGGTGAAATATAGTCAGGTAAATGAAAAGCAAAGAAACACTTAGTCTGACAGATAGGTGGGCGGGTGGGTGGTCGGTCAGGCCCTTTGGGCAGGAGGATGGGCTAGCAGACAGGCAGACAGATGGACAGACATGCAGCTACACATTTGCAAAGTCTACATAAAAGTACTGTCTGACATACAATGAAAATGAAAAAATTTATAGCAATTTATATATTTTTTATACTTACCAATGACCCAGACTTAGCTGGTGCTAACTCTTAAAAATTCAGGGCCAAACACAAATTTTGCCCCCCCCCCCAATCCCCAAAATTTGCATCCAAATCCAAAAAATCAATGTCCTCTATGGTCCTCCATACTTTTATCCACTGTGCATGTGCAGTGTCAAGGAAGTACCGAAATTGGCACCAAATCTTCATTCTTACAACCAGTGCCTGGTAAATGTTATATAATCAGCGGGGAGGTATGAGTTCCCAACTCATGGAAGGGCCATCCCCATCTGGGTCATTGGTAAGTATAAAAAAATATATAAATTACTATAAATTTGTTCATATTTTTATACTGTACCAATGACCCAGACTTAGCTGAATAGAAAAAAGGCTGGGGGGGGGGGGGGGGGGGCGGAGGGGGCAGGACATAAAGGAAAATCCAATAGACTCAATTACATATAAACAGAATTATCCCCTCAAGGAGAAAAGGAGAAACAGGAATTACATATCTTAAGCACAGACTGCTGAGTAGAAAATAATCTTTCCTAAGCAGTACAAATAGTCAATTTAATCCACCTTGAAATAGAATGGACTGTGATGTCCCTTCTATTAGGCAGCAGAGACAGAAGGAAACGTTTTTGTCCCTTTCTGATAAACTCAGATCTACGTTTGTAAATACGCATAGCTCTAACTGGACACAGCCAAGGTCTATGGCTGTCTGAGGACGAAAGAGCCTTAATAACAACAGGTTCAGGGTACTTATTAGGAGCCTGATTCTTAGCCAGAAATCCCACATTGGTAGTCAAAGTAATAGTATTATCAACACTACGATAGTGACAATCATCAACAGATAGAGCATGAAGCTCACTAACTCTTCTAGCAGAACAGAAGGCTAAGAGAAAAGCTGTCTTATAAGATAAGTATTTGAAGTCTACCGTATCCAGGGGTTCAAATGGCGCTTCTTTTAGCTTCAGAAGAACCCAAGCTAAATTCCACTTAGGAATTAACCTAAGGGTTCTTGGTCTATTTATCGAAAAGTTTTTAACTAACTTAGATAAAGAGACATTAGATCCAATTTGTAAGCTATCATGATGAGTATAAGTATCCGATAGCATAGACCTATAACCTTTAATAGTTATTGGCTGCAGTTTGATCTAGTCAAACAAGTAGACTAAAAAATTAGCAATGTCTGGAATGGAGGGATCATAAATATCTATAGAATGATCCCTACACCAACGAGAGAAAACGTTCCACTTAGCAGCATAATTTAGCGAAGAGGAGGTCCTCCTACAGTTAGAAATTGCATCCACTGCTCGTCCTGTAAATTGCTTGTTGTGCAAGAAGGACTGCACAATGGAAATACATGAAGGTTGAGACCTTGCGGGTTGAAATGCAGTGTGCGCGATTTCCCCTGCGAAAGAAGGTCCTCTCATGGAGGAAGCTTCCGAGGAATGTCCCATAACAGACACCTGAGTAGATTTATCCATGGTCTGTGGGGTGACAGAGATGCTACCAACAGAATCTTGCAGTGAGATTGCTTGATTTTTAGCAATATCTGTTGAATCAACAGAGCTGGAGGATACGTGTATCCTATCATTCCGTCCCAAGAGATCGAGAGAGATTCTACTGCGAATGCTCGAGGATCTGGGCATGGCAACACATACATCTGCAACTGATTGTTGAGATGTGTCGCAAACAAGTCTATCATCAGACGATCCCATTAGTAGCAGATCCGATTGAATACTCGTTTGTTGAGAGTCCATTCTGACGGCAATATACGACCTTTCCGAGAAAGGGAGTCCGCTAGAACATTCAGACGACCCGGAATATGACGGACCGATAGAAGAACCTGATGCTCTAGGACAAACAGAAGGATTCTTTCCATTTAGTTGAACAACAGAATGAAATGAGTGCCTCCCTGGTTCCAAACACACACTACTACAGTCGAATTGTCGGACAGTATTTGAACATGTGAATTCTGAATAATGTTCATCCAATGACGTAGCGCAAGCCAAATTGACATCTCTTTGATGTTTATGTGCTTGTTCAGGAACTGCGGATCCCAAAGACCCTGGCACCTCCAATCTGTTGGGCTCAATGTCGCGCCCCAACCTGTTTGACTCGCATCCGTCATAATCATAAAAATCAGATCTGGCAGTTGCAGTGGAACTCCCTGAGTTAACCACTGAATATCTGCTCAAGTCTGAATCTCTTGTTTTACTTGGTTCGACAAGACGATGTTCCTTTCGAGCGAATGAATCTTCACACTCCAATTCTGAGTAAAAAATATCTGGAGTGGACGAGTGCGTAGGTGCCCCATTGGAATAAGGTCTGCGGCGGCTCCACACAAACCTATCAGTCGCATAAATTCTCTCGCTGTTACTACATCTGAGTGTAGACAAAAGTGAGCGTAACAAATGACTAATTTCGCTCTGGGTAATGGCAGACGAACCAGATTGTTGTGCGTCTCAAAGCTCATTCCCAAGTGAATGAACGACTTGGACGGAACTAGATCCGACTTCTTTTCGTTTACTATGAAACCGAGACGTCGGAGCAATTGAAGCAGACTCTGAACATCGTTCTGAAGAGTTAATCTGTCGCCGTACCTCTGAAGAATGTCGTCCAAGAAGGCCGATGTTACCACAGACGAATGAGCTCGGAAATGAGTCATTACCGAGTTCATTATTCGAGTGAAGGCCCAGGGCGCTAGATTCAGTCCGAAGCACATTGCTCGGAACTGATAAATGACTCCTAGTACAGCAAAGGTACTTTCAGAACGTCGGATGTACCATGACATGAAAGTACGCATCCTTGAGATCTATGCTCGCAGCATAGTTGTTCACTCGAATGCTCGCTCTCACCGATCGAATGGTCTCCATATAAAATTTCGGAGCCACGATCAGCTTGTTTATCTAGCTTTGATCTATAACTGGACGGAATGAGCCGTCTGGTTTTGGTACCAGGAACAGGTGACTGTAAAAACCTGGAGATTCCTGGTTTTCTACGACCTCTATTGTGTTCTTCTCCAGAAGAGATTGCACCTCTGATAGAAGCAAATCTCTCTTCTGAAGGTTTGACGGAAGCTGAGTCCATTGTGGACTTCATGTTAACGGAGGTTTTTCTCTGAAGGATAGTTTTAGACCTTCCGAAATAACCTCCTGCTGAACCCATCGGTCGTCCGTAATTGACAACCAATTGGTTAAGAATCTCGACAGCCTTCCGCCCACTGGAGCGCAATAGAGGTTCTGACCTTCACCTCCTGGACCTGCGAGGCTTGCAGGAGGAGAAACTACGTGCTCCCCGACCCGCCCCTCGACCAGTCAACCTAGGGGCATCTGACCGGTTGTCTTGGCCAGCATTACGTCCCCTACCTGAGTCGCTACTCTGACGGTCTCTGGAGTAAGACGTAGAGGCTTTCTTAGATCCTCTATAGGAACTTCCCTTGGACGTACTCGCCCCAGAAGTCCCTGACTTACTCCTCTCTGCTGAGTCTGTTTTTTCGAAACGGACTTAAAGGACAGAGAGTCCGAAGCTTTCTTGGTAATCTGATCGTAGATTAGTGAAATCTTACCATCGAAGAGAAGTTCTCCTGAAACCAGAGCGACTCGAAGAGAGTTTTTCACCTTAGAATCAACCCTAGTGGATGAAGCCAGGGCAGCATCACCGCTGACTAACTCCAAATTTGCCACTGAAAGGGCGGAGTTATACGTGGAATATGCGATTGCCCTCGAAAGAACACTCAAGGAAGTTTGAACATCCTGGAATTCTTTACCATCGAGACGTTGTAATAACGCTCTCGTTAGGTGATCTGCGTAAGATAAGGCATCTAAACTGGCTCTGTTTGACGAGATTGTCGTCTCCAACATACTGGAGAGAATCGACATAGACGCCTGCAATGACAACTCCATGTCTTCTGCCTGGTCGTCTAAACGCAGAGGAACTCTCGGAACGCCCTGTCCTGTCGTTTCAAATTTATTTTTACTGTTGATGAACGGAAGATGTAGAGCTTGTTGCGATAAGAAACTGGATCTGCCAGTCTTAGAGGCTAGCATAAAAATAGCATCAGCAATTCAAATGTCTGTGAGACATTTCTGGACTGGGCCGGAAACTAGGCGCGACGTCCTTAGTCCGACAGAAAAAGTATGTGTCCAGTGACGCTATCAGTCTCTTATCTGGTATCGCAGCTCTCTGGTCCAGAGAAACAACTTCTGGAAGGTGTTGCCGGATGAAATCTACGGCCACCTTATGTTGTTCTAGAAGGGAAAAATCCAGCTTTGCAGATTCCCTTTCACCATCCGACTGGACCAAATGTGAATCTCGGTCGTCCCTATCTGACACTGCAGGGGAGCATACCGACCCAGCTTCCTCAGACAGTTCCTGATCTGAAAGAGTTTCCGAAGGTTGCTGGGATGCTGCGATGAGTTGCGCTATCTGGGATAACAAGTCTGTCACGGAGGCCTGTGGAGCTGCGGTCTTATGTTGTTTAGCCGCTGGAAGCTCCTGGGATGGTGCCTCTTGCATAATTTTTTATGTGAATGTCCCAACTGGTAAGGCCTCGTGTCCTTGGCTACCGGATGGAGTGACCTGGTCGACGTGGAATCCTTGGTCGGCAAAGCAGGCTGGATATCTGAGGTCACATAGCCAAGGTGCGGTCATGTGTGCTGGCATGTGGAAGAGGAAGCCAATAGACTAGCCACCCCCGGCTGTCTATGCAACGGAGCGTCCCGAGCAGGAGGAGTGGACGTATGCTCCGACTGACGAATATTAAGTACGACAACATCTGGCCCCAGATGTTGTAAGAGAGAGGGGCCTCTCTTGCTCGCGGTCCGGGTAGGCCTGAACGAGCTAGCTACCGGACTGACTGGCTTCCTCCGTTCCATCCGCCAATCCGTCGTCGCTGGGTGTGCGTGATCAGAGATTATAGTGCTCGCAACACCCCTTCTCCTCTCCTGGACCGCAATGGACGAACCCGGTGTCACATCACCCGCTCTACGAGTGATAGCTTTGCCGGGCGAGCTAGCTGGCGACAAGTCGTCAATCCTACTAAGGCTCTAGGCAGTAGGCACTTGTCGAATTTCCTTGAGCACTTTTGCCGCTAGCTCTTCATTTGATTGCGACGAAGACATCACTGAAACATCACCGTGTTCTTGTTCTTCTGAATAAGAGACTGAAAAACTAGAGTGACCCTGTGGCGAGAGGACTGGCATGGACCTCTCACCACTAACAATATCGATGGGTTAGAGCTAAAACCATATATCTCCATTTTCCACAGTTTTTCAGCAGAGCAAATTTTAACTTCATCACTTGTTGCCTTGTTAATTCCATTGTGTTGGATAAATTCAAATTCACAGTCATAAATATTAGTATATACTTGACAACAATATAAAAGTGCATTTCCAAAACAGTTTACATAAATCCAATTAAAGTCTCCCCAATTAGCCATGTGCCAGATAAGTGGTTTGAGAACAGCAGAAACTGCCACCTGTTCCCAATAATGGAATGGCAGAGTGAAGTATTTCAAGCTGATGTAATCTGGCAGAGCTTGTGGGTGTATCACATTACGACCATGTGGAGTGTAAAATGAATGTATCTAATGATAGAGGCTTATTGCCGATTACTCATACCAGATGTTAGAGGAACTCCCAAAGTAATAACCTGTTAACTGTACGTAATTAATTTTACTATGAGAGAAATATTCACCCCATAATAGACAGAAATGGTAAAACCAACTATGTAAGGTAACACTCTCTTAGCAGGACTGATTTGGTAAGATGGAGAGATGGGCGGTATTGGAATTTTGAGTTCGGTGTCGGTTTCGGTATTTTTGTGTGGGCATACCGCGGTATCGGTTCGGTATTCGGTATGTGACTTCAGATTCACTGATAGTAGGGGAATCCATGTCAGAAAAATACAGAATAAGTTGTTCTTGTATCATTCTATTACAGTGCTACACATGCCATTGTTGATGGGCTCAACATTGTCATTCTTTTGTCAACACAGATCATATCTACAGTAATTTGGTGACTTGTTCTAAATCCGCCTTAACTTTTCAAGCTCCACTTAAGGCGTCTGTAATCATAGAATGTGTGTCCTGAAGATGTCATCTTTAGGTGGGCCTGATGACAGTAGTAAAATTATCTGGTCAGTGATTTCTAGCCAAGTCTTGGCTGCCTGTTAAGGCAGCCAAGACTTGGCTAGAAATCACTGCTAAGCAACTGGACATGTACAGGTCGTAGACTATTGATAATTTAGTACAACTGCACTGGTTCTTAAGGCTTAACAAAACTGAAAAATAAAATCAGTCACTTCTTTCATGAAAATGAACACATCAACTGCTATCAATCCTCATCAAGGCCTTATAAATAGTGAATGCACAGGGAAAATTTAAAATACCGTTGGTTTCGGTATTCAAAGATTGGGTCGGTTCGGTTTTTCGGTGTCCCCATGATATCGGTATCGGTTCGGTTTTTCGGTATATTGCCCATCTCTAGTAAGATGGAGAGATAAATGGTTACTATTCTGGTCATATATTATGAAAGTGACCACGTACAAGTCAGCAGATTAGACCAAATAAAAGAGCACATTTTTCTGTATTATAGAGGACAACAAAACCCAAATATACGAAATTTCTTCAGATACCTGGTTTTAGCTGTAACTCATCGATATACTGTGACACACGTCTCCAACGTTTATCATCCCAATTGACACACACTGAGGAAGAATTAGTGTGAGTACAGTGACTACAGCAAATACAATGAGCATGAGAATCAGAGGAAGACTTTCTCGATTTACAATTTGAACAATATTCTTTCATATTTAAAAAATATTAAACAGCCGTAGTACTCGCACTAACCCTTGAAAATACAAAGATACATAATAATAATATAATCCATTACAAAAATTTTGAAAAATAATTCAAAAGAAAACATTTTCTAAAAATGTTTGATATGAGCCTGAGTTCCCAAAGGGAACGATGAGCCCAAATGGACCCCCAAAAAGCCTAAGTGTGGACAAAAATTTTAAAACATTTCTAAAAATTAATGTTACACTTACGGACAATATTAATGTATCTGGCTATATAAAGAACCTTACAGAAGACAAGGAATCAATGACAGAAGTAACCGTTGTTAACGTAAACAAAAGTCAATAAAAACCGGAAACAAGACTCCAGGCACTGAAAAACATGGCCCGAAATCAGTAACCAATTTAAAACACTATCCGATGTAAAACAGAATCTTCCACAGAAGAAGCTGCAGTAGATCAGATGGTAGATGCATGACCAAAACGCCTAAACACCCCTAGGGTGACGACGTAACCATGGGGATAACAGAATAAACATTCTGTAACTATGCTAAAACTCCCAAGAAATTTCCATAAAAAAATTTCAAAAATTATACCAAAAGCATGGGAGATTAGCAAGGGGGGTATCAAGGAAAGAGAGAGAGGAAACACTGAACAAACAGTGGAGATTTCATAGCAAGAATGAAAACATCAGGCCCATGCCCCGAAATTAGGGAACATGAAATAATTTTACATAAAAATTATAAGTTACAGCTCTGAACACATCCTTCCACTATTTCTTCCTCTCATCCTCTTACTTCATCCTTGGCTCCACCATTTCCTTCATGATTTTGTGTCTGGCATCATTTTAACTGAGATTATAAGCACAGATATCAGTGAGATGTTTCTGATTGAAGGGCCAAACAAAGAAAGAAGATTTGGCGCCAATTTCGGTACTTCTTTGACACTGCACATGTGCAGTGGACAAAAGTAGGGAGAACCATATAGGACATTGATTTTTGGGATTTGGATGCAAATTTTGGGGATGGGGGGGGGGGGGGGGGGGGCAAAATTTGTGTTTGGCCCTGAATTTTTAAGAGTTAGCACCAGCTAAGTCTGGGTCATGGTACAGTATAAAAATATATGGTAAGAAGAGCCAGGACAAGGCTATCAAATAATAATTAAAAAAATCGGTGGACCATGAGTGCTGCAGTCCCAACGACACTTAGAGTGTATGCTATTAACTTCAGTCTCCAAAACATACTGTACAGTCTTTCCAAATGTTTCAGCTCAGGGGTTCAGTATGGTAGGGAGGGGACTTGGTTCAAGGAGAGAACAATATGTCACAATTGTTACTGTAGTTTTGTGCCGTAACATGAGAACTCAGCATTAGTACCAGACTGCAATATTGGTAGCTGTGCACAAATGCCATTCATTCACACTTGCCACTTTATTAGGTTATGCTGTCCACTGAAGTCCCCACCCTCCCCAAATTCGTGTTCAAAAATACTTTTTCAATGAAGAAATTGTTTTCTAACATTTTTAACAGCATAATATGGAGAAAAACTCCTAAATATCCGTGAGCAGAAGGGCAATGTATGTTTTTTGGCTGTGCATTTGAATGATGATTTAAGAGGAGGTTGGAAGATTGGAATCCCCCTCTGTCCCTATGAGGGGAACCGTGGTTTAAATTAATGCCTTAATAGGGTAAAATAGGCTGTTATTTGGCAATTGCCAGAGGTTATAGTGTGCTCCTGGAGGCTACACTTGCTCAAGATGTGAATTTGCTTACATTAACTGGTAAAGTGCTGGAAGCCCATATTTGGGCTTTATTATGAAGAGCAGGTGCTTCAACTTAATGACAACATTTTTGGTGAATGAGCTTCATATTACCTTTGACTTTAAATAATTTTGTCTGTTAGGATTTGTCTTGTTACAAATCATGAGAGAGTGCCCATAGGCACTCTCTCATGAATTGTAACAAGGCAAAGATGCATGAACAAATTTTGATGACCAAAAATAATTCAGCACTCTACCAGTTAACAGCCTTATTTTTGGCAATATATAGCATTGCTGACTGTGACAAAAATATAACTTTTCAAAACAATAAAACAGAATTGACATTTGTAAGGTGTGTGGTCCCCCACTGAACATTTAAATGTGAAATAATCTCCCAAAATAATAATTAAATCAAGTTTGGAAGACAAAAAAAATGTATTTCCTACAGGTATTACAGCACTAAATATTATCCCATAGGCGACCATTATAACCAACGTTCAGGCAAAAAAAAAATGATTGCATCACTTTAATTTTGGCATTCAAATAGCTTTGTCAAGAATAGCCCTTCAAACAACTTTTCCTGACCTGAAAACAGGGAGGGGGGGGGGGGGGGGGGTGTCATGAAATAAATAAGAGAAACAAACTGACAGGAAGGGAAGTAATGGTCACATGAACATATTTTTCAGGGAATTCCTAACAAAAACACACCAACAGTCACTTGTATATTTTAGGTTCAAAAGTCAGCAAATCACCCTTTTTATTTATCTGGAATATTCAACAATAATGCAAGATGTCAGTAGAATGATTCAAATGTTTATTGAAACAATATATTTTTCCAAGGCTGCTTAGTTTTGAAGATTGCAACACATCTGAGTGCAACATTTCAAGACAGGTAAAACTTAATTCAAATATTTAGTACAGTCATACCATTATGATGAACTAATACATAAGCACACTCATCAAAAGTGTGCAGCAGTAAGAAAGATAATGCCAAAAAGAATTAATTTCTAGCCAAGAAACAAATTAACTAACCTTCATCACACCAGAGAGTGGGAATGATGCTGGAATCCCTATACAATGATGATCAATTTCACTGATAAAACTATGTCTGTAATTACAACTTCCCTCTTTACTGAAACATACAAACAGAAAAAAACCAGTATTCGATGAACTTTAGGGCCCACAAAGTAGATCTTTTATTTCTTGGGCCATTTTTTATAAAATTGCATGTGGGCGGGTGGTTTTTTATTTTATTTCTTTGCCCTCAAAAGTTCATTGGTTTGTTTTATGTTTTAGGCCTCAAAATCAACAGAATAGCATGGCAGATGGGGTATTTCATCACTTGAGTGCAAGAAGGCTTTGCAATGCTAAAGCAATTATATTAACTTGGATAAAATATCAGACAAAGACCATTTTATTATTATTTTTTTAAGTTTGCATTAGTTATAAAAAGAGAGCATGCGTCAGCCAAAAGGACCATGTGGGAGGGTCTGAAAAACAGCAGCCAAGACTGGACTAGAAATCACTGCCCAGGTGTTTTGTCTCTTGTCAGCGGGTCCTCTTAAAGATGGCATGGTCAGGGCACATGCTCTGAGGTCGCAAAAGCCTGGGATAGTTCTTTAGACATTAAGGTTCATTTAAGGCAAGTTATGTGAATAGTGCTGGACTGATATGTGAAATGTTAAAGTAAGGAAAGGGGTTAATCCAAAAAGGCACAACTAGATATGAAAAGAAAAAGGGAATACCAAGTTTGGACACTATATCTTTAGTGGTTTTAAAGATACACTCTGGAAACAAAATATGGACACACTGTGCTGATGGAAAACAAGACAATGTATAGACCTGTATATTACATATTGTTACCACATGCTATGGAAAGGGTCTTGGGAGATACTAATATTGTGAGAAGCCATGCTGAACAAAGCAGCCAGTGACAAACTGGTTTGTAGGTGAAGCAATCAAAGTTATGAATTGACAAGTGCAATGCCAATCGACCGTGATCAGACAATAGGCCCCCACGGTAAGCAGTGTCACAAAATTTTGCAATATCGCTTTGAATTTTGTATAATGTCTGAACACTGGAAAAACATCTTTGAAGTGTCTCTGAGATAAGGTGGTAACAGAACATGCAAACATAATATGTACAAATATGACTGAAAAAAACCTGTGTGCGATGTTATTTATCTTGTGCTGCTACACCTCCATACCAAATATTATTGATGTCAGAAGTGCTATTTAGAAGTTCTAGCTAGAAAACTAATTACACACAATTTCTAACAAATATAGCTGCCTGTTGGCTATCTTGACTTTAAATTTTTTTTTTTTAAAATTGACGTGCATCAATTTTACATAATGTCTGATCATTGCTCAAAGTTTGAAATAAAAGTGTCACTGAGACACAAGTGGTAACAGGACACACCAACTTAATATATACAAATATGAATGAAAGAAGCTTATGTTTGTCTTATTTGCATAATTTATACACAAAAAAACTCCCTGTATGATAGATAAGTTATTTATCTTATGCTGCTACATCTCCATACCTAAAATTATTGAAATCAGAAATGTAATTTAGAAGTTCTAGCACACATTTATTCCCATAGAGTTTTGTTTTGCTGAGTAAATAAATTGAGAATGTGAACAAATCAAGTTTGAAAATCCAACAATAGTGGTTTTATCAGTGTTATACCTACATGCATTTTCCAAAAGCTTTGAAAAAGTGGCACAGATCTTTACTTTGATCTTCGTCCTTACCCTACAAGAAATCAAATACAATGAATACCGTGGGACCAAAAGTTCTCTTTGAGCAGTTGATCAGTTTTTATTTTCCAATAAAATAATTATTCTGCTGATTTAATATCTAAATTCTTGACTTAACCCTTTACCTAACCTGAAAAGCAGACGACACTTGCAAACAAAAGTTTTGAATAACTATTTTTTTGTCACTTTTTGCTTCAAAAACATAGGTTATGACTCCTCATTGGAATGAGCTAAATGAGTTCATCCCAATGAGGATTCACGACCTATGTTTTTGAAACAAAATGAAAGAAAAAATAATGAACATTGAATGGTGATTTTGTGAATAGCATTGGGCAGATTTGGCCATTATGTTGGGTAAAGGGTTAACACGACTAGCTGACAAAATTTGTGAACAAAAAATTTCTTGCATAGCTCAACATTTTTATTATTTACCCGAGAACATAAATCTTGACCTTTATTGGATTAAGACAGACAAAGAAACAAAAGGCCCCAATGGGCCTTAATAGCTCACCTGATAAAGGGGTTCAAAGAAGTATTTTGGGCCTTCAACACTACAGAGAGATGAAGTCATGAAATCATTCTTAACTCTTGTGTCCATGCCAGATGATTATTATCATAAGTCTTCCTGACTGCTTCCAATTCTATCAGCTGTAGACATACACAACCATACTTCCAAGGGTTGTTAGGTCATTGCAGTTTAAAAGGCAAATTTTATGGAAAAACACTAAGGAATGGATTTGAATAAACTTGAACCTAACCTCAACCTGCCTCGTCCCCCCCCAATACAGAGCCTAAATATTAAGCCAGGGACTCAAAATGAACAAACTTTAAACTGATCCCCCTAGAGATGTTTTATAACAAGTATGACAGAATTCTTACTAGTGGATCTAAAGAAGAAGATTTTTAAAGAATATTCCTCATAATGCATTAAGTTAGTCTTTGGGCTCCCATAGAGCCAGGGACTCGATTTGAACAATCTCAGACATTTTGTATACCAAATATGCAAGCAATCAGACTGGTGGAGCTAAAGGAGATTTTAAAAAAATGTCCTCATATTGCACTAAGTTAATATCTGGGCTCCCATAGGGAGCCCAAATAGTAACCCAGGGACCTGATTTGAACAAACTTGAATCTGACCCACTTAGAGATGTTATATACCAAATATAAAAGGATTCTGACTGGTGGGTCTAAAGAAGAAGATTTTAAAAAAATGTCCTCATATTGCACCAAGTTAATATTTGGGCTCCCATAGGGAGCCCACATATTTACCCATGGAACCAATTTGAACAAACCTGAATTGACCCAACTAGAGATGTTGTATACCAAATATGAAAGGATTTTGACTGGTGGGTCTAAAGAAGAAGATTTTAAAAAAATGTCCTCATATTGCACTGTTAAAATTAGGGTGCCCAAATATAAACCCAGGGACTTGATTTGAACAAACTGACCCCCCCCCCCCCCCCCCCACTGCCACCCTCAGCAATGTTGTATACCAAATATGAAAAGAGTGACTGGTGGATCTGAAGAAGAAATTTTTTAAAGAAATTCCTCATATTGCACTAAGTTAATATCTGGGCTCCCATAAGAAGCCCAAATATTAAACCAGGGACTAAATTTAAACAAATATTAAACCAGGGACTAAATTTAAACAGACTTGAATCTGACCCCCCCCCCCCCCCTGCCCCCCCCCCCCCCCCCCCCTCCAAATATACCAAATATCCGAAAATTTAAATTAATGGCAAATTAATGGTTTTGGAGAAGATTTTTTTAATTTATAAAGAAAAGAAGAGAAAAAGAAAAAATACGAACAAATTGCGACAAAAATGGCCACCATTCAGCCAACTTTAAATTTTTTCTACAACGTTTGATATGGGCTCTGCCACAATATGGAGCTGTACTGAGTACACTACATTCCGATTGTATATACCATCACTGTTTTTTTGTATTTTCAAATTTCTCTTAGATCTGCTATTAGTTTTGTTTATCGGACATTTGATGAGTCCTACATCTTCTTTTGTCATATTGTTTGGCTGTTAGTGTTCCTGAACCACAGAGGCTTTGGGTGGTGGGATGTTTGTCCGCTGGTCGCTTGGTGCTTATGGGACCGAAGTCAAAATACGACCCAGTGACCGGCATCCAAACATCTTTGGCGTTTTATTCCGCCACCTTTGCATTGTATATTGGCTATATAATTATATACTTGGGTTTAAATTTACAAGTTTTGGTTTTCAGATGTTTAATGTTCATTCTTTCATAATTGTTTAAATAGTGCAAGCTGAAAACAATAAAGATAATATTATATAGCTCATTCAGCATAAATAAAGTGTTATTGTCTATTTATTCAATGCAAACAAAGCGTCGCCTCTGCATGATCTCCCATACGATGCATTCTTATTGGGCTGCCTGGGGGCATAAATGCAGTGATACAACTATCACCTTTTGTGTTCACAGGCGGCCCAGTCGAGTTATGTATTTAAAGTTATACATCTTAGATGCAATTACCTCTGTTATCAACTGTATGCTTCCTGGGAACAGATTTGACAACTAAAAGCAGCATTCGCGATTGTCCGGGTTCATCCGGAGACGTCAGGTTTCAAGTCCTTTGTTTATGAACAAAGAAAATGCTATATTTAGCAACACTAAATTACCCGAGTTCGGTTCGACTGTTTGCGGGTGATCCCGGAGAAGCTCGGTGGCTGCAAGTGATGTAATATCACCAATGCCATCCAATCAGAAGTCGGAAAGATAAGGAATTCCATCTTCGCGCGTGCTCAGAGGAAAACAGCCCTCTTTCCAGCTGCTCTTCAAGAGAGAAGGAAGCAACAAAGTTTATCGAAAGTTAAAAAATTTATAGTAATTTATATATTTTTTATACTTACCAATGACCCAGACTTAGCTGGTGCTAACTCTAACAAAACCAGGGCCAAACACAAATTTTGCCCCCCAATCCCCAAAATTTGCATCCAAAACAAAAAGAAATCATGTCCTAAAGGACCTCCATACTACGCCTCTACTGCGCATGCGCAGTGACGCAGACGTCCCGAAATTGGCGCCAATTATCATTCACACTGGCAGTGCCTGGTCTGTGCTATGTACTCAGCGGGGAGGCAAGAGTTCCCAACTCCAGGGAGAGCCATCCCCGTCTGGGTCATTGGTAAGTATAAAAAATATATAAATTACTATAAATTTTTTGACATTTTTATACTGTACCAATGACCCAGACTTAGCTGAATAGTAAACAGGCTGGAGGGCCTAGGACATAGAGGAAAATCCAATAAGCTCAACTATATAGTAAAGAGGTAACCCCTTAAGGAGAAAAGGAGTATTAGGCTTTACATGTATCTTTCTTATTTAATATTAAATTAGAAAGATACACTACCCTTAATAATTGAGCACAATAACATTCATGTTCTCTATTAACATCCAGTATAACCCTTATACTAATTATTTTTAAAGCAAGCCAATAAATAAAGTAGTCCAGAGAATTGAGACTCTTTATAGTCATTTAAAAGTGTCCGAGTATTGTATATTAAAGCCCGTTTGACACTTGACATATACAAATGCTTCACACCGAGCTACACTTTAAAAATAAGACATGAATGAAATTTAACATTAATATTACACTTTAAAACCATCCCGGAAGCGACTCAGAAATACTGACTTGGAGGAGGCATTCCCTTGCTTTTCACTATAAAGCAGGTGACCTAAGGGAACACCCCCCCCCCCCCCCCTTCCCCTTGCCCTGGGTCAAATAGCCCAGAGCGAAGAGGGCAGCCGGACGGAGTCACTTCCGGAACAGAAAGCCTGCATAACTATAGTTGCAACTGTTTAGTGGACGACATTCTGAGCAACAGATAACGGACCTAAACAATGCAGGTCTCCAGAAATGGACTCAATATTTCTGAGATAAAAATTCGTAAATGTGGATGGCTGAGACCAATAAGCAGCCTTCATTAAATCTGTAATAGCAACACTATTAGCATAAGCCCAGGAAGTAGAAAGCGCTCTTACTTCATGAGCAGAAATCTTAAGCACAGACTGCTGAGAAGAAGATAAATCTTCATAAGCAGTACGGATAGTTAACTGAATCCATCTAGCAATAGAATGGACTGAAATGTCCTTTCTATTAGGCATCAGAGACAGAAAGAAACGTTTCCGTCCCTTTCTGATAAACTGAGATCTCTGTTTATAGATACGTAATGCTCTAACAGGACAGAGTAAAGGCCTACGCCCGTCTGAAGACGGAAGAGCCTTAATAACAATAGGTTCCGGATATTTATTAGGAGCCTGATTCTTAGCTAAAAAACCCACATTAGTAGTGAAGGTGATAGTGTTCCCAACACTACGATAATGAGAATCATCCACCGATAGTGCATGAAGCTCACTGACTCTTCTAGCAGAAGAGAAAGCTAAGAGAAAAGCTGTCTTATAAGATAAGAATTTGAAATCTACTGTCCCAAGAGGTTCAAATGGCTTTTCCTTCAATTTAAGAAGAACCCAAGCTAAATTCCACTTAGGAATTAATCTAAGAGTTCTGGGTCTATTTATCGAAAAGTTTCTAACCAACTTCGATAAAGAGACATTAGATCCAATTTGTAAACTATCATGATGTGCATAGGTATCAGATAACATAGATCTATAACCCTTTATAGTAACAGGCTGCAGTTTGATTTCGTCAAACAAGTATACAAGAAAGTTTGCAATGTCTGGTATAGAGGGATCGAATATATCTACAGAATGATCCCTACACCAACAACGAAAAACCTTCCACTTAGCCGCATAGTTTAGCGAAGAGGAGGTCCTCCTACAGTTAGAAATCGCGTCCACTGCTCGTCCTGTAAAGTGCTTGCCATGCAAGAAGGACCGCACAACGGAAAAACGTGAAGGTTGAGACCTTGCAGGTTGTGATGGAGTTGGCACGATTTCCCCTGCGAAAGAAGATCCTCCCGTGGAGGAAGCTTCCGCAGTAGGTCCCACAACAGACACCTGAGTAGATTTATCCACGGTCTCTGTGGCGACAGAGATGCTACCAACAGAATCTTGCATTGAGATTGTTTTATCTTTAGCAATACTTGTTGAATTAACGGCGCTGGAGGATACGCATATCCTATCATTCCGTCCCAAGGGATCGACAGAGCGTCTACTGCAAATGCTCTTGGATCCGGACACGGAGACACATACGTCTGCAACTGATTGTTGAGATGTGTCACAAATAAGTCTATCATTGGCCGTTCCCATTGGTAGCAAATCTGATTGAATACTTGTTTGTTGAGAGTCCACTCCGACGGCAACAAGCGACCCTTTCGTGAAAGGGAGTCTGCTAGCACATTCAGACGACCCGGTATGTGACGGACCGAAAGAAGAACGTGATGTTCTAGCGCAAACAGAAGGATTCTTTCCGTTAGATTGAACAACGGAACTGAATGAGTGCCTCCCTGATTCCGTATATACGCCACTACTGTCGTATTGTCGGATAGGATTTGGACATGAGCATCGTGAATAATGTCCATCCAGTGACGTAACGCAAGCCAAATTGACATCATTTCCTTGATGTTTATGTGCTTGCACAGGAATTGCGGATCCCAAAGACCCTGGCATCTCGAATCCGTTGGGATTAATGATGCACCCCAACCTGTTTGACTGGCATCCGTCATAACGGTAAAACTCGGATCTGGCAACTGCAGCGGAACTCCTTGAGTTAACCACTGAATGTTTGCCCAAGTCTGAATCTCTTGTTTCACTTGATCTGACAAGAGAACGTCTACATCGAGCGAATGAATTTTCACACTCCAATTCTGAGTCAGGAAAATTTGAAGAGGACGTGTGCGTAACCGCCCCATCGGAATGAGATCCGCGGCGGCTCCGCACAGACCTATCAGTCTCATAAATTCTCTCGCCGTGACTTTGTCTGCGTGCAGACAATAGCGAGCGTAACAACTGACTAATTTCGCTCTGGTTAACGGCAGACGAACGAGATTGTTGTGCATCTCGAAGCTCATTCCCAGATGAGTGAATGACTTGGACGGCACCAGATCCGACTTCTCCTCGTTTACTATAAAACCGAGACGTCGGAGCAATAGAAGAAGATTCTGAACATCGTTCTGAAGCGTTAACTCGTTGCCGTACCTCTGAAGAATGTCGTCCAGGTAGGCCGACGTTACCGCAGACGAATGAGCTCGGAAGTAGATCATTACCGAGTTCATTACCCGAGTGAAAGCCCAGGGTGCTAGATTCAATCCGAAGCACATCGCCCGGAATTGATACAACACTCCTAGGACTGCGAAGCGTAGATACTTTCGGAATGTCGGATGTACCATGACGTGAAAGTATGCATCTTTGAGATCTATGCTCGTTGCATAATCGTTCACCCGAATACTCGCTCTGACCGATCGAATCGTCTCCATATAAAACTTCGGAGCGACGATCAGCTTGTTTATCCAGCTCAAATCTATGACTGGAAAGAACGAGCCGTCTGGTTTCGGAACCAGAAACAGATGGCTGTAGAATCCCGGAGATTCCTGGTTTTCTACTACCTCTACCGCGTTCTTCCTTAAAAGAGACTGCACCTCTGATAACAGGGCGTCTCTTTTCTGCGGATTTGACGGAAGATGAGTCCACTTTGGACTTCGAGTTAATGGAGGCTTTCGTTTGAAGGATATCTTTAGACCTTCCGAAGTCACTCCTCTCACCCAAGGGTCGTCCGTAATCGACGCCCATTCTTGTGAAAAGCTCGACAACCTTCTGCCAACCGGAGCACGACAGAGGTTTAAGCCATCACCTCCTGGACCTGCGAGGCCTGCGGTAGGAGAAACCACGTCTTCCACGACCCGCACCTCGCCCTGTCGACCTCGGGGCGTCCGACCGATTGTCCCGGCCTGAAGGACGTCCCGAACGAGAGTCGCTATCCTGACGGTCTCTCGAATAAGACCAAGAGGACGCACCGGAACCTCTATAGGAACCTCTCTTGGGCGCATTAGACCCAGAAGTGCCTGTCTTATTCGTGTCTGCTGTATCCGACTTCTTAGGAGCAGATTTGAACAACAGAGAATCCTTAGCTTTCTTTGTAATTTTATCATAAATAGCGGAAAGCTTGCCGTCAAAGAGAAGTTCTCCTGAGACCGAAGCGACTCTAAGAGAGTTCTTCACCTTAGAATCCACTAGTGTGGATGTAGCTAGGGCTGCGTCACGTCTAACCAACTCCAGATTTGCCACTGAAAGGGCGGAGTTACACGTGGAATAAGCTACTGCCCTTGAAAGAAGTCTTAAAGAGGATTGTATATCCTGAAACTCTTTCCCCTGAAGGCGCAGTGATAACGCCTTAGTAAGGTGACTTGCGTAAGATAAGGCATCTAAATTGGCTCTGTTAGACGCAATAGCTGTTTCCAACGCCGCGGTTGGAATAGAAGCTGACGACGGTAATGATAGCTCTAAGTCTTCCGCCTCGTCGTCCATACGCAAAGGAACTCTCGGTATACCCTGTCCTGCCGTATCGAATTTATTCCTTGCATTAATGAAAGGCAGGTTGAGAGTATTAGCGGACAAGAAACCTGCTTTCCCCGTCCTGGAAGCAAGTTTAAATATAGCGTCGTTCAATAATTCAAATGTTCTTGCAACATTATTGGACTGCGACAGAAACTCGGGAGCGATGTCCCTGAACCGCTCAAAAAATTCAGAGTCCAATGACGCTATAATTCTCTTGTCCAGAAGCGCAGCAGTCTGGCCCGACGGAACAACTTGAGGGAGAAAGTGCCGGATGAAGTCCACGGCAGCTTTATGTTGTTCCGAAAGGGATAGCTCCAAGTCATCCGTATCCCTTTCACCATCCGGTCGGACCTCATGATGTTCCCGGTCGTCCGCCCCCGATGCTTCGGCGGAGCGTACCGACCCAGCGCCGTCGGATAATTCTCGATCCGACACCGTTTCTGTCGGCTGCTGGGATAAGCTGTGCTATCTGCACAAGAATGTCCGGCGTCGAGACCTGCGGAGGCGCAGTCTTTCGCTGCTTCGCCGAGGGCAGCTCCGCATCAGATGGCTCCCGCATACTTTTCCTATGCGAACGTCCGGAGTCCATCGGTCTCGAATCCCTGGCTGCCGGATGGTGTGACCTGGTCGCCGAAGAATCCTTGATCGGCGAAGCTGGTAATATATCGGCGGTCACGCAGCCAAGGTGCGGTCGTGTGCGCTGACGAGAAGAGGAAGCCTTAACAGTCTCTGCGGACTGCTTATACAACGGAGCGTCCCGAGCGCCGGACGTATGCTCCGCTAAAGACACATTTTGTACCACAACATCTGGTCCCAGATGTTGTTGTACGAGAGAGGGGCCTCTCTCGCTCGCGGCCCGGCTGGACCTGGACGAGCTAGGAACCGGACTAAAAGGCTTCCTCCGTTCTCGCTTACTATCCGCCGTCACTGGGTGTGCATCTATTATATTTATAGTGCTCGCATCACCCAAACTTTCCTCTTGAACCGCATCGGACGAACCCGGCTGCCGAACCATTCGGTGAATGGACGCTACACCGGGCGAGCTAGCGGACGACATTTGTCTAATCTCCATGAGCACTTTTGCCGCTAGCTCTGAATTCATTTGTGACGACGGACGCACACTTGAAGAAGATAACATGGAAACATCACCCTGTTCTGGTTCCTCTGAAATAGAAACTGAGAGAGTAGAGTGACCTTGCGGAGAAAGAGCCAGCATCGCTCTTTCTCCAGAAACAACATATCGTCACACACATTTCCAATGTTTCTCATCACAATGTTCACATATAGGACAGGGATTAATGTGAGAACACTGACTACAATTAATACAATGATCATGAAAGTCAGAGGAAGATTTCTTCCTATTACAATTTGAACAATGTCCCTTCATTGTGAAAGAACAACAATAAGTCCTAGTTACTCGCAAAAACCCCTGACACAAAGATACATAACAACATGATCCATTAATAAATGAAAAAACAATTGCAAAACAAAATAATTTTGAAAAAATATTTTTTCAGCGAAGCCCAAGTTGCTGAAAAGTAACGTTGAGCCCCGATGGATCCGATGGCAAAGTGTGGTCAAAAATATTAAATTTATATTAAATAATTAATGAGACACTTACGGATAATATAAATGTATCTTATAGTGAGATAAACTACAGCAAAGGCAAACAGCCCCCCTCAAAAAAGGCTGTTGCCAATGAAAACAAACAGTGTAAAAACACCAGAAAACATGACTCCAGGCACTGAAAAAACTGGCCCGGAATCAGTCATCAATTACACTCTATCTGATGCAAAACAGAGACTCCCAGGGGAGAATCTGCAGAACATCAGATGGAAGATGCAGAACACAAACGTTATACTTATACACCCCTGGGTGAAAACGTAACTATGGGGAAAATAACAGAAAACATTCTGTAACCAAGCAACTCTCCCAGGAAATTTTAGAAATGAAATTTCTCAAAAATATGCCAAAAGCATGGGAGAATTGCAAGGGGGGACTTTAGAAGGCTAGGGGAGAGGAAACACTGAATAAGCAGTGCAACAATTAGCAAGAATGACAACAAGAGGCCCATGCCTCGAAAATAGGCAACTTAACATAATTTCATCAAAAAATTTTAAGTACAGCCCTGATTATTTTTTGTCACTTCTTTTTCCTCTCCTCCTTCTATCCTCCTTAGAATCAAATTTTCTCCAAAAATTACGTGTCTGGCATCCTTTAAACTGAGATTTACAAGCACAAAGATCAGTGAGATGTTGACTGATGAAGAGCCAAACAGAGAATGATGATTGGCGCCAATTTCGGGACGTCTGCGTCACTGCGCATGCGCAGTAGAGGCGTAGTATGGAGGTCCTTTAGGACATGATTTCTTTTTGTTTTGGATGCAAATTTTGGGGATTGGGGGGCAAAATTTGTGTTTGGCCCTGGTTTTGTTAGAGTTAGCACCAGCTAAGTCTGGGTCATTGGTACAGTATAAAAATAGAAAAGTTTCCCTCCCCCCTCCCCTTTTTCAATGTGTTGTTTTTTGGCGTTTTATTCCGCCACCTTTGCATTGTATATTGGCTATATAATTATATACTTGGGTTTAAATTTACAAGTTTTGGTTTTCAGATGTTTCTTTCATAATTGTTTAAATAGTGCAAGCTGAAAACAATAAAGATAATATTATATAGCTCATTCAGCATAAATAAAGTGTTATTGTCTATTTATTCAATGCAAACAAAGCGTCGCCTCTGCATGATCTCCCATACGACGCATTCTTATTGGGATGCCTGGGGGCATAAAAAGAAAAAATACGAACAAATTGCGACAAAAATGGCCACCATTCAGCCAACTTTAAATTTTTTCTACAACGTTTGACAGGCATGATATCTTCATAATGTCTGATTAATGTTAAAAATTTGAAACACCAACATTCAACCATCTCGGAGATACAGGTGGTAACAGGTGAGAAGGACAGACAAACTAACAGACAGACAGATAGACGGATGGAGTGCAATCCATAAGTCCCCTCACAGTAATCTGTGGGAGACTAAAAATTGGAAAAAATTCAACATAACCATATCATTTTACCCTTCTGTTGTATGAACTCAGTGAGCTTTTATTTTTATTTTTGTTATTCTTTCTTTGCTACCAAAAGTTCATATTCTTGGTTTGTTTTATGTTTTTGGCCTCATCTACAGAATTGCATGGTTGGTGGTGTAGTTTGCCCCTTCAGTGCAAGAAGGCTTTGCAATGCTAAAGCATTGCAATGTCTTCTTGCACTGAAGTGATATATTCATTAATTTTATTAACTTGGGTAAAATATCGGACATAAACCAAACATTTCTTATTTTTTTAAGTTCACATTGGTTATAAAAGAGAGTATGCAGCAGACAAAAGGAGAATGCAGGAGTGCCAGAGAAACAGATTTTTAACTTTTTTAGGCCTTACTGTGAGAATCTAATTTTATGTCATAAAGTCACCTCTTTAATTCCAGCTTGAAGTGCTAAAAGTTCTGGTGGAATTTTATTTCTGGTTCTTTTTAACATCTGAATCAGAGGATGTGCTTGGATAGTGTTTTCTTTACAAACTATTACATGTGATACTGGCTGTATTCTCTGCTGCAACAGAAGAAAACTAGAATTACTGTGAGCACTGCTCACTAAAGATACCACCCACTCCAACCAAGAAACATTTCACAACAGTAAAAAAGTATTTAATATACACAGCACATCTGTATGTTCTCCGAAAACATGAGAGCAATTTTCAATAAAAATACCTGAAAGCAGAATAGAAGGTGCACATCTATAATGTATATAAAAGAATGTCTGAGAGTTTCAATGAAATTCGCCAACTGGTATAAGAGGAGTAGCGGATAGCAGGAGTGTACCCCCCTAAAGCATCACAACAATTTGGCTAAGTTCATTTCGCCCTTTGGGAAAGAGTAAAAAATAAAAATACCTGAAAGCAAAATAGGAGGTGCACATCTATAATGTATAGAAAAGAATGCCTGTAAGTTTCAATGAAATCCACCCACTGGTTTAAGAGGAGTAGCGGATAGCAGATGCGTACCCCCAAAGCGTCACGGACGTACGGACGTACGGAAGTACGTAAGTACGGAAGTACGGACACCATGAATGCTATATACCGCCCACTTTTCAAGTGGGTGGTATAACAAAAGATAATTAGACTTCACTACATTCACAAAAAATCAACTGTTAGGCCACATAAAGTAGATCTTCTGTTTCTCGGGCCATTATTTGTGAAATTGCATGCAGGCGAGCGTTTTTTTATTTTATTTTTTATTTCAGTAATTACTTCTTTGTCATCAAAAGTTCAAGTTCTTGGTTCAAGTTTTAGGCCTCATAATCTCCAGAATAGCATGGGTGGTGGTGTATTTCATCCCTTGAGTGCAAGAAGGCTTTGCAATGCTAAAGCATTGCAAAGCCTTCTTGCACTCGAGGGACAAATTCATCAATTTTTTAAACTTGGGTAAAATATCAGATATAAACCATTTAATTTTAAATTTTTTAAAGTTTAAATTGGTTATAAAAAGAGAGCATGCGGCAGCCAAAAGGACCATGTGGGAGGGCCTGAGAAACAGATTTTTTATTTTTTTAGGCCTTAGGGTCCTACAAAGTAGATCTTCTGTTTCTCAGGTCATTTTTTGTAAAATTGCATGTGGGCGGGCATTTTTTTATTTATTAATTATTTCTTTGCCATCAAAAGTTCATGTTCTTGGTTTGTTTTAGGCCTCATAATCTACAGAATTGCATGGGTGGTAGTGTATTTCATCCCCTGAACACAAGACGGCTTAGCAACTCTAAAGCATTGCACTCAAGGGTCAAATTTATCAATTTTATTAACTTACATAAAATATCAGATATAAACCATTTAATTTTTAATTTTTTTTTTTTAGTTTGCATTGGTTGTAAAAAGAGAGCATGCAGCTGTCAAAAAACCCCCATGTGGGAGGGCCTGAGAAACACATTTTTAACTTTTTAGGCCTAGATCACGCAAAATAAATTTATCAATTCTCAGGCAATTTTTTTTTTCAAATCATGGAGGGAGGGAGGGTTTATTTTTAGTTTTTCCTTGCATGTAATGTCCATGGATTGATTAGCTTTCTACTGTCTTTTCACACACAGAATATATAGAAAGTGCATAATTATACAAATTAACTCATTTAATTTTAACTCTCAAGGGCCTAATTGCAACTTTGGCCACATTTTACTGCAACAGAAAAGGTACCCCAACAAGCTGTCTCTTGGGAAACTTGCAAGTTACATTCTAAATTCCTCAACAGCTGTTTCTAGATAAGTCTTGGCTGCCAACTGCATGAACGTTGCTACCAATTCATGGTGTTTATTTTAAAAATGCCTACTGGAATTACATATAATAAATGACTCAAAATCCCTTATTTTTGTTCAATTTCCATCTTTTTGGAGGCAAATTTGATTTATGCTGTTGACCCCTACTAACTTTTATATAGGTTTGTTTGGTACAAGTCGTGAATTTATCACTCTCAAACTCTTAACATGGCTCTTTTTCTAAAATTTGACCTCTCTCTGAACTAAGTTATACGCAGAATAGAGAAAAATGTTTTGCGCATAAAAGGGCATCTTTCACTGTACATCACTTTCACGGAATGTCAGCCTTCTACAGGCATTAGTTTTGTAGCAGTTAAAAGAAATGGTGTGGGGGTGGGTGTTGGCCACCTCCTGGGACATCAGAGTTGGGAGTTATGGGGGTGCTTGCTCCTTGACTGTGGATTGGGGTATTTGTTCCCATTCCAGCAGTAATAAAATGTACTGTGATTCAGTTATGACCACCGGATTTTGAAACATTAAAAATAGTACTTTTAATTCTAATCTGACTCTCAAAGTATCAGATTATATGGAATACTTTGATATAAAATAAATGAAAAGAAATTTAGTGATACAATGAACCGTTGAACTAAGCCTTGTAAATGTGAGCTATGTGCCTCGATACTACGTGTATCCAATACAAACATTTTGACTGGACTGACCCTCTGTCCAGATCCAGGTTGCACTCCCAAGTTGATTTGTCCCTATTCGCATCCAATGAATATGCATGTCATTCATCCTTTTGCACTTAGATACTGTTTAAGTGTGATTTCAATATTCTTTTGTGCATTCAAGTTTAGAAAGAAAAGTTTAGGTTAAACGACAAGCGCTGACACACTTTTCTTCTTTTTCAGTTTTGCGATGTGTCTATCTCACTCAGTGAACAAGTGCAACGCCGATCACCAGCGATCAGACAATCGTCCCCCACGGTAGGTGGATTACTGTGAAAAATATTGATAGTTCCTCAATAAAACCCCAACAAATATGGATATCAAAGGAACAACTCAACAAACTAGTCTCAATGTTACCTATATTTCTGTGGTTTTACTGCAAACATCCAAATATCTGTAAAAAAGTTAAGTATGGCTAACTTGTATAATTTATGCATAAGAAAAACAAGAGGCTCCAGGGGGACTGAGGGTGCACACCTGACATGGTAGCCTAAATATCAACCCAGAGAATTGATTTCAACAAGTTGCATTTGCTCCTCCTAAGAAAAGCTTATACCAAATATCCAAAGATTCTGACCAGTGGATCTAAAAAAAAAAGAAGATTTTTAAAGAATATTCCTCATACTGAACTTAGTTATAATTCGGGCTCCCATAGGGAGCCCATATATGAACCCAGGGACTTGGCTTTAACAAACTTGAATATCCCCCCCCCCCCACCCCAAGGATACTGCACACCAAATATCAAAACATTCTGACTGCTGGATCTGAAGAAGGTTTTTAAAGAAATTTCCTCATTTTGAACTAAGGTACAATTTGAGCTCCCACAGTGAGTCCAAATATGGACCTAGGGACATGGCTTGAACAAACTTGAATCTCACTCCCCTAAGGATGCTGCATACGAAATATCAAAACATTCCGACTGCTGGATCTGAAGAAGAAGATTTTTAAAGAAAATTCCTAATTTTGAACTAAGTTATCATTCGGGCTCCCACAGTGAGCCCAAATATGGACCTAGGGACATGGCTTGGACAAACTTGAATCTCACCCCCCCTAAGGATGTTGCATACCAAATATCAAAACATTCCGACTGCTGGATCTGAAGAAGATTTTTAAAGAAAATTCCTCATTTTGAACTAAGTTATAATTCGGGCTACCACAGTGAGCCTAAATATGAACCCAGGGACTTGGCTTGAACAAACTTGAATCTCACCCCTAAGCATGGTGCATACCCAATATCAAAAGATTCTTCCTGCTGGATCTTAAGAAGAATATATTCAAAGACATTTGCCTGAAATGCACTAAGTTCAAATTTGTGCTCCTATACGGAGCCCAAATATAAACCCAGGGGGCCGATTTGAACAAACTTGAATCAGATCCACCCCACAATGTTGCATACCAAATATCAAAAGATTCTGGTTGCTGGATCTGGAGAAGAAGATTTTTAAAGAAATTTGCCTGAAATGCACTAAGTTCACAAAAGTCCTGAAAAAAGTACCTTGTGATCAAACTGATAGGGTTTTTTTTAACCATTTTATTCTACTGGATAAAAGTAAGCTTTATACAAAATAATAATTCTCTGTGCCGTGTAGTTTTGGAGATATGGCAGTTTTAAGGTTTTTCCTATTTTTAGCTCCCGAGGTTCCCATGGGGCAATGAGAAAAATTTTTTTGGCATCAATCAACTACTTATGATCCATTATCATCTCATATCAAATTTGGTTCAAATCGACCTCACGGTTCTGAAAATAGAAATTTTAGGCGTGGCCAAAATTTTTGCCCCTCCCATAACGAAGGCAAATAATGCCAGACAAACTTCTCTTGAACAAACTTGATTCTAAACCTCAAAAGGACTCTGAATACCACATATCAAGTCTCTGCTACTGGTGGTTCATTAGAAGATTTTCAAAAAATTTGGCCATTTTTTCCCCACCCCTCTGCTCAATATGAGCCGAAACCTAATTTGCATAAAAATCAAAATGTGGCCAGTGGTTTAGGAGAAAGAGGCTCAAACACCACCTTCATGCAGGATGACGGTTGGACGGACGAAGAGTGATCAGAAAAGCTCACCCTTACTTTCAGTCAGGTGAGCTAAAAACCTGTATAATATGTTACTTATCTTATGTCCCTTCCCTTCAAATCTGAAAATTTGAAACAAAAGCATGAAAGCATCTGGGAGATACAGGTGGTAACAGTACACAACATAATAGGCACAAAAATATTACCCGAAAAAAGGTTAAGTAAGGCTAATTTGCATAATTTATGCACAAGAAAAAAAACGGTATGATATCTTATTTATCTTATGTTGCTAGACCTCCATACCAAAATTTATTGAAATCGGAAATGTCGTTCAGAAGTTCTGCACATTTTTACATTTTCGCAATTTCCAACAAATATGGCCACCAGTTGGCCATCTTGAATTATTTTCGAAAAAATGAATGTGCATCAATTTTTCCTAATGCCCCATCAAATCTGAAAATTTGAAACAAAAGCGCCAAAGCATCTCCAAGATACAGGTGGTAACAGGACAGATGGACGGACGGATGGATGGATGCTTGGACAGACAGATGGATGGACGGATGGACAGACAGACAGACAGACAGACAGACAGACAGACAGACAGACAGACAGACAGACAGACAGACAGACAGACAGACAGACAGACAGACAGACAGACAGACAGACAGACAGACAGATGGAGTGCAATCCAATAGTCCCCTTCACGGTGAAACTGTGGGGGACTAATAATACCAAAGATTAGATTTACATTGTTTTACATTGTTATAAAATGCTACACATAATAACATTAAAGGTCACTGGGTTGATTTGCTTGGAGTAGGACCATAATCAGGTGGTAATCTTCTTCAAATAAAAATATCGAGGGTGGGCAATATATCTGACACAAAGAAAAAGATTACTGCACCTCACCTTCTTATGGGAAACTTGGCTAGAGGTGTGGTGATGGCATTATGATTTTCTCTTCGGAAAAGGGTTGGAAGTTATGGCAGAGTGGGTTGTTTTTTTCCTCATCAGGAACAGGGCTGGAAGGTGCAATAAACACTATACCACTGACAAATTTGCCTGCCTCCCCCTATCGATTGAGGGCAATCAGTCAGACATGAAGAAAATATTACGGCACCTCACCTTCTTATGGGAAACAGGGATAGAGGTGTGGTGATGGCATTATGATTTTTTCATCGGAAAAGGGTTGGGAGGAAAGGTCATGGTGGATTGTTATTTTTTTTCATCAGAAACAGGGCTGGGAGACACAATGAGCACTATACCACTGATGTATTTGCCTGCCTTCCCCCAACATCTTTGTCTTCCACGCAATGGGGGCTTTTGTCCCGGTTGATTCTGTCAGGCCCGCAATAAGGAAAATAGCATAATGACAGCTGGCAGAAGTTGGCTGTAATCCTGGATGTTAAAATTGACCCCCACCCTGACACCTCCAAGAACCACTACGAAAATTTAGATCCAGAGAAACATAGTTCAGGAATAATATGCTGTACAGCTACCAAATCCCTCCCCTCCCATATGCTATGTAGCTGTATGGATCCAAACAGGTCAATTCGAGCCTACCCATATTAGCCAACCTAACTGTTTCCTTACCAGTGATGCCTGTTGACGTCATCCTTCATATTCCAAGCTATGATATACGAATAGGCTTAAAAAAAAAAGATCAATGCTATAATTCTGACATGGAATATAGGCCTACTGCTTTGAAATTACAGAAATATCTGTTAAAACTGTTTATCATGTACCTCTCTATTTCAACTCATTCCACACCAAAATCATAAATATATACAACCCCATGTTAAGGAGACAAAGGCTGAAGTCACTATGTACCACAAGAAAGGCACTATATGCATACCATAGGGATTACTCGTTATGTCCCACCAGGAATTTTGCAATGTTCAACTGAAAATGTCACTATTCACTAAGGAAAGAGTCTGCATGTACCTTCAAAGTTGTTCATTTTTGTGGCATTACCATAAAATTTACAAAAATTATGACACATTCTAACTCAGCACTGGTATTGCTATCATTTACAGAGTTTTTTAAGGAATTGGTAATGCCATGAAATGTAACAAGAAATATACGAAACTCATAAACTACAGTAAATCCACAATTCTGTCATAATGTAATAAACCTGTTCAAACCAAAAGGAGAAAATTTTACCCAAGAAATTCCATTTTCTTGTGCTTGTCTGGCTTCATTTTGCTTTATGGCTGCCCACAAATAATGTGAATGTAAGGTCCCACAAAGTACATCTTCTGTTTCTCAAACCATTTTTTTGTAAAACTGCATGTGTACACAGAATAGCAAGGGTGGTGGTGTATTTCATCCTATGAGTGCAAGAAGGCTTTGCAATGATAAAGTATTGCAAAGCCTTGTTGCTCTCAAGTGACAAATTTATCAATTTTATTAAATTGGATAAAATATCTGACATAAATCATTTAAGCTTTATTTTTTTTAGGTTTGCATTGGTTATAAAAAGAGAGCATGTGGCAGCCAAAATGACCATGTGGAAGGGTCTGAGAAACAGTATAACTTTTTGAGGCCTAAATGAAAAGTGTTTTGAAATTTTCATTGATATTCTGTATATAGTGTAAAAGGCTTTCCTGAGATATCAGTCTTCATGAATGTAATGGAATTGGGGTTTGATACCCCACCTCTGTCACTTAACTTTACAGGTGATGAAAACAAGGTCAACAACAATGCAGTGTAGATGTAATAAGTGAATGGTTTAGAAAATTTTCGGCATGGTCATGAATTTTGCCCCTTCTGTACTGTAGCAAGCTCATATATTGCCAGAGAAACCTCCTTCGAACAAATTTCAATACAGTAGAACCTGTCTTGAGAGACCGCCCTTTGGGCCACACAAAAGTGGTCTCTCAAGACAGGTGGTCTCTCATAACAGGTTTCAGGTTTTCTCAAGTCAGTGAAAAACCAACCACAAAATTCAGAAATGGAGAAGAATGGATTTTTGTAATTACTTTGAAGTTGTTCTTTTTTATGAAGTTTTTGCAACAAATTGAAATGGACTGTTATAAAAATTATAAAAATAAATTAGTGTTGAAAATCTTCATTGAAGATTTTCAACACTAATTTATTTTTATAATTTTTATAACAGTCCATTTCAATTTGTTACAAAAAGATTTTCAACACAAATTTATTTTTATTCCTATCTTTCACATTTCAGGTATGTATGAAATAATTGTTTATTCAGCAATAATCCTAATCTTTTCACAGGGGTCTTATAAAAACATCTCAATCTTTAATGAGTTTTGTAACTGAATAGCAATTGAAACCCAATTAAGAGCTTTTAATACTTTTAATTATGTTAGTATAACCACAATGGAGTTTCCAATTCCAGAATAGGTAAAAAGTTTTTGTCATGGTCTCAGTCTTCAAAGGGGCGGTCTCTCAAGACAGGTCCATTATGGCATAAAAATACAAGTTGGTACCAGGTCACAGTGGTCTCTCAAGACAGGTGGTCTCACAAGACAGGTGGTCTCCCATAGCAGGTCCATTATAGAGTAAAACCAATCGGTGCCTGGTAGATGTGGTCTCTCAAGACAGGTGGTCTCTCAAAACAGTGGTCTCTCAAGACAGGTTTTACTGTATACCCCCATAAAGGCCTGGAGATTTTTATACATTTTGGCGATGCTTTAACAGTCTACATTCTGTAGCTTTGCATTTGTTTCTGGGCAAGCCCAGAACCTGTATAGGCAGCCAAGACTTGACTAGAAGCAACCCCTGAAGTATCTTGCAAGTTTAATCAGTGGCAGCATGTTGGGGCACCTGTTTTATTATAGTAAATGTGATCAAAGTCGGTACTAGGCCCTTAAGGGTTAAGGAGACTGCAAACCAACTATTAAACTCACTGCAGTCAGAGGTTCATGGAATGTTCAAGTGTTTTATCTATTACCAATTATTATTGTAGCCCAATTGCTTCCACCACTCCTAACAAATATATAAACAAATATATAACAAATATCTTTCTTGTGAAGTTCAGGAAATAAAGCAAGTTTGTTTTTTTTTGCCCAGCAATTTGTTTCAAAGAGGGGTAATAAGCTATATTTTTTTAGAAAAACAATGAACATTTTTAATTCATAAGCCCTCATTGGAACTCCAATGAGGAGTCATAAGCTACAATTCTAGAAACAAAAACTGAAAAGAACATCCCCCCCCCCCCCCCCCCCCCGCACCAACAAAAAAAAAAAAATGGAATGGTGAATTGAGTGAATAGTGCTGGTAAATGATTAATTTAAACAGCATACTCACAGTTATTTCACTCAATTTCAAATCAAAACATCCATCACATCTTCTGATTCTTCCAGCATATATACAGTAGAATCCTCTTAATTGAATATCCATTTTGCCAGTGAAAATTATTCAATTAACAGGAGTATACAATTAACAGGGATTTGGTCAGTTTCCTGTGTTCTGGAGGTAAACTGAGCATTTATTCTATTATATCTTGTTTGACAGAGCTCATAGAGCTCTGTCAAACAAGATATAATAGAATAAATGCCTGTATTGGATGTAGTGAGGCCAAAAAGGTTGATAAATAAGGGGAATTTGGTGCATGTCACAGTAATTTTTTCGACATATTACAAAAAATTATATACAATTAACAGGAGTTTACTCTACAACCCATATGCAATTAACAAATCAAATTTGTACTGAAGGTATGGTAAATGGTTTTGTGTTTGAAAATTATATTCAATTAACAGGGATATACAATTAAGAGCTATCCAATTAAGTGGGCTCCACTGTATATATATTATTTATGATATTAATATATTTTATCAAATTTTGGCAAGTTCATATCATGTCAGACAGTTTTATGGGTGGAGGAAGTCAGAGTACCCAAAGGGAACCAATGAGCAGATGCAAGTAACCGTTAGACTCTCCAACTTACTAAATGAGCACAAGCAGAGTTAGTAGTGATTGAAGGCATATGCACCATCGATGTACAGTACAGCTAAGTACACAGCGCCACTATGTCCATGTGGGTAACTGGGATCAAGCATCTTGCCAAAGAACACAATGCAGTTACCGCTGGCCAGAAATTATAAATTTCAAGTAATTTGTATATTTTCTATACTTACCAATGGCCCAAACTAGCTGCTGCTAACTCAAAAATGAATCCAGGGCCAAACACAAATTTTGCCCCCCGATCCCCAAAATTTGCATGCAAAATTGAAAAAACTAGAGGGCTGCCACATCCACGGGAAATTTTGCCCCCCGATCCCCAAAATTTGCATGCAAAATTGAAAAAACTAGAGGGCTGCCACATCCACGGGGCAGCTGATCCCCCCGAAAAAAAGTGTGGTCATCATCCAGAAACTTAAAAGTACATTGAATTTGGCATAACTCTGAAAAATCATCCGGAAACCAAAAATCATAAGATTTTCTAAGTTGAAAAGGGGCATAACTCTGGTAAAATTAATCAGGACAAACCCATTTTCGAACTTGACCCGTATTTTGATATGTTTGCACCACATATCAAGTTTGGTTACAATCAAACTATCTTGAGGGAAGTTACCATCCGGAAACCAAAAATCATAAGATTTTCTAAATTAAAAAGGGGCATAACTCTGGTAATATTAATCAGGATGAACCCGGATTCGAACTTGACCTGTATTTTTATATGTTTAAGCCACATATCAAGTTTGGTTACAATCAAACTATTTCAAGGGAAGTTATCATCCGGAAACGAAATGTAAACGGACGGACAGAGGGACGGACGTACGGACAAAAAAAAACGCGTGACGACTATATCCTCCGAAATTTTTTTTCGGGGGGATAAAAATGTCCTATCTGGTCCACCATACTTTTCAGATCTGCACATGCGCATTATCCAGGAAGACACTGATATTGGTGCCAACCATCATTCTTTCTATAATTGCCTGTTAAATGTTGTAAACAGCGGGGAGGTATGAGTGCCCACTTATGGGAGGGCCATACCCGTCTGGGCCATTGGTAAGTATAAAAAATATACAAATTACTTAAAATTTATAATATTTTTATACAACAACCAATGGCCCAGACTAGCTGAATCGTAAAAAGGCTGGAGGGCCTAGGACATAAAGCAAAATCCTATCTCTCAATCACTTCAGTAAAGGATATCTCCTACAGGAGAATAGGAGAAGATGGGAATTATATATGTCTTTCTCCTTTACGAGAAAAGAGAAAGACATAACACCAACAATGTAATTGAGTATTACATAATATATAATTCTCCATTTATTGCCAGCATAACCCGTTATGCTAATTCGATGAAGGAAAACCAAATATATAAAGATAGTCCAGAGAATGAGACTCTTTATACTCATTTAAAAGTGTCCGAGGATTGTATATTAATGCCCGTTTGACACGGCATATACAAATGCTTCACAGTGAGCTACACTTTAAAAACAGTACATAAATGAGACATAGTTATTGCTTCACACCGAGCTACAGATTAAAACCATCCCAGCACCGACTCGGGACTACGGACACTGGAGGTCTTCCCTTGCTTTTCACTATAAAGCCAGATGATCATAAGGGAAAAGACCATACCCCTCCCCCCCCCTTCTCCTTGTTCTGAGGTACATCCTTAGAATGAAGAGGGCAATGGAACAGCATCACTGCTGGAACAGGCTGCCTAAATAACTATAGATGTAACCATTAAGGGATGACATTCTGAGCAACAGAAAGAAGACCTAAAGATCTAAGGTCACCGGAGATGGACTCTAAATTTCTCAGGCAAAACTTGTTAAATGTAGAGGGCTGTGTCCAGTACGCAACCTTCATGAGATCAGTAATGGGTATACTTTAGAATAAGCCCAAGAGGTGAATAGCACTCTAACTTCATGCGCTGATATCTTATTAACAGAACGTTGATCCGAAGACAGATTTTCATAGGCAATGCGTATTGCCAACTGAATCCATCTAGCCACTGAATGAACAGAAATATCTTTTGTTAGGAATCAATGAAAGTAAGAAATGTTTTCTTCCTTTCCTAATAAAATCTGATCGACGTTTATATATGGTCATAGCCCTGACTGGACACAGCAAAGGTCTACGGTTGTCCAAAGAAGGCAGAGCCTTAATGATAATAGGCACAAGTCATTTGTCCGGAGTCTGATTCTGAGCCAGAAATCCCACCTCCGTAGTCAGGGTAATGGTAGTACCCACACTACGGTAGTGAGATTCATCAACCAATAAAGTATGAAGTTCACTAACTCTTTCAGCAGATGCAAAGGCTAAGAGAAATGCCTTTTTATAGGTCAAGAATTTGAACTCTACAACGTCCAACGACTCAAACGGAGCTTCTTAAAGCTTCAACAGAACACAAGCCAAATTCCGTTTAGGAATTAATCTGAGGGTTCTAGGTCTATTAATAGAGAAATTTCTAACCAGCTTGGACAATGAAGCATTTGATCCAATAGCCAAGTTATCATGATGAGGGCTGTCTGATAACATAGACCTATAGCCTTTAATAGTGACGAGACGCAGTTTGAGATCGTCAAACAAGTAGACCAGAAAATTAGAATATTTGGTATGGATGGATCATAAACGTCTATCGACTGATCTGGACACCAACCGAAGAAAACCCTCCACTTCGTTGTGTAATTCAACGAAGAGGAGGACCTCCTGAAGTTAGAAATTGCGCCACCGCTTGTCCTGTAAATTACTTCCCGTGCAAGAAGGACCGCACAACGGAAATACGTGAAGGTTGAGACCTTCCGGGTTGTGATGCAATGCGCGTGACATCCCCTGATAAAGAAGGTCCTCTCGTGGAGGAAGATTCCGGGGAACGTCCCATAACAGACATCTGAAAAGACCTATCCAAGGTTTCTGTGATGACAGACGTGCTACTAGTAGAATTTTGCAACGAGACTGTTTGATCTTTAACAGAATCTGCTGAATCAACGGAGTTAAGGATACGCATATCCTATCATTTCATCCCATGAGATCGACAGAGCATCTACTGCGTACTCTCGATGGTCTAGACATGGTGACACGTACGTCGTAACTGAATGTTCAGGTGCGTTCGCAAACAGATCTATCATGGGGCGATCCCACTGGTAGCAAATCTGTCTGAATATTCGCTTGTTGAGTGTCCACTCCGATGGCAGCAGGTGACCTTTCCAAGAGAGTGAGTCTGCTAGTACGTTCCGACGACCCGGTATATGATGGACAGAAAGCTGAACACGATGATTCATGACGTATAGAAGAATCTTCTCTGTTAGTTCTCATAACTGAATCGAATAAGTGCCACCCTGGTTCCTTATGTACGCTACTACTGTTGAGTTGTCTGCCCAAATCTGAACATGAACGTCCGCTATTAAGTGAATCCAATGTTGTAGCAGTAGTCCAAATTGACATCATCTCTTTGAGGTTTATGTGCTTCTCCAGGAACCGAGGGTCCCAAAGATCCTAACACTTCAAATCTGAGGGACTTAGGGTCGCACCCCAAACTGTCAGACTCGCATCCGTCATAATCGTGAAAGCCGGATCCGGCAGTTGCAGCAGAACTCTTTGAGTTAACCACTGAATGTCTGCCCAAATCTGAACCCTTTGTTTAATCAGGTCCGTTAAAACAATACTGGTTTCGAGCGAATGCGTCTTCACACTCCAGTTCCGAGTAAAGAATATCTGGAGAGGACACGTGCGGAGGCGTGCGCAAATGGCCCATCGGAATAAGATCTGCTGCCACTCCGCACAGCCCCAACAGTCGCATGAATTCCCTCGCTGTTAATGCATCTGAGTGTAGACAAAAGCGAGTATAACAACTGACTAATTTCGCTCTGGGTAATGGCAGATGAACCAGATTGTTGAAAGTCTCGAAGCTCATTCCCAATTGAATGAACGACTTGGACGGAGCTAGATCAGACTTTTTCTCGTTTACGATGAAACCAAGATGTCGGAGTAATAGAAGCAGACTCTGAACCTCATTCTGAAGAATAATTCTGTTGCAGCATCTCTGTAGAATGTTGTCCAAGTAAGCCGACGTTACCGCAGACAAATGAGCTCGGAAGTGTGACATTACCGAGTTCATTATTCGAGTGAATACCCAGGGAGCCAGGTTCAGACCAAAGCACATTGATCTGAACTGATAAACCTTCCCTTGCACGGCAAACTGCAGGTACTTTTTGAAAGCCGGATGTACCAGGACATGAAAGTATGCATCTTTTAGATCCATGCTTGCCGGAGTCATTCACTCGAATGCTCGCTCTTACCAACAAAATGGTCTCCATATAGAACTTTGGAGCCTAGATAAGCTTGTTTATCCAGCTCAAGTCTATTACTGGTCGGAACGAGCCATCTGGCTTCGGTACGAGGAACAGGTGACTGTAAAAACCTTGAGAATTCTGATTCGTTTCTACCTCTCTTGCTTCCTTTAATAAGAGAGCCTGTACCTCTGCTAGGAGAGACTCTCTTTTGCAAGATCTGATGGAAGATTTGTCCAACGCAGACATCTTGTTAGGGTTTCACTCGGAAAGATAGTTGTAGGCCATCCGAGACTACACTTCTCATCCACTGGTCTTCCGTGACCGTTATCCAGTTTTTCGCGAAGCTTGATTACCTTCTGCCAACTGGCAAGCAATAGAGGTCCTGACCATCACCTGTATGACCTGCGAGGCATACGGGAGGAGAAACCACATCCTCCCTGCGAAGAACCTCGTCCAGTCGGCCAAGGGGCATCTGACCGATAGTCCCGATCAGACCTCTGCCCCTTTCCCGGGTCGCTATACCGACGACCTCCAGAGTAATTATAAGAGGGCTTCTTGGACCCTCGTGAGGAGTTTCCTATTGACGATTTTTGTCTGGAACTCCCTCCTTTACTCTTGTCTGCTGAAGTGGGTCGCTGAGACACCGACTTCAAAAGCAGAGCACTAGACACTTTCTTAGTAGCCTGATCATAAACTAACGAAAGCTTGACGTCGGAAATAGTATGTCTGGAGACCGGAACGACTTGGAGAAGCCTTTCAGCTTGTCATCTATCAGTAATGACAATGCAAGGGCAGCATCACATCTGATTAACTCCAAATTAGCCACTGTTAGGATGGAGTTATACATGGTATACATAATTGCCCTGGAAAGAACTCTAAGAGAGGTACGAACATCCTCAAATTCCTTTCCGTTGAGATGTTGCGCCATAGCTCTTGTAAGGTGATCTGCGTAAGACATAGTGTCCAAATTCACTCTATTTGAAAAAATTGCCATCTCAATTGTGTCTGAGCGAATTGTGAATGATGCAGGTAAGGATACCTCTAGATCCTCGGCCTGCTCATCCAAATTCAGAGGAACTCTCTGAACATCTTCCCCGACCATTTTAAATAAACGTAGTCCAAGAAATGGTATGTTTACGGAAGATGAAGTTAAGAAACCGCCTTTCTTCCTTGCACTGGAGAGGTTAAATATGGCGTCGTCTATATGGCTGAAGGCCTGAAATACCTGCCTAGACTGAACCAGAAAAGAAAGGACTTCCTCCTTTGTCCAGATAAAGTCTGCGTCTAACAACGCCAGCGGTTTCTTCCTTGTCGTCGCAGCATTCTGATTCGGCGGAACAAATTCAGGGTAGTATTGATGGATGAAATCCATCGCAACCATGTGCTGTTCCAAAAGGGAAGGGTAATCCCCTTCCATATCCCTTTCACGTTCCGAGAGAATCAGTTGTGAATCTCGGTCCATTGCATCTGCGTAAACAGACGACTGGACCGAGCCAGCACCATTCCGGCAGCTCAGGTTCTGAGTCTGAGGGAGACTGCACCTGCACTTGCTGGGATGCTGCTATCAGCTGCGCAATCTGCGACCGCAAGTCTGTCACCGAGGCCTGAGGAGCAGCGGTCTTCTGTTTCTTCGCCGCTTGCTGCTCCTGTGACAGTATGTCGGATATGGCTCTTTTCTCTGCACGTCCCGATAATCGAGGCCTCATCTCCCTAGCTACCAGATGGTCCGACTTCCCAGACGAAGAGTGGTCCCTTATTGGTGTTGCAGGATGGATATCCGAAGTCGGGTAGCTAGGAAGCGGTTGTGTGTGCTTAGTAGTTGAAGCTGAAGAAGCCAAGACTGCAGCCGAGACTGGCTACAATCTATACAGAGCATCCCGTACAGCAGGTATGGACGTAAGCTCTGGCCCGCACAAGTTCTTCACCACAACATCTGGCCCCAGATGCTGTAAGGATAGAGAGAGACCTCTCCCGCTCGCGGTCCTTTCAGACCTCGCCGAGCTTCCCAAAACACTTGCCAGCTTCTTCCCTGGTTCCGTGGTCGCTGGGTGAGCACGTTTAGATTTTAAGGTGCTCGTTCTACCCACTACACCTCCTTCAACCGCAACGGACATACCCGGCTTCACAGTACCCACGGATGGCCTAACCGCTTCACCAGTCGAACTAGCTGCTGACAAGGGATTAAAACCACCGGCTAGTGGCTTTATCCCCTGCCTAATATTCATGAGCACCTTGGCAGCTAGCTCTGTTTGCTCATCAGAGCACTACGACGGTAGCACACTTTTGGTAGGTGTCACATAACCATCACCATGTTCTTGTTCCTCTGAAAAAGAAACCGAGAAACTTGAATTACTCTGCGGTGGAGGACCGGCATTGGCCTCTCGCCGCTAACAAGATACCGTGACAGCCGTGTCCAACGTTTGTCACCCCAATCAACACATGTAGGACAAGAATTAGTGGGAGTACATTGACTACAAGCAAGGCAATAAGGATGTAAAGCTGAGGAAGACTTCCTCGCCTTGCATTTTGAGCAATAAGCTGAGGAAGACTTCCTCGCCAACTTCCACCAACTCCACAATAAATATATGATAACAAGAGGCCCCACGTGGCCTTAATCGCTCACCTGACAAAGTGACTCTAAGAAGTATTTTAGGTCACCTTCACCATGTCATGCCTCATCAACATTAACTGGTTGAGTGATAGATTTTGTTTGAAGTTCAACATTTGTTACCTAAAATTAGTTTTATTTAAAATCATTGGTGTGTGGCCAATCTCCAATGATTTTTAATAAAGCAAATTTATCTCTGCAGACAAACTGGTTTAGCATGAAGCACAAACAAGGAATGTGAAGAGATAGCCTTGGACATCTCTCCCCAACTGTGGATATCTTCCATGTGCTACATGTATATATTTGCATGCAAGAAAACAAAAATTTTCACAAATTTTCCAAAATATTAGTTTTTTTTATCATCATTGGAACAAGCTCAAACAGCTTATTCCAATAGGGGTATGGGAAGATCAGGTATATTTTTGAGACAGAAATGTGAATATATAAATAATGGTGTTTTTTTGTGAATGATGCTGGAGAATTTTGCGTAAAGATATGGTAAATGGTTTGTTCTAGATACAGAATGATGCAAAAGTATTTAAATTTGATTAGGCAAGTTGTTCCTATAATGCATTTAAAAATTGAAGTAACTGTTTTTTTGCTGACGAACTTTTAGATGTGTGTGTCTGTGTTTGTGTGTGTGTGTGTGTGTGTTTGTGTGTGTGTGTTTGTGGGAGGGGGGGGGGGGGTAAGAGTGTTCTTGCAAACAAAATTCCTGAATAAATGGAAAATTTTATTTTTTGTGTGAAAGACATAGTGCGTGAATGTTGATTGGAACAAGCTTAGAGAGCTCATTTTAATGTGAAGTCATAAAGCTGTGTTTTACGTACGAAATTCTGGAATAACTAAAAAAAATTGCTTTTTTGACTCAAAAAGCATGGTGTGCGACCTCTCATTGGAATGAGCTCAAAAAGCTCATTCCAATGGGGTATTTACAAGCGATAAGTACATGTATGTTTAAGAGACAAAAATTAAAATTTGAATAGCGATTTTTGCGAAGAATGCTGACAAGTTTTGGCAGTTATGCTGGTAAAAAGGTAAGATATGCAAAGTGGTTGTTTTTTAGAGGCGACATTTAATTAAGGGGAATTAACCCTTGATTACTGAGGTAACTTCTAAAAGTACTGAAATTTCATGAAGCAATGTGAATAACAGACAACAGTTGCCTAAAAATTTCATGAATAACTAAAATTTTTATTCCTTTGTCTCGAAAACATGGCATATGACCTTTGTTGGAATGAGCTGAATGCGTGTGTTCCAATGAGGGGTCATAAAATTTGAACGAAGATTTGTGTGAATAATGCATTAGTACTGCTAGATTTGGGTAAACGGTTCACCCTGGATACCACCCCTTCTATAGTAGATCTTTTCTGCAAATTTTGTCTAAGATTCTATCAACTTTACAAATAAATACGTTCATGAATCACAATCAGATCCACCCTACAATGTTGCATACCAAATATCAAAAGATTCTGCCTGCTGGATCTGGAGAAGAAGATTTTTTAAGAAATATGCCTGAAACGCACTAAGTTAAAATTTGGGCTCCTATACGGAGCCCAAATATAAACCCAGGGGGCCGATTTGAACAAACTTGAATCAGATCCACCCCACAATGTTGCTTACCAAATATGAAAAGATTCTGAAGCTGGATCTGGAGAAGAAGATTTTTTAAGAAATTTGCCTGAAATGCACTAAGTTCGAATTCAAGCTTCTATAGTGAGCCCAAATATGAAACTAGGAAGCCGATTTGAACAAACTTGAATCAGATCCACCCCACAATGTTGCATACCAAATATCAAAAGATTCTGCCTGCTGGATCTGGAGAAGAAGATTTTTTAATAAATTTGCCCGAAATGCACTAAGTGCGAATTCGGGCTTCTATATTAAGCCCAAATATGAATCCAGGGGGCCGATTTGAACAAACTTGAATCAGATCCACCCCGCAATGTTGCATACCAAATATCAAAAGATTCTGCCTGCTGGATCTGGAGAAGAAGATTTTTGAAGAAATTTGCCTGAAATGCACTAAGTGCGAATTCGGGCTTCTATATTAAGCCCAAATATGAATCCAGGGGGCCGATTTGAACAAACTTGAATCAGATCCACCCCGCAATGTTGCATACCAAATATCAAAAGATTCTGCCTGCTGGATCTGGAGAAGAAGATTTTTGAAGAAATTTGCCCGAAATGCACTAAGTTTGAATTCGAGCTTCTATAGTGAGCCCAAATATGAATCCAGGTGGCTGATTTGAACAAACTTGAATCAGATCCACCCCGCAATGTTGCATACCAAATATCAAAAGATTCTGCCTGCTGGATCTGGAGAAGATGATTTTTTAAGAAATTTGCCTGAAATGCACTAAGTTCGAATTCGAGCTTCTATAGTGAGCCCAAATATGAATCTAGGAAGCCGATTTGAACAAACTTGAATCAGATCCACCCCACAATGTTGCATACCAAATATCAAAAGATTCTGCCTGCTGGATCTGGAGAAGAAGATTTTTTAATAAATTTGCTTGAAATGCACTAAGTTCAAATTTGGGCTCCTATACTGAGCCCAAATATAAACCCAGGGGGCCGATTTGAACAAACTTGAATCAGATCCACCCCACAATGTTGCTTACCAAATATGAAAAGATTCTGCCTGCTGGATCTGGAGAAGAAGATTTTTTAAGAAATTTGCATGAAATGCACTAAGTTCAAATTCGAGCTTCTATAGTGAGCCCAAATATGAATCTAGGAAGCCGATTTGAACAAACTTGAATCAGATCCACCCCACAATGTTGCATACCAAATATCAAAAGATTCTGCCTTCTGGATCTGGAGAAGAAGATTTTTTAAGAAATTTGCCTGAAATGCACTAAGTTCGAAATCGGGCTCCTATACTGAGCCCAAATATTAACCCAGGGGGCCGATTTGAACAATCTTGAATCAGATCCACCCCACAATGTTGCTTACCAAATATGAAAAGATTCTGCCTGCTGGATCTGGAGAAGAAGATTTTTTAAGAAATTTGCCTGAAATGCACTAAGTTCGAATTCGGGCTTCTATAGTAAGCCCAAATATGTATCCAGGGGGCCGATTTGAACAAACTTGAATCAGATCCACCCCGCAACATTGCATACCAAATATCAAAAGATTCTGCCTGCTGGATCTGGAGAAGAAGATTTTTGAAGAAATTTGCCTGAAATGCACTAAATTCGAATTCGAGCTCCTATAGTGAGCCCAAATATGAATCTAGGGAGCCGATTTGAACAAACTTGAATCAGATCCACCCTACAATGTTGCATACCAAATATCAAAAGATTCTGCCTGCTGGATCTGGAGAAAAAGATTTTCAAAGAAATTTGCCTGAAATGCAGTAAGTTCAAATTTGGGCTCCTATACTGAACCCAAATATAAACCCAGGGGGCCGAGTTGAACAAACTTGAATCAGATCCACCCCACAATGTTGCATACCAAATATCAAAAGATTCTGCCTGCTGGATCTGGAGAAGAAGATTTTTTAAGAAATTTGCCTGAAATGCACTAAGTTCGAAATCGGGCTCCTACACTGAGCCCAAATATGAACCCAGGGGGCCGATTTGAACAAACTTGAATCAGATCCACCCTACAATGTTGCATACCAAATATCAAAAGATTCTGCCTGCTGGATCTGGAGAAGAAGATTTTTTAATGTTTTTCCCATTGCCTACAGTGTTAAAAAGTGCTGACTCAGCACTTTTTCAAAGTCCCGAAACTGTACCCTATGATAAAACCGATGGCAATTTTTTTTTACCAATCCTTTCTGTTGGTCCTAAGGTAGCTGCACACCAAATAAAAATTCTCAGTGCCGTGCAGTTTTGGAGATATGGGCATTTTAAATTTTTTCTATTTTTAGCTCCTGTGGTTCCCACGGGGCTGCGGGAAAAATTTTTTTTGCATAAATCAAGTACTCATGACCCAATAAGCCCTCACATAAAATTTGGTTCAAATCAGCCTCTCGGTTTGGAAAATAGAAATTTTGGGCGGGGCAAAAAATTTTGCCCCTCTCATAACAACGTCAAGTATAGCCCCACAAACTTCTCTTGAACAAATCTGAGTCTACACCTCAAAAGGAAGCTGCACACCAAATATCAAGTCTCTGCTACTGCTGGTTCATGAGAAGAAGATTTACAAAGATTTTGGTGCCCCTTGGGGGTGTGGCACCACCCAGGAGGAGGGGCAACTTCATTTGAACAAATCTGAATTGGCATTAGGTAATAAACATTTAGCCAACATTTGAATAAAATTGGGCTAGTGGTTTAGGAGGAGAAGTCGATAATGTAAAGTTAACGCCGGACGGACGACGACGGACGCCGGACGACGGACAGAAAGTGATTAGTTAAGCTCCCCTTGAGCTTCGCTCAGGTGAGCTAAAAATACATAATAATCAACATTCAAAATACAAATCAAAAAATTAATTTAAAAAAATTTTCCGAAATTTTTTTAACAAAAGACCCAAGTTCCCAAAGGGAAAATGACGAGCCCAAGAGTATCCCGATACAGCCTAAGTGTGGACAAAATTCCAAAAATAATTGCTACACTACCCGAATATTATAACATGTATCTTACAACAATCCTACAGTAAGAATAAGTTGAAACTACATATATTTAAAGGATGTTGCCAATGTAAACATTGTCAATGAAAAAACAGGAAACAAGACCCCAGGCACTGAATAAAAAAGGCCCGAAGTCAGTAACAGACTTTAAAGCTACCCGATGTAAAGCAAGATCTTCAGATGAAGAAAAAAACGATACATCGGACAGAAGATGCATGACCAAAAACGTCCAAACACCCCTAGGGTGAGAACATAACCATGGGGGATATAGAATAAACATTCTGTAATACACGTTAAAATCCCAAGAAATTTAATAAAAAAATTTCAATAAAAATAAGCCAAAAAGCTTGAGAGTTTAACAGGAGGGCTTCATGGAAGGATAGGGAAGAATCACTTAACAAACAGTGGAAAAATCATTAACAAGAATGATGACGTCAGGCCCAGGTCCCGAAATTGGGAAACATGAAATAATTTTGATAAAAATTATAAAGTTACAGCCCTGAACGTTCCAAACCACCGTTGTTCACTTCCATCATCCAATTATGTCCTTGGATCCACCAATTTTACCATTGATTTGTGTCTGGTAGCCTCAAAAATGAGATTTAAAAGCACAGATGTTAGTTCAATGTTGCTGACTTCAGAGCCAAACAAAGACAGAATGATGGTTGGCACCAATTTCGGTGTCTTCCTGAAGACTGCAGATCTGGAAATGATGGAGGACCAAATAGGACATTATTTTTTCGTTTTGCATGCAAATTTGGGGGATTGGGGGAAAAATTTGTGTTTGGCCCTTAATTAATTTTTGAGTTAGCACCAGCTAGTTTGGGCCATTGGTTGTTGTATAAAAATTTGAACCGTTGACCTTTTGGTTTCAAGTCGAATGTTCTAACTACTGTGCCACCAGGCTTCCTAATTGATTGTTACACATCCAACTGATGTAGTGGCATGAATGAAATACCTCAATACAAAATTCTTGAGTCAAGAAAGTAAATTCAAGTTTAACTCTTTGCATGCTGTTGGTAGATATTTCTGCCCAGGACAAGAAATCTCATGTCACTAAAATAAGTAAAATTTGAGGACATTCAACAAAGATTTCCCCAGCAAGTTGCAACAACCTTTGGATCCTTGATTTCTTGAGTTCAATTTTCATGAATTTTTCATCAAATCTAATTATGGCTGCTCTGAAGCAGTCATGACTAGATCTGATGAAAAATAGTTTAAAAATACTCAGCGTGTTAAAGAGTTAATCATGGTATAAATACAGAACACAACTGAGATAGAATACAGGGGACAGAAATTGAAGACTGTTGGAGATTTTCCAACCTGAAAAACTTCAACTCAGGTTACAGTAAAACCTATCTTGAGAGACCACTGTCTTGAGAGACCACCTGTCTTGAGAGACCACATCTGCCAGGCACCGATTGGTTTCATTACGTGTACAGTACCCATATGAGACTGGTCAATAAATACCCCAGTTATTGATGCTAAATTTAGATTAGTGCTGTCTATTTATAGAGGAACTATTTATGAGTGGGCGTGTACAATTAATTACTTATCTCCATTGACAACAGAGCAACAATAACAAGAACATTGGCTTTGATATATTTTATTTCATTCAAGTGCATCAACTTTTAACAAGCGATAAACTATAGAAACATAATAGCCTACACTGCACATAGATATCAACATAAATAAGTTTGTTTTTTGCACATTGATATTTACATAATTTCATAAATGAGTTGTCTTTTTTTAATCTTTTAAATTCATTTGGTTTCTTTGTAACTAACATTAATTACAGTACGTTCAACGTGGATTGAAACAAAAACGCCGCCGCGGTGTGTTCTCCACCGTGGAGTTCCAGTGGAACGCAGTGTTTGATTAGTGGAAGGCAGTTTTCAAAACGCTGATCCACCGTGGTCACGAGCGTTAACGATTAGTTTAATTGCTTTTGCATGTCAGTTTCTTTGCTGATTAATAAATACTGTCTTGTGACGTCAACTGGCAAGACAACTGCGTTTGTTACTGGTAGTAGATAATTTATTTTAAATTAAAATTGGAATTTGGAGGAGGCAGACGGCGTGGTTTGAAATTGTAAATTGGGAATAGAACAGTCAGTTCCATTTGGTTGAGTACAAAGTCCTCGTCACCTTCGAAACTAAACTGTTGTGTTTGCATGATCGATTCGATCGAGGAAATAAATAAACCAGACTTGAAAAAAACAACTAATAGTCGCGACGTTCCCAATTTCACATTTTGTTTACAGCTGTAGGCCAACACGTGATGAACCGTGTTTTTCTTGGGTGGGAAGTGGGGGCGAAAAAGCCTCCTGCGCCACATAAGCGCCCACGGCGCACGGCTAATGACCGGCGCACGGCTAATGATCGAAGTGATACCAGTTTACGACATTGAGTCAACTCGACCAGCCCATCCTCTTTCCTGTCTTACTCTTGTCGGGCTACGCAATTAAAGATACGTATAAAAAGGATATAGTAAAAAGGAAATATAGTGTTTTTGAATGGATACCAAAAAGTATCTCACTCGTGACTGAAACTAAGTGGGTGGGGGTGGGGGGTGGGGGGGTGGACGGGAGATATTTGCATACCGAAACAAATATCCTTCATCCAGTTCTGAAGGGGTTTGTACATACTTTTATACTCTTTGCATTTGCAGATTTTTCAACGTTCCTCAACATTGTTGTTATTATTTGTATTACCAATTGAAATAGCTAAGCCTGTGTGTATGTAAAAATACGTGGGTGAATATAAGGGAGATACCGAATTAAAATATCTGAGAATGTGCCATTCTAAGAGAGAATACACTTCAGCGGGAAAGAGCTAGAGAGAGACAGATACACGTGATGGGGGGGGGGGGGGGGGGATAAAGTAAGAAAAAGTGAAAGAAAATTAGTACACGAAAGTATACGCAAGTGCATGTGTGCGTATGTCTGCATATTACTCTGTGTGTGTGGGGGGGGGGGGGGGCGCAAGGGTGTGTGTGTGATGGTGTGCGTGCGTGCATGTGTTTTGTTTTTTCGGGTTTGGGTTTTTTGTTTTTTTGTTTTTTTTTTATGAACTACTGTAAAAAAAGACCTACCTCTGATGAAAATGTGTCTCATAAGCCTCCATAGGCTGGATTTCATATAAATATTTTGTAAATACTCTATGTATATTATGTATGTGTATTGAAATGTGACACTAAAATAAAATATTCTACGACTACATTAAAGCAGTCGGGATTGAAGTGATTAATTAAATATAGTAGATTAAACTACCACTTGCACAGGGTGTGAAATAACATTTGAGTGGCGCGACAAAGCACAGAGCTGTCCTTCAAACCAACATCTGTTTTAACACCTCTGCACATAACAAGCTTGAGAAAAAATAAGAGACAAATCAACAATTTCAATTACTTTTTATTAATTCAGCAATCATAATTATAACCACATGTAAATAAAATCAATAGAAAATAAAAAAAAAAAAAAATTTCATTAATGGCATGCCGATCGACAAGCCAGACCACCACATATCATAACCCTAGCTCAAACATGCCCCGAAATTTCCTATTATTATTTTTTGGTTTTGTCCCCCACTCGTGTCTTGAAACCCCCAAAATTAAATAAGTCTTTCAGACAGGAGATTTTAGTTCCTCTATCGGAGAATTGACGGAGATTTTCTGGCGCAGCCCGCACATAAAAAATTTCAGTGTCTTGGCAGAGTAAGATTCAGTCATCCATACCACTCCTAAATGGTGAAGTAAATAGCCCCCCCCCCCCCCCCCTTCCCCATCTCCGAAACGAGGCAATTGGACCCCAGACTCCCATAAACCCAAATGCACAAATAGGCCTATATCATTGATTGTTTGCCCATTTGCCCCCCCCCCCCCCCCCCACCCCCCATCTTGGCCAGTTGTCCTTGCTAGTGCATATACGGATTCTGAAGCGTCTTGGGCTGAAAGGTCCCAGGGCCACCACAGACATTCCTTTTTCGTTAATGTAGTTTATTTATGTTAATTCCACTCTCAACATGTACATTTTAACATTCCACTCTGAACTTAACTTTTAAAATCGTAAATCGGGGGCGCGGTGGCGTTGCGGTAACCGGTTCTCGTCAGATCACCGAAGTTAAACAACGTCGAGCCCGGTTAATCATCGGATAGGTGACCGTCTGAGCGATCAATTCGGACTCCCGCGCCGTGTCCTTGGGCAAGGCACTTAACCCTGATTGGCAACATGGGGGCACGATGACGCCGTGTACTAAGGCGTACTGCACGTCGATGGTACACAAGTCTTCAACCAATCTAACCCTGCCTGTGCTGCAGTGCGGAGTTACGATGTGGGGAGCTGGCAGCTGCTTGTAGTTGCTCGGTGGGTTTCTCCGGGTACTCCGGCTTCCTCCACCCGTAAAACTGTCACGGTCATTATTAGCCATTGTGCATAAGTATATGACCTTAAACACCAATAAATAAAAAAAATTAATAAAATCGTAAATCGGATGATTCCCTCCGCCCTCCCCTCCAACCCACAATTTATTCAAAATTTAGTACCGGTAACATGATTCTTCTCCGTCAATAGCTACAGTTAGGTAAAAGACCGTCGGGGAAATGTCCAGATATTGTGCTGGTCAAGTTATAATTATTTTAACTCACATCCATGATTTCAGTACGGTATAATATTTATTTGTTCGTAATTCCTCGAGTTCTGAATCGATTTTGATGAACAACATTCGGAATCGCAATAGCTTTTAATAACTGTTTCAAATATTGAACTATCTTTTTAATATTTCAAGTAAAAGTAAAAGTAATTTTTCACTGACTGTGAAAAAATTTGATCTAATTAAGAGTCAGTGTCTGAGAGATCAAAAGATAAACCGACGTCAGCCGAACATCCCATCACTCAGTTTGACATATCCATGCGAGATTAAAAACACGATACAAACTCCATATTTTGATCGTTTTTCTGCCATATTATTGCTTTTTATTATCAAAAAACACGTATGGAGCATACGTATTCCATTTATATTTAAGTGCAATACCTAACAATCACTAAACAACAATGAACTGAAATTATTTTTGGTGGAAGAATAAACCTGATTACCGCACTTGCAAAAAACACAAGTTAATTATAGACAAATTGAAGTCACGTGGTGGGGTTTTGAGACCCCACCTCGTAGTGTAATTAGTGGGGTCTCAATTTCTGTGTTCATATGGGCAGCGTACACGACATGTTTACTCTATAATGAACCTGCTATGGGAGACCACCTGTCTTGAGAGACCACCAGTCTTGAGAGACCACTGTGACCTGGTACCAACTTGTATTTTTATGCCATAATGGACCTGTCTTGAGAGACCGCCCATTTGAAGACAGAAACCATGACAAAAACTTTTTACCTGTTCTGGAATTGGAAAATCCGTTGTGGTTATACTAACATAATTAAAAGTATTAAAATCTCTTAATTGGGTTTCAATTGTTATTCATTTACATGTACATAACTCATTAAAGATTGAGATGTTTTTATAAGACTCCTGTGAAAAGATTAGGATTACTGCTGAATAAACAATTTCATACATACCTGAAATGTGACAGATAGGAATAAAAATAAATTTGTGTTGAAAATCTTTTTGTAACAAATTGAAATGGACTGTTATAAAAATTATAAAAATAAATTAGTGTTGAAAATCTTCAATGAAGATTTTCAACACTAATTTATTTTTATAATTTTTATAACAGTCCATTTCAATTTGTTACAAAAACTTCATAAAAAAGAAAAACTACGAATTAATTACAAAATCCATTCTTCTCCATTTCTGAAGTTTGTGGTTGGCTATTCACTGACTTGAGAATAGCTGAAACCTGTTATGAGAGACCACCTGTCTAGAGAGACCACTTTTGTGTGGCCCAAAGGGCAGTCTCTCAAGACAGGTTCTACTGTATCGATTCCTTTTCCTCGTCTATCTATCTATTGGGGTTTAATGACACGTTTGACAGCCAGAGTCACCTTGTGTCCGACAGTTTTATGGGTGGAGGAAGCCCGAGTACCCGGAGAGAACCATCAATTAATGGCGAGCAACTGTCAGACTCCCCAAAATACTAACTCCACACAAGCTAGGTTAGCATTGGTTGAAGACAAGTGCACCATTGATGTGCAGTATGCCTTAGTACACAACACTACTGTGCCCCTCACATGGGCAATTGGGATTAAGTGTTTTGCCCAAGGACACAACTCGGTTGCCGCAGGTGGGATTTGAACCTAGGTCCTCTTGGCTTGCATCCTGCATCTCTGCCTACTGAGCCACTGCACTCCCTCCTGTTCCCCGTACTCTGTCATTTTTGTGTTCTGTCTTACACATTTTACTGGAATTTAGAATTCAGTATTAAATTTAACTGATTGTGTACTAAAAGCCACTATCATAGCTCTATTAAAGGGTGTTAGAAGCCACTTTAGTGGCTTTACACTGTATGCATTATCTTCTTCTTTTCTCAGCAGTAGAAGAAAGTTAAAAAATTTATAGTAATTTATATATTTTTTATACTTACCAATGACCCAGACATAGCTGGTGCTAACTCTTAAAATATAGGGCCAAACACAAATTTTGCCCCCCAATCCCCAAAATTTGCATCTAAAACTAAAGAAAAACATGTCCTGAGAGGCCCTCCACACTTCGCCCCTACTGCGCATGCGCAGTGTCAAGGACGTTCCGAAATTGGCGCCATTTATCATTCTAATAACCAGTGCCTGGTAAGCGCTATGTACTCAGCGGGGAGGCAAGAGTTCCCAACTCCTGGGAGGGCCATCCCCGTCTGGGTCATTGGTAAGTATAAAAAATATATAAATTACTATAAATTTTTTAACATTTTTATACTGTACCAATGACCCAGACATAGCTGAATAGTAAAAAGGCTGGAGGGCCAAGGACATAGAGCAAAATGGAATACGCTCAATAAAATAAAATAGAGTCATCCCCTGTAGGGAAAAGAAGTAATAGGCCTTACATGTATCTTTCTTATTTATGATAAATTAGAAAGATACAACACCTTCCAAAAATTGAGCTTCATACATCCATGTACTCTATTAATATCCAATAATCCTTATACTAATAATTTTTAAAGTAAGCCAATAATAAAGTAAGTCTAGAGAATAGAGACTCTTATACTCCTAAAAGTGTGTGAGAATTGCATAATCATGTCCGTTGACATATGCAATATTCAAAGGCTATACTTTAAAAACTAAGACTTGAATGAATTTTATAAACTTAAACTTCTCACTAAACAACCATCCCAATAACAGCTCAGAATTACTAACTCCGGAGGAGGTATCCCCTTGTTTTCATAGTAAAAACAGGTGACCCAAGGGAACACCCTCCCCCCCCCCTTTTTCTTGCCCTGGGTCAAATAGCCCAGAGCGAAGAGGGCAGCCGAACGGAGACACTGCCGAAACAGACAGCCTACCTAGCTATAGTAGCAACTGTTAAGTGAATGACATTCTGAGCAGTAGATAATAGACCTAACAATAGAGGCCTCCAGAAATGGACTCGATATTTCTGAGATAAAATTCATGAATGGATGGCTGAGCGCAATGAGCAGCCTTCAAAAATCTATAATAGCAACACTATTAAAGTAAGCCCAAGAAGTAGAAGAACTCTTACTTCATGAGCCGAAATCTTAAGCACAACTGCTAAGCCAATGATATACCATAAGCAGTACGCTAGTTAATAGAATCCATTAACAATAAAATGGAGCGTAACGTCCTTCTACTAGACATCAAAGACAGAAGAAGCTTACGCCCTTGTAATAAACAGATATCTGTTTATAAATACATAAACTGTACCCGGAAAGAGTAAAGGCCTATGCCCATACGAAGACGGAAGGACCTTAAAATAATAGGTTCCGGATAATAGGAGCCTAACTCTTATGCAACAATCCAACCTAAATAGTAACGGAAGTATTGATTCCGAAACTATGAAAGTGAAAATCATCCATCGATAGTGCATGAAACTCACTGACTCTACAGTAAAAGAGAAACCAACAGAATTACTGTCTAAAAGGTCAGAATTTGAAAACTACTGTTTCCAGAGGCTCAAATGATTACTTAGCTAAATAAGAACCTGAAGTTAAAATCCATATAGGAATTTAATCTAAAGATTCTAAGTCTATTTATCAAAAAGTTACTAATTGACTTAGATAAAGAGACAAAAGACTCAATTGTAAACTATCGTAGAGTGCATAGGTATGAGGTAACATAAACCTATAACCTAAATAACAACAGGCTGCAGTAGATCTTGTGAAACAAGTATACTAAAAAATAGCAATGAGTAGTATGGAGGGATCAACCATATGAACATAATGATCCCTACACCACGACGGAAGAGCCTCCACTCTAGTCGCATAGAATAGCGAAGAAGAGGATCTCCTATAGTAAGAAATCGCGTCCAAAGCTCGTCCAGTACAGTGCTTACAATGCAATACGGACCACACAACGGAATACATGAAGGTTGCGACCTTGCTGGTTGTGATAAAGATGACACGATTTACCCAGTGAAAAAAGATCCTCACATAGAGGAAGATTTCACGTTAAGATCCACAGTAGACAAGAGAGTAAATTACTCATGATCTCTGTGAAGATAGAGATGCTATCAACAGAAATGTATTGTGGTTGTTTATCTTAGCAATACCTGCTAAAAACAACAGCGCCGGAGGATACGCGTATCCTATCATTCCGTCCTATAGATCAATAGAGCGTTAACAGTATTAGCTCAGAGATCTGGACAAGCCAACACATACGTCTGCAATTGATTAGCCAGCTGTGTCATAAATAAAACATCATTGGGCGCTCCCAAAGATAGCAAATCTGATTAAATACTTGTTTGTTGAGAGTCCATTCTGACAGCAACAAGCGACCCGTAAGAGAACGGGAGTCCGATAAAACAATCAGACGACCCGGAATATGACGGACCAAAACTGAACTTGGTGTACTATAACCAACAGACGGATTCTTTCCATTAAATTGAATAACGGAAACGAAAGAGTGCCTCCCTGGTTCCGGAGATACGCCACTACTGTCGAATTAAAGGACAGGAATTTGGGCATGCGTTTCTGAATAATGTTCATGCAATGACATAAAGCAAGCCTAAAAAACATTATTCCGCGGAAGTTAACTGATAGCTAAAAGACTGCGGAACCCAAAGACCCCGGCACTTCGAATCCGTAGGGATCAGAATATATCCCAATCTGTTTGACTGGCAACCGTCATAACAGCCACACTCGGGTCCGGCAACTGCGGCGGCACTCTCTGAGTCAACCACCGAATGTTTACCCCAGTCTGAATCTCTTGTAACACTAGATAGACAAGAGAATGTATAAATCAAGCAATTCATGGATTGCCGGAAGTTGCCGTCGAAGAGAAGCTCCTCCGAGAACGAAGCGACTCTGAGAGAGTTCTTAACCTACTATCCACGCGTGGATGTAGCTAGGGCTGCCTCACGTCTAACCAACTCCAATCAGCCACTGAAGGGCGGAGTTATACGTGAACAAACTACTGCCCTCAAAAGAAATTACATTGAGAATAATATCCCGTAAATCTTTTCTTGAAGACGTAATGATAACGCCTCAGTAAGGCGGATTACGTATAATAAAGCGTCTAAGTTAAGTCTACTATACATAATGTCGTTCCCAACATTGAAATTGGAAAAGACATAAACGGTGAAAAAGAATATATGCAGTCTTTAATCACACCGTCTAGACGCATATGAACTCTCGGTATGCCCTGCTCTGCCAAAATAAACTATATGTAAAAAAGATAAAATGGCAGAAATGAGCCACGCGGACAAGAAACTAAACTATCATGCTTAGTAGCAGGCTTGTATATATATATAAATATATAGCGTCGAAAAATAAAACACATGTTGTAATAACAATATTGGACTGCGTCGGTAAGTCAGGGACAAAGTCCCTGTACTGATCGAAAAATCCGAGTCCAATGACGCTATAAGTCTCTTATCCAAGATCGCAGCAATGAAGTCCGAAAAACAATCACTGGAAGAAATGCCAGAAGATATGAAAGGCATCTTCCGATACTACTAAAGGGAAAACTCGAAATCTTTCGAATCCCTTTCGCCATCCTGTCGGACCCTATAAAGCGTTCGGTCGTCCGTAGCTTGATGCAACCGCGGACCGCACCGACCCAGCGCCGTCGGATAATTCCTGATTCGACCGAGAAACCGTCAATTGCTGGGATGCTGCGAAACAACTGTGCTAACTCGGATAGCACGTCCGTCACTGAGGCCTGAGGAGCAGCGGTCTTACGATGCATTGCCGCAGGAAGCTCCGAGATCGTTACCGCGTGCATACTTCCAATATGCGAGCGAACGGAGTGTATAGGCCTCGTGTCCCTTGGCTACCGGATGGCGCGACCTATTCGCTGTGGAATCACTGAATGCCGAAACTGATCGGATACTCGAGGTCACGTAGCCAATGTGCGGTCGTGTGCCCTGCTGTGAGGATGAGGAAGCATTAAAGACAGTCTCTCGGACTGTCAATATAACGGAGCGTCCCGAGCAACGGACATATGCTCCGAATGTAAAATATCTGAACCACAACATGCGGTCCCCTATGTTGTTGGCTTCCTCCGATCTGTCCTCAATCTGCCGTCACTGGGTGAGTACTAAAGTAAATAAAGTGCTCGCATCACCCAAATCTCCTTCCTAGACCGCAACGGACGAACCCGGCAGCCGAACCATTCGATGAATGTACGCTACACCGGGTGAGCTAGCGAATGTCACTCCGTAAGCGATAGACATATTCCATGAGCACTTATTGCCGCTAACTCTTCATTAACTATGACGACAGAGGCACACTTTTGAAAGACATCACCATAATTCTTCGAACAAGAAACTAGAAATGCTTGGATAGCAAGCATAAAATAATAATATATATAGCGTCGTTCAATAATTCGAAAGTTTGTGTGACATTATTGGACTATGTCGGAACTGAGGGACGATGTCCCTGAACCGAACCAAAAATTTCTAAGTCCACCGACGCTATCAGTTTCTTATCCGGCATCGCAGCATATGTTGTTCCGAAAGGGAAAGCTTGAAATCCACCGAATCCCTTTCGGTATCCCGTCGGACTGGATGAAACTTTCGGACGTCCGTACCCGCTTCCGCGGAGCGTCCCGACCCAGCATCGTCGGATAAAATATATGCGACAGATTCAGTTGATGCTGGGATGCTGCGATAAACTGTGCTATTAAGGAAAGCACGTCCGTTCCCGAGGCCTGTGCAGTAGCGGACTTACGATGCATTGCCGCTGGAAGCTCCGTGTACGTTGACTCCCGCATACTTCCTATGCGAACGTCCGGAGTCTGCAGGCCTCGTGTCCCCGGCTACCGACCCAGCGCTGTTGGATAATTCTCGATTCGACACCGTTTCTGTTGGCTGCTGGGATGCTGCGATAAGCTGTGCTATGTGCACAAGAATGTCCGGCGTCGAGACCTGCGGAGGCGCAGTCTATCGCTGCTTCGCCGAGGGCAGCTCCGCATCAGATGGCTCCCGCATACTTTTCCTATGCGAACGTCCGGAGTCCATCGGTCTCGAATCCCTGGCTGCCGGATGGTGTGACCTGGTCGCCGAAGAATCCTTGATCGGCGAAGCTGGTAATATATCGGCGGTCACGCAGCCAAGGTGCGGTCGTGTGCGCTGACGAGAAGAGGAAGCCTTAGCAGTCTCAGCGGACTGCCTATACAACGGAGCGTCCCGAGCGACGGACGTATGCTCCGCTAACGACACATTTGTACCACAACATCTGGGGCCAGATGTTGTTGAACGAGAGAGGGGCCTCTCTCGCTTGCCGTCCGGATGGACCGGAACGAGCTATGAACCGGACTAAAAGGCTTCCTCCGTTCTCCCTCCGATCCGCCGTCACTGGGTGTGCATTAAGTTAATTTTATAGTGCTCGCATCACCCCAAAATTCCTTCTAGACCGCAACGGACGAACCCGGCTGCCGAACCATTCGGTGAATGGACGCTACACCGGGCGAGCTAGCGGACGTCAAAGGCCGTCGAACCTACTAGGGTCCTCTTAGGCAATTGGCGTATTTACATGAGCACTTTTCCGCTAGCCCTTCATTAATTGTGACGACGGAGGCACACTGTTGGAAGACATCACAGATACATCACCCTAATCTTGATCGTCTGAAATAGAAATAGATAAAGTAGAGTGACCCTGCGGGGAAAGGACCGGAGTGTCCAAATCCCCAACAACATACCGTGACATACGCTTCCCATATTGTCATCGAAATCATACGATACAGAACCGGAGTTAATGCGAGTACACTGACCACATATAGAATGATAATAAGGTCAGAGGAAGACTTCCTCTTAAAACAATTGATAAATATCCTTTCAATGTGAAAAGAAAACAAGTCCTGGTACTCGCACTAATCCCTGGCAATCAAAATACATAATAATAATATGATCCATTAATATAGAAAAAATAATTGAAATCAAAATATTTTGAAAAAATATTTTTCAGAACAGCCCAAGTTTCTGAAAAGTAACGTTGAGCCCCAATGGATCCCAAGCCTAAGTGTGGACAAAAATTTTTAAAAATATTTTAAACAATTTATTCAACACTTACGAACAATAATAATGTATCTAGTTATGATTGAAATAACATAAAGATATTATTATTTAGAAATCCCCCCCTCACACAGAGGGCTGTTGTAAATGTAAACAATGAGTGTAAAAACACTAAAATAAGACTCCAGGCACCCAGGCCCGAAATCAGTTACCAAAAATACACCATCTGATGCAAAACAGAGACTTCCAGGGAAGAAACTGCAGAACATCAGATGGTAGATGCAGAACACAACGCCTAACCACCCGTAGGTGAAGACGTAAACATGGGGAAAGAACAGAATTCATTCTGTTATTCAGCTAAACTCCCAAGAAAATTTTAGTAATAAAAATTACAGAAATTATGCCAAAAGCATGGAAGAATAGCAAGGGGGACTTAAAGGACAGGGAGAGAGGAAAAACACTTGAAAAAACAGTGTAACTAAATAATCAGAATGACAACAAAATGGCTGCTGCCTTGAAAATAGGTAACTTAACATAATTTCATTAAAAAATTTTAAGTTACAGCCCTGATAATATTCTGTCACACATTCTTTTCCTCTCCTCCTTTTCTATCCTCCTTAGAATCACCATTTCACTAATATTTATGTGTCTGGCATCATTTAAACTGAGATTTAAAAGCACAAAGATCAGTCAGATGTTAACTGATGAAGGGCCAAACTTAGAATGATAAATGGCGCCAATTTCGGAACGTCCTTGACACTGCGCATGCGCAGTAGGGGCGAAGTGTGGAGGGCCTCTCAGGACATGTTTTTCTTTAGTTTTAGATGCAAATTTTGGGGATTGGGGGGCAAAATTTGTGTTTGGCCCTATATTTTAAGAGTTAGCACCAGCTATGTCTGGGTCATTGGTACAGTATAAAAATATAAATTTACATAAACAGTTTGATTATAATTTATTGAAGAGTACACTCTCCAATAAATTATGACAAAACAATAATTAAAGAACAAAATCTTGCTAAACTGAGGCTGCCCTTGCTGGTAGATTGGTATCTTTGAAAAAAATACCAATGTTTCAAATCACCTTTGAAAAATAATTTAGCACTCAACCAGTTAATGACCAGGGCCAGGGAAAACTTCAGAGCAGCTTCAGCAACTGAGAGGAAATGTATTACGATAAAGGAAACTCATGCTTACTACGGTTTCATTAAAATTTATTGTTACCTCTTCACTTTTTGTAACATCTGGATAATACATAGACATGCAGGCAATTCTGTTACCAAACTTTGTTTTGGAGTCTGGCAAGTCATAGTGTATGACACAAGAAGCATCTTGTATATCTAAGTCATGAAGAACAGCATCTGTAGACACTGCAAAATATCATAATTAAACATGGTGAGAACACTGAGAAATAATCACCAAGAGTTAGGCCTAGAAAAGTTTCTCAGGCCCTTCTGCATGGTCCTTTTGGCTGCTGGATGCTCCCTTTTCATAACCAATGCAAACTTAAAAAAACAAGAAGCTCCAAAGACCCTGTTATTGCTCACCTGGCAGAACTACATATCTTTCAGTTATTCTAATCAAAATCAAAGAATGCAGCTGGTTGCCATGCTCCTTCATCTGAGCGAAGCAGAATGATGATTGTTTTCTGAGGACTTTCCATACCTTATTTGTGACAAGCTTGGTTCACACTGGCCAAGTACTTTCAGATAAGAAGGGTTCCCATGGCAAATATGACCCACAATTATGACCATGTTTGCAACCCAATCAACATGAAATGAGAAGTGTTGGTAGAGGGTGTCCCAGTCATCAATCATGTGAAGTTTCAAAACATTTGGCCTTGCAGTTTCAGAGGAGAAGATTTTTCAAATTCAACTTATCAGAATCAAAGAATGCCTCTGGTGGCCATGTTGTTTATCCAACATGAACAAAATGAGGATCGTTTGTAGTGGACCTCCCATAGACCATTCCTGCCAAGTTTGGTTCACATCGGCTCAGTAGTTCCAGAGAAGAAAATGAAAATGTGATTTCCCATATGTTTTCTATGGTAACTGTAAGCAGAAAATTGCAGTCGTGTTTGTAACGTGATCAACATTAAATGAGGATCATTGTAGAGGATGTCCCAGTCATCAATCATGTGAAGTTTCAAAACATTTGGCCTTGTAGTTTCAGAGGAGAAGATTTTTGAAAATCCATCAGAATCAAAGAATGCCTCTGGGGCTATGTTTTTCACCCGATGGGAACAAAATGAGGATCGTTTTCGGACGACAATGGATGCCAAGTGATGGAAATAGCTCACATGGCCATTTGGCCCATGGTGAGCTAATAAAAATTAAATGGTATATGTTTGATATTTTACCCATGTTAATAGAATTGATAAATTTGTCCCAGAAGTACAACAGGGCTTTACAATGCTTTAGGATTGCAAAGCCTTCTTGCACTCAAGGGATGAAATATGCCACTACCCATGCTATTCTGTAGATTATGAGGTATAAAACATAAAACACACCAAGAACATGAACTTTTGATGGCAAAAGATAATTACAAGAAGAAGAATGTTACTAAGGTAACACATGCACCCCCCCCCCCCTTGCAACCTTCACCTTGCAGATGCGGCGAAAACTATTATACGAGACACACCTTCTGACTGTCCTTAACATTTGTAAAAAGTTTAACAATTGTACTATGATTCATTTCTGAGTTATGGCTGAGACACGACTATTGACCGATTTTTAGTGTTACCTTGACCTTGAAGGTACGAACCCGGCTATGGTGTGTGACACATCCTCCCATGGTCCTTTATAATTGCGTGAAGTTTGATGACTGTGGCCCTAACAGTTTTCGAGTTACTGGCTCGGACATACACACACACACACCCTCACACACACACACACAGGGACACACAGATGGACACATGCACACTTCAATTACTACGGGAGGCATAAAAATGAACAAGAGGCCCCAAGGGCCCTTAATCGCTCACCTGACAAAGTGGTTCAAAGAAGTATTTTGGGTCACATTAAGTTAGTCATGGTTCATCAACACTACAGAGGAATGAAGTCATTATTCATAACTCTAGTGTCCATGTCAGATGATTATTATCATAGGTCTTCTTGACTGCTTCCAACTCTATCAGCTGCAGACATGCACTGCCAAACATCCAAGGGTTGCAATTTGAAAGGCAAATTTTATGGAAAAACATTAAGGAATGGATTTGAACAAACTTGAACCTAACCTGCCCCCTCCCCCCACCCCAAGAGCCAAAATATTAAGCCAGGTACTCAAATTGAAAAAGATTGAATATGATCCCCCTAGAGTTGTTATATACCAAATATGAAAGAATTCTGAATGGTGAATCTGAAGAAGATGGTTTTTAAAGAAATGTCTTCACATCACACTAAGTTAAACTTTGGGCTCCAATAGAGAGCCCAAATACTAATCCAGGCACCCAATTTAAACAAACTTGAATCTGACCAACCCAGAGATGCTGTTCACCAAATATGAAAGGATTCTGACTGGTGGAGCTGAAGAAGAAGAATTTTTAAAGAAATGCCACTAAGTTAAACTTTGGGCTCCAATAGAGAGCCCAAATATTAACACCGGGATCCTATTTGAACGAACTTGAATCTTTAAGATTAATAATATATGAATGGCAATTTTTGTGAATAGTGCTGGCTGGATATGATTTTTATATTAGGTAAAGAGTAGAGTTTAACTGTTTACAAAATGCACAGGATATCAAATTTTTTTTTATTTTAATTATTGTTTTTTGAAATTTTTTAAAACATTTCAACAAAAACATATCATGTGACCCATCATTGGAACATGCTCATTAATATTGAGCTCGTTCCAATGAGGCGCCACATGATATGGTTTTGTTGAAATGTTTTGAAAAAAATATATGTATATTCAACTACTTAATTTGCAAATTTTGCAGGCAGATGTGATCGATTTGTTAGGTAAATGGTTAATCCCGGGAATGGGAATTTCATGGATCCTGACTGGAAAATTCATAGTGCAGAAATGGGAATCAAAGGTTACACAACTGTTTTTCACATTATGGCAGACATCAAATTGTTCCTAGACGAACTTTGCTGTTGGACCTAGAGCAATTCTTTAACCAGAATCAGGAATGAAAGGTTGCATAGTCATTTTCTTGGATAATATGACAGACATTCAGAACCAAAAAGCAACTTTTAATTTACGGATGTAGTGTAGTCCATGCTTTTTCTGGGAATCGAGAATGGGAGCTGGAAAATTCTAATTCCTGGGATTAAGTCCTTGAAAAAGTTAACTCGGATTTTCAATTCCTTTATAAATGCTACACTAGTAGTCCCTCTAATCACTTTAAGAAACCATCCCCTGATAAATTCCACTCTTTGCCTCCATAGGCAGCCAAGACCTGCCAATAAACAGCTGCAAAGTCATGGGATGTGGACTGTCAAAGCAAAGGAAAAATTTATAAAAAATCTCCATGCACTTAAGGCCATTAAAAACAATGTCTATGTTCTCAGTCAACTGTGCCTCAAATTTTTGAAGAGGGCGGGAGGCTTTTTATTTTTATTTTTTATTCTGAAATCTGAAAAGATACCCTAAAAAACTATATTCACATTTCATGAAGAAATCTTTTACAAACTCCGGACTGGTGTTAACTTGTCACATATACTGCGAAATGCTTCAATCAACTTAGCTGTTGACAACATGCCAAAGATGATCCATTGCAGGATTAAGTTCAGCACTAATTTGAAAAGATAAGCATTTTCCTCAAAAATGGGAAGAGGAAGTTGAAATGATACAGAGAAATAAATGTGTACCGGTGCCGGTGCTCAAAATTCCAATCCAAAAATACTAACCTGGGAAATTTTTTTTGACCGGGCGGAATTTTTATTTTTTGACTGGGTATTAAAAAGTTTTGACGCCACAGAAATTTAATGACGTGGACGGTGCCTGAGAAGATAGACTTTTTTTTTTAATGGCCTAAGGGGTTAAATACTTACACTATTCTGTGAAGAACCAATGTTTTCAGTAGTGACAATTTCCCATACTGCTGTTGTAAATTTAACCAACTAGATCTTGTTTGAGAGACCTCAGAGAGCTCTGTCAAACAAGATGAAGTTTCTTAAATTTTTAGTGTTACAAGCGTACAAAAATGTATCAATGAAGAGATTTCTGGGTAAAAAGTGATGAGGCAGATTTTCAATGATGAGGGAAGTTCCTAAGAAACAAGTAATTTCATTGGTAACTTTTAAACATTTTTTTAACCCCCCCTGCTGTACCATTGTAAATAAAGCCAGCATCCTTTCTTGATTCTATGGCACACAGGAAATTTGAAAAAGAGATGTTCTCGCTGATTTCCATGAGGTGCAGTATGTAGAATTAAGTGATGCAATTATATGATAATTAACCCTTTACCCAACGTAACAGCCAAAACCGGCCAGCGCTATTCTAAAAAATCGCCAATTAATTTTCATTATTTTTTTTCATTTTTTGTCTCAAAAACATAGGTTATGACCCCTCATTGGAACGAGCTCGTCATAACCTATGTTTTTGCAACAAAAAATTAGTTATTCAAGAATTTTTTTGGCAAGTGTCGTCTGCTTTTCATGTTAAGTAAAAGATTAACTGAAAAATTGAGTTTTCCATGTGTTCTGTACTGGTCTTGTATATCCTTAGTTTACTAGCATTCCCTTATAAGAGTCTGTCGGTGACCGAGTGGTGTGCATGTTCATTGTAGTTTCGCAAGGCAGTTGGTGCTGAAGGAAATTCTCTCGGCGTGGGTTCGAACTCCTGCTATGCCATTGTAAATAACCTATTGAGGCCATTTAATGCAAGTAAATTTAAATTATGCTTACCAACCACTGGAAATGAACCAGGTTTGTGCTCATATTTCCAGTTTTTCAACACATCACCAATGTGATCAACATTTTGTGGGTCATCAAGAACCTCCACAAAAACACTTTTTCTTCTTAAGAACTGAAATTAAACCAAGAAAAGAGAACATAAATACAAAAACGTATTACTTATTATTAATTAACACATTGCCAAATGTAATACAGTACGTGGAGAGTGTATTATCACTAAATCACCCATGGAGTGGAGATTCCACCCAAGCAATAATTTCAAATTTGTTGCAAAGCATAACAAGCACAAGCAAAGTTCCAGCCAATGGACCTCCAGGTTAAACCTGGAGGTCCATTGGCTGAAACATTGCTTGTGTTTTTTGTCCATATGTACAGAATTTGAAAGGAATACTTTGGGTGATAACTCCATGCCATGGGTGATTTAGTTATAATACACTCTCCACATACTGTAGTTATATAAGGTCAATACTATCCACAAACATCGATATTCAAACTTGATTATTTTTTCAAATCTTTCCTGCAAAACATGGCTCAGGCCTCCTAATTGGAAAGGTGCATCAAGCTCATTCCAATGAGGATGTCATAAGCTATGTTTCATAGACATAAAATGAAAGTTCTTACTTATTCAATTTTTTTTGCAAGTGTTGTCTGCTAGCCATGACAAATGGTTAAAGGCTTCTAAATTAAAACAAGTTCAACACCATGAGATGCCCAATCCCCTGCCACCTAAGTCCACCAAGGGCAATAACTCCCAAAGAAATACTTGGAAACAGTTGGTTCGCAAACCCTTTCATGATATTATCATCAAAAAGCTGTACATTAAATGAGGAAAAAAACTCTTGAATGTTTTTTTTGAAATGTGATGAAAAGATATAGTAATATGATGACAAGAGAGTCTTAGGCAAACAAGGGCAATAACTCTTCAAGAAATACTGAATAAAGCTGGTTGGCAATCCCACTGATGATATTATCACCAAAAAGCTACATATTAAATAAGGACAAATTAATTGAATAGTTTTCTTTAAAATGTGATTACAAGAGAAAAAGCAGGTCAGATGGACAGATGGCTGAACCAATGGAGACAGACAGATGGATGGAGCCCATTCCTATATGGCAGGAGATAATACGATGTAAAAACAAGAGTAACGCGAAGCGCAGCATATGCCCCTTTCTGCAATATCATGGATAAAATTACATAAAACAAGAGGCCCCAAGGGAACCTTAATCGCTCACCGGCCAAAGTGGTTCAAAGAAGTGTTTGGGGTCACATTCAGTTAGACATGGTTCGTCAACACTACAAAGGAATGAAGCCATGCAAAGGCAAATTTTATGGAATGGATCTGAACAAACCTGAACCTAACATGCTCCCCTGCCCCCCCTCCCCCAAACCTGCCTATAGAGAGCCCAAATAATAAGCCAGGGACTCAAATTGAACAAACTTGAATCTGATCCCTCTTGAGATGTTACAAAAGTATATACCAAATATGAAAGAATTCTGACTGGTGGATCTGAACAAGGAGGTTTTTAAAGAAATGTCCTCACAATGAATTGAGTTAAACTTTGGGCTCAAATAGGGAACCAAAATATTAACCCAGGGACCCGATTTGAACAAACTTGAATCTGACCCACCTAGAGATGTTGTATACCAAATATGAAAGGATTCTGATAAGTGGATCTGAAGAAGAAGACTTTTAAAAGAAATTTCCTCATATTGCACTAAGTTAAAATTCGGGCTTCCATAGGAAGCCAAATATCAACCCATAGACCAGATTTGAACAAACTTGAATCAGACCCTCCCAGAGATGTTGTATACCAAATATGAAAACATTCTGACTACAGGGTCTAAAGAAGAGGATTTTAAAAAAAAATTCCCTATATTGAACTAAGTTGATATTAACGCAGGGACCCGATTTGAACAAACTTGAATCTGACCCACCTAGAGATGTTGTATACCAAAATATGAAAGGATTCTGATAGGTGGATCTGAAGAAGAAGAATTTTAAAAGAAATTTCCTCATATTGCACTAAGTTAAAATTCGGGCTCCCATAGGAAGCCAAATATCAACCAATAGACCAGATTTGAACAAACTTGAATCGGACCCTCCTAGAGATGTTGTATACCAAATATGAAAAAATTCTGACTACAGGGTCTAAAGAAGAGGATTTTAAAAAAAATTACCTATATTGCACTAAGTTGATATTCGGGCTCCCATAAAGAGCCCAAAAATTTAAAACTCTGAACAAGGAGGTTTTTAAAGAAATGTCCTCACATTGAATTAAGTTCAACTTTGGGCTCAAATAGGGAACCAAAATATTAACCCAGGGACCCGATTTGAATAAACTTGAATCTGACCCACCTAGAGATGTTGTATACCAAATATGAAAGGATTCTGATAGGTGGATCTGAGGAAGAAGACTTTTAAAAGAAATTTCCTCATATTGCACTAAGTTAAAATTCGGGCTCCCATAGGAAGCCAAATATCAACCAATAGACCAGATTTTAACAAACTTGAATCGGACCCTCCTAGAGATGTTGTATATACCAAATATGAAAATATTCTGACTACAGGGTCTAAAGAAGAGGATTTTAAAAAAAAAATTCCCTATATTGCACTAAGTTGATATTCGGGCTCCCATACAGAGCCCAAAAATTTACCCAGGTAAGCAAGTTGAACAAACCTGAAACTGACCCGCCTCAAGATGTTGTATACCAAATATGAATGCATTCTGACTGGTGGATCTCACCCCCCTAAGCATGCTGCATATCCAATATCAAAAGATTCTGCCTGCTGGATCCTGAGAAGAAGCTTTTTAAAGAAATTTGCCTGAAATGCACTAAGTTCGAATTCGAGCTTCTATAGTGAGCACAAATGTGAATCCAGGGGGCCGATTTGAACAAACTTGAATCAGATCCACCCCACAATGTTGCATACCAAATATCAAAAGATTCTGCCTGCTGGATCTGGAGAAGAAGATTTTTTAAGAAATTTGCCTGAAATGCACTAAGTTCGAATTTGGGCTTCAATAGTGAGCCCAAATATGAATCCAGGGGGGCGATTTGAACAAACTTGAATCAGATCTACCCCATAATGCTGTATACGAAATATCAAATAATTTTGCCCACTTGTGCGGGAGAAGAAGATTTTTTAGTAATTTCTTTAAAAAACAGAGGGTGCTATCGGAGTTATGCCCCTATGGAGCCCCAAGTGGGCATGTCCATTCATTTGAACAAACTTGAATTGACATGTGGTAATGCACATCCATACCAAGTTTTCGAGCAAATCGACCTAGCGGTATCAGAGGAGAAGTCGTTTGAAAAATGTTCACGGCGCCGGACGGACGACGACGGATGGCAAGTGATAAGTTTAGCTCCCTTCTGTGAGCTAAAAATGTCATCAGATCTGTCATACTTTTCTTAGGAGTGTTATGGCTTCTCATTCTTTTCACAAAGTCTGAAGTTTCCACTTCTTCTAGTTCAGCTATCTGAACATCTCGGATTCCCCAGTGGGCAAGCCACGACATTCGTATAACTCAACTACCTTTTCTTCCAACTCGACGAATCTCCACTTACGACTTTGAATTGTAGTTTGGGTTTAATTTTCTGTACAACTCCCTTCTTCTCTTCATCCACCAAATCCTTACTTATTGCCATCATTAATTACCAATCATACAAAAACTAAGCTTCAAACTACTCCACTATGCCTGGCAAGGACAATTTTGCTGTTTGCATTCAATGAATAACACTAAACATATCTAGTGTTCAACCGATGATCGGAATCAGCCACCACAATCGGCCGATTATGGGCAATTGGATGACAATGGCAACGGCTCCTGGAACATCGGTTCAACCGATTGTTGCCAAGCAATTTGTGATTTTTCTGAATCGCATTTTGTTATCTTCTGCAATTGTTTAATTGTTAATGTAAAATGATGTCGATGATACCATTCAATAAAGTTGAGAAACAACCACAATGTGTATTCCTAATCTCTCTACAAGCCCCTTTACGGGATATTCGTGTTAAACGAATGTAAAGCTTACAACTGAGCACACTTGCAGCAATCGCCAGTTCATACCGGAAAAGTGAAGGATGCACTCCATTGACTCAGGTCGCAGTAAAATTACCAGTCGCGAGCACTTGGGCGGTCACTTGGGTGGTAAACGTGGCTCTGAGAGCCACGTTTACCACCCAAGTGTGCGCGACTGGTAATTTTACTAGGACCCCAGTCAACGAAGTTTAACACTCTGAAAAATGTTCAGTTTAATGTAGTTCTTTCGAGCCTCGACTTGTCTTGTAGTGCACGGTATTACAATCAGAATCGGCATCAGAATCGGCCGATTGTGGGTTCAAATAACCGGTAATCGGTCAGCGACTATTTTTGGTAATCGGTTGGACACTAGAAGTTGTGATGCAGAGTGGGGAGATTTTGATTTTTCAGATTCGGTTTCGGGAAAGCCTTGGTTTCAGTTCGGTTTTTCTCTGTTAAGATAGCAGATAGTAATTAACACTTCAAGCTCCCTAATTTGGAAATAATTTGGAATAGTTTGTACGACATCACTCAACACAAAGGCCCTGTCTGTACGTATCTCCATTGGGTACAGTCTAATTCCACTGTGATCAAACTCTGAGATTCTAGGGATCAGTTGCTATGTCTATTTAGCCAGAAAAAACATAAATCAGGGTAACAAATGAATAAAGTGATCTTATCTACGTTGTGTTCTCATTTTCACATTTTCTCCCTTATTGACTCACCTGGTGGACAAGTCAATAAGGGAGAAAATCCGACAATCAGAAGACAATGTATTTTCCCCTTTGCTGTAGAGACTAAGTGTGAGAGTCAATAATGCTCGCTAGTCCAGTTCTCTCCCAGTAAGATAGTTTGATCAGGTTATGCACAAACACAATAATGCCATTTGGTCGTTTTTTCCTACGTCTTGCAGTTCGGTTTTCCAGTTTGCCACAAGAACCGGAACTGTACCGGAAAGTGGAAAAACTGCCGAGCCGTATTGTGATGTTGAGGTATCATAAGTTTTAATTTGAAAAGAAAAAAAAATGCAAAAAACTCTGATTACTTAAAACCAGTTTTGCAACATATACATTCTTAGAAATAGGGAAAAATGGAAAAACTAACTTCAGAGATTTTGTTAGCTTCCCTCGCATCTGATGTGAATATCACCAATCTTCTATTGTCATCCATGACTGATTCTACTATACTGATCAGTTTGTCCATTTTCTGATTGCTTTCTTTTAGCATATAAACAATCTGTAAAGAGAGAAGAAAAAGCAAACTTATTTATCAGTAAAGATGTGTGCACATATCCTAGCTTCTGTCTCACTAATACTGATTTGTTTCAACTCTTTATTAACAAAATGGCCTCTGAACATCATACAATGGCGGAATTCTCAAACTAGAGATGGTCACCAGGGTGGAAATCACCTCCCCTCCCCTCAAAAAAAGAAAAAGAACAAGAGCTCATGTGTCGCTGAAGCAATACAATGTCCCCTACCGGACTAATGAGCATTAATAATTATACAAATGTTATAACCTAGATGTGATCAGCATGAATTCTGTTGAAGCATTTCCAAAAAAAGTCCAGAAAGTTAAAAAATTTATAGTAATTTATATATTTTTTATACTTACCAATGACCCAGACTTAGCTGGTGCTAACTCCAACAAAACCAGGGCCAAACACAAATTTTGCCCCCCAATCCCCAAAATTTGCATCCAAAACAAAAAGAAATCATGTCCTAAAGGACCTCCATAGTACGCCTCTACTGCGCATGCGCAGTGACGCAGTCGTCCCGAAATTGGCGCCAATTATCATTCTTACTGGCAGTGCCTGGTCAGCGCTATGTACTCAGCGGGGAGGCAAGAGTTCCCAACTCAGGGAGGGCCATCCCCGTCTGGGTCATTGGTAAGTATAAAAAATATATAAATTACTATAAATTTTTTAACATTTTTATACTGTACCAATGACCCAGACTTAGCTGAATAGTAAACAGGCTGGAGGGCCTAGGACATAGAGGAAAATCCAATAAGCTCAATTATATAATAAAGAGGTAACCCCTTAAGGAGAAAAGGAGTATTAGGCTTTACATGTATCTTTCTTATTTAATATTAAATTAGAAAGATACACTACCCTTAATAATTGAGCACAATAACATTCATGTTCTCTATTAACATCCAGTATAACCCTTATACTAATTATTTTTAAAGCAAGCCAATAAATAAAGTAGTCCAGAGAATTGAGACTCTTTATAATCATTTAAAAGTGTCCGAGTATTGTATATTAAAGCCCGTTTGACACTTGACATATACAAATGCTTCACACCGAGCTACACTTTAAAAATAAGACATGAATGAAATTAAACATTAATATTACACTTTAAAACCATCCCGGAAGCGACTCAGAAATACTGTCTTGGAGGAGGCATTCCCTTGCTTTTCACTATAAAGCAGGTGACCTAAGGGAACACCCGCACCCCCCGCACCCCCCCCCCCCTTCCCCTTGCCCTGGGTCAAATAGCCCAGAGCGAAGAGGGCAGCCGGACGGAGTCACTGCCGGAACAGAAAGCCTGCATAACTATAGTTGCAACTGTTTAGTGGACGACATTCTGAGCAACAGATAACGGACCTAAACAATGCAGGTCTCCAGAAATGGACTCAATATTTCTGAGATAAAAATTAGTAAATGTGGATGGCTGAGACCAATAAGCAGCCTTCATTAAATCTGTAATAGCAACACTATTAGCATAAGCCCAGGAAGTAGAAAGAGCTCTTACTTCATGAGCAGAAATCTTAAGCACAGACTGCTGAGAAGAAGATAAATCTTCATAAGCAGTACGGATAGTTAACTGAATCCATCTAGCAATAGAATGGACTGAAATGTCCTTTCTATTAGGCATCAAAGACAGAAAGAAACGTTTCCGTCCCTTTCTGATGAACTGAGATCTCTGTTTATAGATACGTAGTGCTCTAACAGGACAGAGTAAAGGCCTACGCCCGTCTGAAGACGGAAGAGCCTTAATAACAATAGGTTCCGGATATTTATTAGGAGCCTGATTCTTAGCTAAAAAACCCACATTAGTAGTGAAGGTGATAGTGTTCCCAACACTACGATAATGAGAATCATCCACCGATAGTGCATGAAGCTCACTGACTCTTCTGGCAGAAGAGAAAGCTAAGAGAAAAGCTGTCTTATAAGATAAGAATTTGAAATCTACTGTCCCAAGAGGTTCAAATGGCTTTTCCTTCAATTTAAGGAGAACCCAAGCTAAATTCCACTTAGGAATTAATCTAAGAGTTCTGGGTCTATTTATCGAAAAGTTTCTAACCAATTTCGATAAAGAGACATTAGATCCAATTTGTAAACTATCATGATGTGCATAGGTATCAGATAACATAGATCTATAACCCTTTATAGTAACAGGCTGCAGTTTGATTTCGTCAAACAAGTATACTAGAAAGTTTGCAATGTCTGGTATAGAGGGATCAAATATATCTACAGAATGATCCCTACACCAACGAAGGAAAACCTTCCACTTAGCCGCATAGTTTAGCGAAGAGGAGGTCCTCCTACAGTTAGAAATCGCGTCCACTGCTCGTCCTGTAAAGTGCTTGCCATGCAAGAAGGACCGCACAACGGAAAAACGTGAAGGTTGAGACCTTGCGGGTTGTGATGGAGTTGGCGCGATTTCTCCTGCGAAAGAAGATCCTCTCGTGGAGGAAGCTTCCGCGGTAGGTCCCACAACAGACACCTGAGTAGATTTATCCACGGTCTCTGTGGCGACAGAGATGCTACCAACAGAATCTTGCATTGAGATTGTTTTATCTTTAGCAATACTTGTTGAATTAACGGCGCTGGAGGATACGCATATCCTATCATTCCGTCCCAAGGGATCGACAGAGCGTCTACTGCAAATGCTCTTGGATCCGGACACGGGGACACATACGTCTGCAACTGATTGTTGAGATGTGTCGCAAAAAAGTCTATCATTGGCCGTTCCCATTGGTAGCAAATCTGATTGAATACTTGTTTGTTGAGAGTCCACTCCGACGGCAACAAGCGACCCTTTCGTGAAAGGGAGTCTGCTAGCACATTCAGACGACCCGGTATGTGACGGACCGAAAGAAGAACGTGATGTTCCAACGCAAACAGAAGGATTCTTTCCGTTAGATTGAACAATGGAACTGAATGAGTGCCTCCCTGATTCCGTATATACGCCACTACTGTCGTATTGTCGGATAGGATTTGGACATGAGCATCGTGAATAATGTCCATCCAGTGACGTAACGCAAGCCAAATTGACATCATTTCCTTGATGTTTATGTGCTTGCACAGGAATTGCGGATCCCAAAGACCCTGGCATCTCGAATCCGTTGGGATTAATGATGCACCCCAACCTGTTTGACTGGCATCCGTCATAATGGTAAAACTCGGATCCGGCAACTGCAGCGGAACTCCTTGAGTTAACCACTGAATGTTTGCCCAAGTCTGAATCTCTTGTTTCACTTGATCTGACAAGAGAACGTCTACATCGAGCGAATGAATTTTCACACTCCAATTCTGAGTCAGGAAAATTTGAAGAGGACGTGTGCGTAGCCGCCCCATCGGAATGAGATCCGCGGCGGCTCCGCACAGACCTATCAGTCTCATAAATTCTCTCGCCGTGACTTTGTCTGCATGCAGACAATAGCGAGCGTAACAACTGACTAATTTCGCTCTGGTTAACGGCAGACGAACGAGATTGTTGTGCGTCTCGAAGCTCATTCCCAGATGAGTGAATGACTTGGACGGCACCAGATCCGACTTCTCCTCGTTTACTATGAAACCGAGACGTCGGAGCAATAGAAGAAGATTCTGAACATCGTTCTGAAGCGTTAACTCGTTGCCGTACCTCTGAAGAATGTCGTCCAGGTAGGCCGACGTTACCGCAGACGAATGAGCTCGGAAGTAGATCATTACCGAGTTCATTACCCGAGTGAAAGCCCAGGGTGCTAGATTCAATCCGAAGCACATGGCCCGGAACTGATACACCACTCCTAGGACTGCGAAGCATAGATATTTTCGGAATGTCGGATGTACCATGACGTGAAAGTACGCATCTTTGAGATCTATGCTCGTTGCATAATCGTTCACCCGAATACTCGCTCTGACCGATCGAATCGTCTCCATATAAAACATCGGAGCGACGATCAGCTTGTTTATCCAGCTCAAATCTATGACTGGACGGAACGAGCCGTCTGGTTTCGGAACCAGAAACAGATGGCTGTAGAATCCCAGCGATTCCTGGTTTTCTACGACCTCTACCGCGTTCTTCATTAAAAGAGACTGCACCTCTGATAACAGAGCGTCTCTTTTCTGTGGATTTGACGGAAGATGAGTCCACTTTGGACTTCGAGTTAATGGAGGCTTTCGTTTGAAGGATATCTTTAGACCTTCCGAAGTCACTCCTCTCACCCACGGGTCGTCCGTAATCGACGCCCACTCTTGTGAAAAACTCGACAACCTTCCGCCAACCGGAACGCGATAGAGGTTTAAGCCATCACCTCCTGGACCTGCGAGGCCTGCGGTAGGAGAAACCACGTCTTCCACGACCCGCACCTCGCCTCGTCGACCTCGGGGCGTCCGACCGATTGTCCCGGCCTGAAGGACGTCCCGAACGAGAGTCGCTATCCTGACGGTCTCTCGAATAAGACCAAGAGGACGCACCGGAACCTCTATAGGAACCTCTCTTGGGCGCATTAGACCCAGAAGTGCCCGCCTTATTCGTGTCTGCTGTATCCGACCTTTTAGGAGCGGATCTGAACAACAGAGAATCATTAGCTTTCTTTTTAATATTATCATAAATAGCGGAAAGCTTGCCGTCAAAGAGAAGTTCTCCTGAGACCGAAGCGACTCTAAGAGAGTTCTTCACCTTAGAATCCACTAGTGTGGATGTAGCTAGGGCTGCGTCACGTCTAACCAACTCCAGATTTGCCACTGAAAGGGCGGAGTTACACGTGGAATAAGCTACTGCCCTTGAAAGAAGTCTTAAAGAGGATTGTATATCCTGAAACTCTTCCCCTTGAAGGCGCAGTGATAACGCCTTAGTAAGGTGATCTGCGTAAGATAAGGCATCTAAATTGGCTCTGTTAGACGCAATAGCTGTTTCCAACACCGCGGTTGGAATAGAAGCTGACGACGGTAATAATAGCTCTAAGTCTTCCGCCTCGTCGTCCATACGCAGAGGAACTCTCGGTATACCCTGTCCTGCCGTGTCGAATTTATTCCTTGCATTAATGAAAGGCAGGTTGAGAGTATTTGCGGACAAGAAACCTGCTTTCCCCGTCCTGGAAGCAAGTTTAAATATAGCGTCGTTCAATAATTCAAATGTTCTTGCAACATTATTGGACTGCGACGGAAACTCGGGAGCGATGTCCCTGAACCGCTCAAAAAAGTCCAATGACGCTATAATTCTCTTGTCCGGAAGCGCAGCAGTCTGGCCCGACGGAACAACTTGAGGGAGAAAGTGCCGGATGAAGTCCACGGCAGCTTTATGTTGTTCCGAAAGGGATAGCTCCAATTCATCCGTATCCCTTTCACCATCCGGTCGGACCTCCCGATGTTCCCGGTCGTCCGCCCCCGATGCTTCGGCGGAGCGTACCGACCCAGCGCCGTCGGATAATTCTCGATCCGACACCGTTTCTGTCGGCTGCTGGGATGCTGCGATAAGCTGTGCTATCTGCACTAGAATGTCCGACGTCGAGACCTGCGGAGGCGCGGTCTTTCGCTGCTTCGCCGAGGGCAGCTCCGCATCAGATGGATCCCGCATACTTTTCCTATGCGAACGTCCGGAGTCCATCGGTCTCGAATCCCTGGCTGCCGGATGGTGTGACCTGGTCGCCGAAGAATCCTTCATCGGCGAAGCTGGCAAAATATCGGAGGTCACGCAGCCAAGGTGCGGTCATGTGCGCCGACGAGAAGAGGAAGCCTTAACAGTCTCTGCGGACTGCTTATACAACGGAGCGTCCCGAGCGACGGACGTATGCTCCGCTAAAGACACATTTTGTACCACAACATCTGGTCCCAGATGTTGTTGTACGAGAGAGGGGCCTCTCTCGCTCGCGGCCCGGCTGGACCTGGACGAGCTAGGAACCGGACTAAAAGGCTTCCTCCGTTCTCGTTTACTATCCGCCGTCACTGGGTGTGCATCTATTATGTTTATAGTGCTCGCATCACCCAAAATTTCCTCTTGGACCGCATCGGACGAACCCGGCTGCCGAACCATTCGGTGAATGGACGCTACACCGGGCGAGCTAGCGGACGACATTTGTCTAATCTCCATGAGCACTTTTGCCGCTAGCTCTGAATTCATTTGTGACGACGGACGCACACTTGAAGAAGATAACATGGAAACATCACCCTGTTCTGGTTCCTCTGAAATAGAAACTGAGAGAGTAGAGTGACCTTGTGGAGAAAGAGCCGGCATCGCTCTTTCTCCAGAAACAACATATCGTGACACACGTTTCCAATGTTTCTCATCCCAATGTTCACATATAGGACAGGGATTAATGCGAGAACACTGACTACAATTAATACAATGATCATGAAAGTCAGAGGAAGATTTCTTCCTATTACAATTTGAACAATGTCCCTTCATTGTGAAAGAACAACAATAAGTCCTAGTTACTCGCAAAAACCCCTGACACAAAGATACATAATAACATGATCCATTAATAAATGAAAAAACAATTGCAAAACAAAATAATTTTGAAAACATATTTTTTCAGAGAAGCCCAAGTTGCTGAAAAGTAACGTTGAGCCCCGATGGATCCGATGGCAAAGTGTGGTCAAAAATTTTAAATTTATATAAAATAATTAATGAGACACTTTCGGATAATATAAATGTATCTTATAATGAGATAAACTACCACAAAGGCAAACAGCCCCCCTCAAAAAAGGCTGTTGCCAATGAAAACAAACAGTGTAAACACACTAGAAAACATGACTCCAGGCACTGAAAAAACTGGCCCGGAATCAGTCATCAATTACACTCTATCTGATGCAAAACAGAGACTCCCAGGGGAGAATCTGCAGAACATCAGATGGAAGATGCAGAACACAAACGTTATACACCCATGGGTGAAAACGTAACTATGGGGAAAATAACAGAAAACATTCTGTAACCAAGCAACTCTCCCAGGAAATTTTAGAAATGAAACTTCTAAAAAATATGCCAAAAGCATGGGAGAATTGCAAGGGGGGACTTTAGAAGGTTAGGGGAGAGGAAACACTGAATAAGCAGTGCAACAATTAGCAAGAATGACAACAAGAGGCCCATGCCTCGAAAATAGGCAACTTAACATAATTTCAACAAAAAATTTTAAGTACAGCCCTGATTATTTTTTGCCACTTCTTTTTTCCTCTCCTCCTTCTATCCTCCTTAGAATCACATTTTCTCCAAAAATTACGTGTCTGGCATCCTTTAAACTGAGATTTACAAGCACAAAGATCAGTGAGATGTTGACTGATGAAGGGCCAAACAGAGAATGATAATTGGCGCCAATTTCGGGACGACTGCGTCACTGCGCATGCGCAGTAGAGGCGTACTATGGAGGTCCTTTAGGACATGATTTTTTTTTGTTTTGGATGCAAATTTTGGGGATTGGGGGGCAAAATTTGTGTTTGGCCCTGGTTTTGTTGGAGTTAGCACCAGCTAAGTCTGGGTCATTGGTACAGTATAAAAATACTGATATTTTGGCACTTTTCCATATTTCCAAGGGCCATAACTCACACAAGAATAATGCAAACAGCATGAAACTCAAACCTGATCTGTAAGTCATCGTTCTATAGTTAGTTACCAAAAATGAAACCATTCGATTGAAGCATGTCTAAAAAAAAGTATGGAAAACTAAAGTGTGACTGACAGACTGACGGATGGACAGAGTGCAATTGAAACTTGATCTGTAAGTCATTGTTCTATAGTAGGTTACCAAAAATGAAATCATTCCGTTGAAGTGTTTCCAAAAAAAGTCCGGAAAACTGATATTTTGGCTCTTTTCCATATTTCCAAGGGTCATAACTCACACAAGAATAATGCAAACAGCATGAAACTCAAACCTGATCTGTAAGTCATCATTCTATAGTAGTTTACCAAAAATGAAATCATTCCGTTGAAGTGTTTCCAAAAAAAGTCCGGAAAACTGATATTTTGGCTCTTTTCCATATTTCCAAGGGTCATAACTCACATAAGAATAATGCAATCAGCATGAAACTCAAACTTGATCTGTAAGTCATTGTTCTATAGTAGGTTACCAAAAATGAAATCATTCCGTTGGAAGCATTTCCAAAAAAATTCTGGAAAACTAAAGTGTGACTAACATATTCCATATTTCCAAGGGCCATAGCTCACACAAGAATAATGCAATCAGCATGAAACTCAAACTTGATCTGTAAGTCATTGTTCTATAGTAGGTTACCAACTAGAGTGATGTCACGCATGTAGCCCGACTGTCCCAGGAATGGCAATGCTTAGACGCAAAATAGTCGGGGCCATTTTTTGTTAACAGTTTACCTAATGAATCTGCCATATCTGCACTCGTGATATACAAAATTTGCTATTCAAATTTTATTTTTTCATTTCTCTACTTCAAAACATACCTCCTGACCTATTATTTATTTATTTATTTATTTATTGGTGTTTAAGAACACATATTTCTGCACAATGGCTAATCATGACCACGACAGTTTTATGGGTGGAGGAAGCCGGAGTACCTGGAGAGAACCACCGAGCAACGGTGAGCAACTGTCAGCTCCCCAACATACGAACTCCACACAAGCAGGGTTAGCATTGGTTGAAGACAGGTGCACCATCGACGTGCAGTATGCCTTTGTATACAGCATCACCGTGCCCCCACATGGGCAATGGGGGTGAAGTGTTTTGCCCAAGGACACAACGTGGTTGCCGCAGGTAGGATTCGAACCGAGGACCTCTCGGTTTGCAGCTCCTGACCTATTAATGGAACAAACTTAATGAGCTTGTTCCAGTAAGGAGTAATAAGCCATGGTTAGAAGTAAATAAAAAATGAAAAAATCTGATGTTTCAGAAAAATAATTTGTACTGTTGGCTTCAACTTGTGTTAGGTAAAGGATTAAAGATGCAGTACATAAAGCAATGTTGATTTTCTTTTCTGCATGTAATAACTCCCAGTCCTTCAAAATGCATTTTGGGAATAATTTCCAAAGTGACACGTTTGTGTGTGTGTTTGTGTTTGTGTGTGTATGTGTGTGTGTGTGTGTGTGTGTGGGGGGGGGGGGGGGGGGTAGGGGGAGGGAGTTGTAGAACCTATATTGAAACCTGACCTGTATTACTAGCTGGAAAATACACATATCAACTTTGGTTGAAATCAAATAATCCAAACTCGAGTTATCAGTCAGAAACCAATTGTTTACAGACAGATGAATGGACCGACAGGTGGACGGCCGAAAGTCATGACTGTAGCCCTTACTATAAACAGTCAAGCTAAAAATGCATTTTGCACCAAAGAAGAAATATTGCATGAATGGCCCTGGGTAAGGAAGAGGTGGGGTGGGGGGTGAGGGGTGGGGGAGAGTGGGGGTGTGTTAGGGGAGTCCATTTTTTTTTCCACATGTGGTTGGTCTAAATCCTTCAGAATGCATTTTGAGCAGAGAAAAAAAATACCTAACTGGCACCATGGGGGTGGGTGTGGGGGTGGGGGTGGGGGCTTGGTTGTGTTTGTCTGGGTTTTTAACCACAAACCTTAACCAAAACTGTAAAAAGGGGTTGGGGGGGGGGGGGGATTGGGTGGGTGGTACGTAAGTTTAAAAAAAAGGTTCCGCATGTAGTGACTGTAAATAGTTCAAAATGCATATTGGAGAAAAGAAGAAAAAAAAAGAAGTCTAATTGTGGGGGGGGGGGGGGGGGGGGGGGGGGGTAGGGGTGTTTGTCTGGGTTTTTAACCACAAACTTGGAGTCATCCTACCAAGCTACAATGAAATCCCTTCATAATTATAGCCTGTGAAATATTCTAATGTTTTCGGGCTTCGGGCCTCTGTTGTGTCACAGTTGCCCAAAAGGGGACGTTCTCATGTAGACATTATATGAAGTCAACCTATCAAGTTACAATGAAATCCCTCCATAAATATGACCTGTGGGCTGTGCTAAAGGTTTTCGGGCTTCGGGCCCCTGTTGTGGTCACAGTTGCCCAAAAGGGGACGTTCTCATGTAGACATCATATGAAGTGAACCTATCAAGTTACAATGAAATCCCTCCATAAATAGGACGTGTAGACTGTGCTAAAGGTTTTTGGGCTTCGGGCTCGGGCAGCCATCATGGTTGAATGATCACAACCAAAAGGGGACATTCTCATCTGGGCATCATGTGGATTGATTCTACGAAGTTACAATGAAATCCCTTAAAAATATGACCTGTAGACTGTGATGAAGGTTTCTGGGCTTCGGGCACCTGTAGCCGTCGCAGTTGCTCAATCACATCCAAAAGGG